>JAJHIY020002207.1:85000-350000 GCA_022114975.2 Lampris megalopsis | reverse complement strand
TGGCAGAGGAGTTTTTAACTAGATTGTTTAACACAATCCTGGAAAGTGAAAGGATGCCTGAGGAGTGGAGAAGAAGCATACTGGTACCGATTTTTAAGAACAAGGGCGATGTGCAGAACTGTAGCAACTACAGAGGTATAAAGTTGATCAGCCACAGCATGAAGATATGGGAAAGAGTAATAGAAGCTAGGTTAAGAGGAGAGGTGATGATCAGCGAGCAGCAGTATGGGTTCATGCCAGGAAAGAGCACCACAGATGCGATTTTTGCTTTGAGAATGTTGATGGAGAAGTATAGAGAAGGCCAGAAAGAGTTGCATTGTGTCTTTGTAGATTTAGAGAAAGCTTATGACAGAGTGCCGAGAGAGGAGGTGTGGTATTGTATGAGGAAGTCAGGAGTAGCAGAGAAGTATGTAGGAGTGGGGCAGGATACGTATGAGGGAAGTGTGACAATGGTGAGGTGTGCGGTTGGAATGACAGATGGGTTCAAGGTGGAGGTGGGATTACATCAAGGATCGGCTCTGAGCCCTTTCTTGTTTGCAATGGTGATGGACAGGTTGACGGACAAGATCAGGCAGGAGTCTCCATGGACGATGATGTTCGCGGATGACATTGTGATCTGTAGCGAGAGTAGGGTGCAGGTTGAGGAGAGCCTGGAGTGGTGGAGGTATGCACTGGAGAGAAGAGGAATGAAAGTCAGTAGGAGCAAGACGGAATACCTATGCGTGAATGAGAGAGAGGACAGTGGAATGGTCAGGATGCAAGGAGTGGAGGTGACAAAGGCATTTGAGTTTAAATACTTGGGGTCAACTGTCCAAAGTAACGGGGAGTGCAGTAGAGAGGTGAAAAAGAGAGTGCAGGCAGGGTGGAGTGGGTGGAGAAGTGTGTCAGGAGTGATTTGTGACAGAAGGGTACCAGCAAGAGTTAAAGGGAAAGTTTACAAGATGGTTGTGAGACCAGCTATGTTATATGGTTTGGAGACAGTGGCACTGACGAAAAGACAGGAGGTGGAGCTGGAGGTGGCAGAGTTGAAGATGCTAAGATTTTCACTGGGAGTAACGAAGAAGGACAGGATTAGGAACGATTATATTAGAGGGACCGCTCAGGTTGGACGGTTTGGAGACAAAGCAAGAGAGGCAAGATTGAGATGGCTTGGACATGTGTGGAGGAGAGATGCTGAGTATATTGGGAGAAGGATGCTGAATATGGAGCTGCCAGGGAAGAGGAGAAGAGGAAGGCCAAAGAGGAGGTTTATGGATGTGGTGAGGGAAGACATGAAAACGCAGAAGACAGGAAGAAATGGAAACGGATGATCCGCTGTGGCGACCCCTAACGGGAGCAGCCGAAAGTAGTAGTAGTAGTAGGTGATAGACCCTGAGTCTGCAATAAAGTTTTGAAAAAAATTGAATTAATCTAATAGTATAGAGTTATCAGTGGTGTCAAAGGCTGCACTGAGGTCCAGTAGTAGAAGCACAGAAGTGGAATCAGAGTTGATAGCCAGTAAAAGATCATTCACCACTCTGGTCAGAGCAGTTTCAGTGGAGTGACAGAGTCTGAAAGCCGACTGAAAAGGTTCATATACTAGATGGTTTTCTTCTATATGGGTCAAAAGTTGTTGATACACAATGCTCTCTAGTACTTTAGAGAAGAATGGAAGATTAGAGACTGGCCGATAGTTATTAAGAGACCCTGGATCAAGGTGCGGTTTTTTAAGTAGAGGTTTAACTACAGCTGTCTTAAAACTGCTGGGAACAACGCCAGTACTAAGTAATAAATGAACAATGTCTAGCATTGTAGGTCCCAGGAAAGATCAGGGGTCTTTAAAAAGTTTTGCTGGTAAGGGGTCAAGTAGGCAAGCAGTTGGTTTCGAAGCTGACACGAACTTAGTCAAAGTATCAAGAGAGATCGTCTCAAAAGCTGTAATAACAGGGACTGACAATGACTCATTGTATAGATATGTAATTGGTAAGACAGGATCTGCAGGAGTAGCTGGAGCTGAAGAACTAATTTCATGTTCTGTGTTTTAACATCTCTCTCCTCTTTCTCTAGCTGCTGTTTCACCTTCACTTCATGTTTAAATCAATTCATCTCATTTCTGTCTGTTTTTACCAGACAGAAACATCCAAACATCGGCTTTTCACCCAAGAACTAGCTGATTTCTGACAGTTGCCCAGATCCTCACCAAGGGTCAAAGGTCACAGGTTTACCTCCAAAACGTGAAGGTTTGTTTCAACTGTCAGGGGGAAATAAGAACTGTCCAAAAAAAAAACTGTCTTGGAACTGTGGACAGTGTTTAGTGTGGACATCGTCTCATTTCTGTATGTTCATCTATAGACAGAGACAAGTACATTCAGATTTCAAGTTCCTCTTCACCATGATGCCAATCCCAGTTAGATCCAGTTCACTTATCTTACGTAGAAATAAAATATACATGAATAAATAACAATAATGTTGTTACATTTATTAAGGTCGTAATGATTACCATGTAATATTGTTAGCATCATATGATATGCTGCCATTGTTAGCAAACAATTTGTAGCATATTATCTTCTAGTTTAAGCAAACTGTTGACTATTACATCAGCTGGGATTACTATTATTACAACTATTAACAATAATATTATTAGATATTGTCATTATTGTTGGATACTGGTGATGTCTGATGTTCTGGCATCTGTTCAGCTGCTGAGAGAAAACACTGATGGACTGTCATTCATAAAGAATTACTGTGATGTCAGTCTGACAAATCAGTCCCTCAAGTTATTTATCTTTTTTTTTGTGTGTGTATCCAAGGCTTTTGTAGGTCATATTTGATAATGGCAAATAACAATTACATGAATAAATCAAATGATAGAATCTGTGTTTTGCTTCTGGCGAGTCGTTTGGAGGAAATGACATCATCCTGTGGAGGAGCGGTAAAGCCAATTAGCCGACAGAGTCCGACAAGTCCCCATGTCTCCGTGTTGTTCTTTTTCTTTGTGTCATATATAAAAAGAGAAAATTAACTTTTAATGCAGGTCAGTGCACTTAAGTAAAGAAACCCTCCTCCCTCTCTCCTTCTTCATGTCATTCGTCTTTCATCATACCTGTCTCTCCATTCCTCAGTGTCTCTTTACTTCGCCCACCCTGTTACTCCTCCTGGAGTCACTTCTCTAATGAAGGAGGGAGCTCCTCCTTTCTTCACCTCCCTTGCTCACATTCCATTTCATTCTATCAACCCATCAGCAGCTATCCGTTTCTTCATAGTTGCTGGTATCTTATTTTCTTACTTGAAGGGACAATACAAGTTTTCTAGCAAGGCATGTTTACATGTATCTCTGTGTATGTTATATGTACTTAGCACAAAAAGTAAGGAAATGTGTGTTTGGTAGAGTATGTCTTTGTTGTAACAATGCTTCTTGGCAGTAAATCTTATACCATTGGAAAGCCTGTGTATTTGCCTTTTAAGTGGCGCCACATTTGTAAGGAACATTCATTTGTGGGATGAGCAGCAGAACTGAGTATGTGGGTTGCGCCCATGAAAAATTTGCCAAATCTTCTCTGCCAATGCCAAACAGCTTATTTTGCCGTTGCTATTGACTCTTGTGTTGAGCTTCTGGTACCCCAGGTGCTGACAATCTGGTGCCTGATACAAGATTTACTGCCAAAAGCATTGTTACAACAAACAAATAATCTATCAAACACACATTTCCTTACTTTTTGTGCTAAATTTATATAATCTCCCTCTCACCCTTTTTCAGGTGGTGTGTGTCTTCCTCAAGCTCGGGTCCTCTACCAGAGGCCTGGGAGTTTGAGGGTTCTGTGTAGTATCTTAGCTGTTCCTAGGACTGCACTCTTCTGGACAGAGACCTCAGATGTTGTTCCTGGAATCTGCTGGAGCCACTTTCCCAATTTGGGGGTCACAGCCCCTAGTGCCCCTATTACCACTGAGACTTCATCTTCCACATCTGATCTAGTTCTCCCCCCCAGCCCTTGGTATTTCTCTAGCTTCTCATGTTCTTTCTTTCTCATGTTGCCATTGCTCAGGATTGCTACATCAATTGTACTACCCTAATAATACTCCCTGTACTGCTCTCGCAGCATGTACTCTTGTGCAAAGTTAGACAGCCAGTTAACATCCAAAAGTCCTCCAATAAACACTCAAGGCTCGACTTTTATTGTATTTTACTTAAGTCTTGTTTCCTGTGCTCAGTGCACTCCTCTTTTGGTCTTTTTGCTTTTGTTTTTGTTTTTTGTAAAACTGCAGCATTACAGAAATAAGAAAATAAATCGGTATACAAACAACAACATAGTCATATAACAGTAAGTATTATACACATAACTACGTAAATGCACAATTCCTACCAAAATATAAAGCAACAATGTACTGTATAGAAACACAGCTCAAGTCCCACAACTACAAATCAAAACATCATTAGTGAACAGAGCTAACTACTGCCACAACTGCTAACTAGCAGAGTGCAGGCTAACTAGCAGAGTGTAGGCTAACTAGCAGAGCGCATGCTAACTAGCAGAGTGCAGGCTAACTAGCAGAGTGTAGGCTAACTAGCAGAGCGCATGCTAACTAGCAGAGTGCAGGCTAACTAACAGAGCTCATGCTAACTAGCAGAGTGTAGGCTAACTAGCAGAGCGCATGCTAACTAGAAGAGTGCAGGCTAACTAGCAGAGTGTAGGCTAACTAGCAGAGCGCATGCTAACTAGCTGAGCGCATGCTAACTAGCAGAGTGTAGGCTAACTAGCAGAGCGCATGCTAACTAGCAGAGTGCAGGCTAACTAGCAGAGTGCAGGCTAACTAGCAGAGCGCATGTTTACCAAAACGATAAAAACGTTGCTAACATGACGTTCTTTAAGAAAATGTGTGCGATCATTACTTACATACTGTAACGTGCATGGATAAGTAGACACGTTGGTCCTTCACAAAGCGGTCGGCCCCTTTAGCCAGCGGTCAGAGACGTCGCTTTGTGGTAAAGTGCGTCTCGGATCGAGTCCCGCAGCGGGCTTGATTGAATTCGCTACACTGGTGTGTCAGAAGTGGGATGGTGGGACTGTAAGGCCATCGGAAGCGCGTGCACCCAGAGGCGCGAGGGAGCTGATATGCTGAACGCGCTTCCCGAAGGAGGGGGGTGGTGTAACGGAGGGGGGTGGCGTGGATAAATAAGTAGAGACGCTGGTCCTTGACTAACGGGTCGAACCCTTTAGTCGACTGGTTAACGTTGTCGCTTGCGGAGTGGGACCCACGGGTTCGCGTCCCGGCTGTGGTGACGGTCTCCCGGGCTGCCCCCCGAATTCGCTACCATACGTTACTTACAGACAAACAGCCTCCAACGCAGAAGCGCGTGGAAATACATTCAGCAACAGCATGTCGTCTTCACTGTCCGCCTTCCCGCCTTCCCGCCTGTCTGTGCTCGACTGGAGAGCGGCTACGCTAGCGGAAGACACGGAGAGCAGCAACACATTCCCACAAGCCCCTGCGCCATAGGCGCCAAAATAGTCCGCCCATAATGTCCGCCAGACCGACTGGTTACTTAACTAACTTATTTACCTAATTTATTGAATGACTGACTTAACTTTAAAGGCAACACATCGATCACTGCTGCTGTCTTCTGTTCCTTGTTGACCGCCACAGTGTCTGGCTGGTTAGCCAGCCCCTGCTTGTCAGTCAGGAACTTGAAGTCCCGCAGGATCTTCGCTCTGCCATTCTCAACCACCTTTGGCGGTGTCTCCCACTTGGACTTGAGTACTTCCCATCTGTATTCAGTACAGATATTCCTGTACACGATCCCCGCCACTTGGTTATGCTTTTCAGTGTACGCTTCCCCAGCTAGCATCTTACACCCTGCTACTAAGTGCTGGACTACCTCAGGGGTGTCTTTGCACAGCCTGCATCTTGGGTCTTGTCTGGCGTGTCAGACCCCCTGCCATAACCAAACTGGTCCTCAGTGCCTGTTCTTCTGCTGCTACGATCAGAACCTCTGTGCTTTCCTTCAGTCCACCCTTTTCTAGCCACTGGGAGGATTTCTCAATATCAGCTATATCTTCTATTTGTTGATGGTACATCTAATGGAAAGGCTTGATCTTCAGTGATACCTCTCCCTTCTTCCTCTGCACTCTCTGTCTTCTGCCTGAGGTATTCACTCAGCATTTCATCGTGTGTGTGTGTGTGTGTGTGTGTGTGTGGGTGGGTGGGTGGGTGGGTGGTGGGGGGGCTCTGTCTGATGTACTCATGGACATTCCTTGTTTTGTCCTGGATAGTGGCCCTGATGCTAACTAATCCTCAGCCCTCGTCTTTTTGCTTACCGTACAGCCTCAGGCTGCTGGACTTTGAGTGGAACCCTCCCTTTGTGCATTGTGAGGAATTTCCATGTCCTGATATTTGTGGACTTTATCTCCTCCTTTGGCGAGCTTATTATTCCAGCTGGGTATCTGATGACTGGTAGGACACATGTGTTGATGGCTTAAATCTTACTCTTCCTATTGAGCTGGCTGCTCAGGGCCCGCTTCACTCCCTGGAGGTATTTGGCTGTAGCTGACCTCCTTGCTGCTTCTTGTGGTTTCCATTTCCCTGTGAAATACTGTATGTCTGTTATCCTGCAATCTGGTTATTCAACCCCTTCAGTGCTAACCACCTTTCCCCTTTTTTTGTCACCATTCGACCGCACTTGTCCAGTCCAAATGACATCTCGATGTCATCGCTGTAGATCCTGGTGAGGTGGATCAGTGAGTCAATGTCTCGCTCATTCCTAGCATACAGCTTGAGATATACACACACACACACACACACACACACACACACACACACACACACACACACACACACACACACACACATATATATACACTCACCGGCCACTTTATTAGGCACACCTGTCCAACTGCTCGTTAACGCAAATTTCTAATCAGCCAATCACATGGCAGCAACTCAATGCATCTAGGCATGTAGACATGGTCAAGACGATCTGCTGCAGTTCAAACCGAGCATCAGAATGGGGAAGAAAGGTGATTTAAGTGACTTTGAACGTGGCATGGTTGTTGGTGCCAGACGGGCTGGTCTGAGTATTTCAGAAACTGCTGATCTCCTGGGATTTTCACACACAACCATCTCTAGGGTTTACAGAGAATGGTCCGAAAAAGAGAAAATATCCAGTGAGCGGCAGTTCTGTGGGCGAAAATGCCTTGTTGATGCCAGAGGTCAGAGGAGAATGGCCAGACTGGTTCGAGCTGATAGAAAGGCAACAGTAACTCAAATAACCACTCATTACAACCGAGGTATGCAGAAGAGCATCTCTGAACGCACAACACGTCGAACCTTGAGGCAGATGGGCTACAGCAGCAGAAGACCACACCGGGTGCCACTCCTGTCAGCTAAGAACAGGAAACTGAGGCTACAATTCGCACAGGCTCACCAAAATTGGACAATAGCCTGGTCTGATGAGTCTCGATTTCTGCTGCGACATTCGGATGGTAGGGTCAGAATTTGGCGTCAACAACATGAAAGCATGGATCCATCCTGCCTTGTATCAACGGTTCAGGCTGGTGGTGGTGGTGTAATGGTGTGGGGGATATTTTCTTGGCACACTTTGGGCCCCTTAGTACCAATTGAGCATCGTGTCAACGCCACAGCCTACCTGAGTATTGTTGCTGACCATGTCCATCCCTTTATGACCACAGTGTTCCCATCTTCTGATGGCTACTTCCAGCAGGATAACGCGCCATGTCATAAAGCTCGAATCATCTCAGACTGGTTTCTTGAACATGACAATGAGTTCACTGTACTCAAATGGCCTCCACAGTCACCAGATCTCAATCCAATAGAGCACCTTTGGGATGTGGTGGACCGGGAGATTCGCATCATGGATGTGCAGCCGACAAATCAGCAGCAACTGCGTGATGCTATCATGTCAATATGGACCAAACTCTCTGAGGAATGTTTCCAGTACCTTGTCGAATCTATTAAGGCAGGATTAAGGCAGTTCTGAAGGCAAAAGGGGGTCCAACCCGGTACTAGCAAGGTGTACCTAATAAAGTGGCCAGTGAGTGTATATATATATGTATATATTTAAAAAAAATTATTTTTTTTTACAGCTCAACTTTGTTAAATGGCAGAACAAGCTTGTTTCATGCTCAGTGCACTCATCAGCTGCCTACATGGTTACAGTAAACGTCCTTATTTATATGTTCTATGTGTGGTGTCCAATTTCAGGGTAGGGGGATGGGCCAATCTACGGTTAGAACATTGATACATTTGAACTGTCCAATGGGGATAGAGTAGGGTACATTTAAACAAAAGTATGGTAGAGAAAATCAGTGGCATAAAGACTAAGTATGGATACTGTAGTATACTGATACTAAATGCTTAGCTGAATGATAATCATTAGTAGACCAACAGCGCTACCTAGTGGTGGTTAAGCTAGGCTCTCATATACCCCGGATGTTGACTGCCGCGCCAGTCGGAGAGTTACAATAAAGAGGACCAGACGTTGGAAATTGGTCTCCGGCTCAAATCACTGTTATGGATATATTAGCAGTATAAGATACATCCAGATAATATAGAGAATATATTACAACGTGGCGACAAGGATGGGATACCTTTAATGTGAGAAGGTAATCCCAGTAGTTACGAAAAGCGGACGAAGCAACGTGACGCTATAAGCTAGCTTACAGCCAGCTAGCAAGAAAAGACTAGCTAGCCAAGCCAAGCACAAGCATGGCGCATTTCATCGGCAATATTGCTGAATACAAGGAAGGTAAAGAGGACTTCGAGTCGTACCTTGAAATATTGGAGCAATGGATGATCGTTAATGAGGTGGAGGACGGTAAGAAGGCCAATGTTTTCCTGTCTGTGATAGGCGCAGAAGCCTATGGCCTACTAAAGAACCTCTGCATACCAGACAAACTGAGTAGCCTCATGTATGCAGTACTGAGCGGGAAACTAGCATCCTATTATACGCCCAAGCCACTAATCATAGCTGAACGTTTTAGATTTCAGAAAAGAAACTAACTAGAAAATGAGTCAGTGTCTGATTATGTGGTTGCTTTAAAGCACCTGTCCACACATTGTGAATTCGGTCAGCATTTAAATGAAGCACTGAGAGACCGATTTGTTAGTGGTTTAAAGGTGGAGGCTATTCAGAGAAAGTTGCTCGCAGAACACAATCTGACTTTTGCAAAAGCATGTGAGCTGGTCTTATCTATGGAAATGGCGTCAAAGAATACGCTGGAGTTTGCCAGCAAACCAAGCGGAGCTGCAACTGTGAATAAGATAGACAAGAAGAGAACAAGCAACGGTGCGTGGAGAAGCAAGTCGTCCACCAGTGAGTGGAAAAGCAAGCAACCTACCAGTGATAACTCTAGACCACAGAGAACAGAAACGCACCAACCCTGTTACCGATGTGGAGGTAACAACCATGCAGCTCAAGTATGTAGGTATAAAACCGAGACATGCCACAAGTGTTCCAAGGTAGGGCACATAGCAAGAATGTGTAAAACTAAAAATAGACAGGGACATACACAGTATGTGGCTGAAGACCACAGTCCAAGTGAGAGAGGAGATGGAAATGAGGATGAACTGTTTGGTGCGTATTCGATGAATACAGTGTACTCCACGAATACAGTTGGTAATGGAAAAAAGGACATTAAGGTCAATATTAAGTTAGAAGGAAACCCTGTAGACATGCAGCTTGACGCAGGAGCTGCCATAACCCTGGTATCTGAGATAGTGTACAAGGAACATCTCTCACACCTGCCACTGAAAGAAAGTAAAGTGCGTCTGTCAACCTTTTCCGGTGAGAACATTCCCTTGATGGGCCAAGTGACTGTCAATGCGAAATATGACAACCAGAGTGGAGATTTACCTCTTGTGATTGTGAAAGGTGACAGACCAGCCCTCCTTGGCCGTAACTGGCTGGCCAATTTTAAACTAGACTGGGCAAGCATATTCTCAGTTACACCAGCAGGGGGCAGTGATAACACAGATGTAGAGGCAGTGTTACAGAGACACAAAGCAGTATTTGCTGAGGAGCCTGGCACTATTCGTGAATTTAAGGCAAATATCAAAGTGAAGCCAGATACAAAACCTGTCTTCAGAAAGGCAATACCAGTGCCATACGCACTAAAAGACGCAGTTGAAAAAGAGCTAGATAGGCTGGAAAAAGCTGGTATTATCTCAAAGATAGACCATAGTCAGTGGGCTGCCCCGATAGTAGTTGTACCCAAATCAGACAAGTCAGTTCGTATCTGTGGAGACTATAAAGTCACGGTTAATCAGAGTGTGGAAGAGGAGACCTATCCACTACCGAACGCCAAGGATCTCTTCGCCACACTGGCCGGGGGCACTCTCTTTAGCAAATTAGATCTCTCACATGCCTACCAACAGCTTGAGTTAGAGAAGGACTCAGAGAAGTATTTAACAATAAATACCCACAAAGGACTGTATGTTTATCACAGACTTTCATATGGAGTGTCGAGTGCACCTTCTATGTTCCAGAATGTGATGGACCAGATACTACAAGGCTTAGAGCATGTGACCTGCTTCCTCGATGACATACTAGTCACAGGCAGAACAAGAGAGGAGCACCTGAGGAACCTAGATGAGGTTTTGAGCCGACTGGAGAGCTACGGGGTAAGAGTGAAAAGAGCACAATGTGACTTCATGCAGAAGAAAGTAGAGTACCTGGGGCATCTGATAGATAAAGAGGGACTTCACCCCACTGAGACAAAGGTTGCTGCCATCGTAAATGCACCCCAGCCCACAAACGTCACAGAGCTACGGTCATTCCTAGGACTTTTAAACTATTATGGCCATTTCATGAAAGATCTGTCGACCGTATTGCAGCCACTACACCAACTCCTGAAGAAGGAAGTCGAATGGAAATGGACACCAGAGAGTGCAGCAGCATTCAAGGCTGCCAAAGAACAGTTAGTGAAAAGCTCAGTAGTAGTACACTACGACACGCAGAAACCACTGAGATTAGCTTGTGACGCATCCCCTTATGGGATAGGTGCGGTAATGTCGCACATAATGGAAAATGGGGACGAGAAACCAATCGCCTTTGCGTCACGTACGTTGACAGAGGCAGAGAGTAAATATAGTCAGATAGAGAAGGAGGCGTTGGCCATAATATTTGGTGTGACCAAATTTCATAAATATCTCTATGGCCGCAAATTCAGTTTAATAACTGACCACAAACCCCTCCTTGCCATCTTAGGACCCAAGTCAGAAATCCCTACACTAGCCGCTTTGCGTATGCAGAGATGGGCACTGAGGCTTATGGCTTATGACTACAGTATAGAGTACAGAACGTCAGTGGACAACGCAAATGCGGATGCGTTATCTAGACTGCCGGGGAAAGAAAAGGACAACACAGCGGAGGAGAACAGCATTTTTTATTTCTCATTAGTAGATGAGCTACCCGTGCAGGCTACAGAGATTGCAAAGCGCACTCTCAAGGACCCAGTCCTATGCAAGGTACTGGAACTGACCCGGTCTGGATGGCCGAGTTACATCAACGATGACACACTGAAACCGTACTTCAACCGAAGGAATGAACTGTCTGTGGAACAAGGATGCATTCTGTGGGGAATTCGAATTATCATCCCACCAGCACACAGAGAACGACTACTGTATGACCTGCACCAAGGGCACCCCGGAGGGTGCAGGATGAAAAGTTTGGCGAGGGGCTATTTATGGTGGCCTCAGTTGGACAGGGATATCGAACGTGCAGTGCAGCAATGTGATGCTTGTCAGAGTGTGAGGAAACTACCAGCAGTAGCACCACTACACTGCTGACAGTGGCCTACGAGAGTGTGGCAGAGGCTACATATTGACTTTGCAGAGAAGGATCAGCAACACTTCCTAGTGTTAGTAGACAGTCATTCAAAATGGCTTGAGGTGATCCCCATGGCAACAACTACCGCCGCCAAAACGATCGATTTGCCATATCAGCATGTTTAGAGTGATAATATTTTATTAGGGGAACGTCATAGTTTAAGGGGGAGGAGTGTAGTATACTGATACTAAATGCTTAGCTGAATGATAATCATTAGTAGACCAACAGCGCTACCTAGTGGTGGTTAAGCTAGGCTCTCATATACCCCGGATGTTGACTGCCGCACCAGTCGGAGAGTTACAATAAAGAGGACCAGACGTTGGAAATTGGTCTCCGGCTCAAATCACTGTTATGGATATATTAGCAATATAAGATACATCCAGATAATATAGAGAATATATTACAGATACATGAACAAAATGTTACATACACAGTTAAATGGGCATACATTAAAAAAAAAGACCAAAAACACAAACAAAAGATTATACACAGATATATACAGTTCAGTTTGGGTTCAATTACATCTAGTTACAAATCAGATGCTTTCTTCTATGTCTACAGTTGCTGGCAAGTTCGTTCCTGCTGTTTAGATTTGCCAAGTGGGCAAATAGGTACTTACCAAGAGCAGAGCATATTCTACAAACACCAAAAAATGCAATTTGTGCCTCATGGAAAAATACTTTATTATTAGCAAATCCCACTTGGCAAATCTCAGCTCCCTCTTCACCACAATGTTCCGGTACAAGGTCTGCATTACTGCCGTTGCTGCACCAATCCACCTGTCAATCTCCTGCTCCATCTTACCCTCACTTGTGAATAAGACCCCGAGATACTCGGAACTCATTCATTTGAGGCAACAACTCATCCCCAACCCAGAGGGAGCAATCCACCATTTTCTGGTAGAGAACCATGGCCTCAGACTTGGAGGTGCTGACTCTCAGCCTGGCCATGTCACACTCAGCTGCAAACTGGTCCAGTGCACGCTGGAGGTCACGTTCTGATGAGACCAACAAAACCACACCATCTGCAATGAGCAGCGATGCAATTCTGAGCTTCCCAAAACGGACACACTCCTTACCTTGACTGCGCCTTCAGATCCTGTCCATGAATATCACAAACAGAATGGGAGACAAGGGACAACTTTGGCGGAGTCACTCACTTTGCTTATACAAGGACCAGATGGCTTGGAGCAACTGCCCTGGTACCCCATACTCCTGCAGTATCCCCCACAGAGTGCCCTAGGGTACACGGTCGTACGCCTTCTCCAAGTCCACAAAACACATGTAGACTGGCTGGTCAACTCCCATGCCTCCCTCAGCACTTCCACAAGGGTAAAGAGTTGGTCTGTTGTTCCATGGCCAGGACGGATCCGCATTGTTCCTCCTGGATCCGAGGTTCGACAATCGGTCGAAACCTCCTTTCCAGCACCCTAGTGTAGACTATCCCAGGGAGGCTGAGCAGTGTGATACCCCGATAATAGGAGCCTAATCTGTATGGGGAAAACTCCCAGTGAGAGGGTTAATGACAGATGAGGCCAGTGGAGGGAGCTAGCGGGCGGAACAGTGCTGAGGAGTTCCACCGTAGAAGGAAGTGGAGGTTCCGGGAGGGAAGCATGGGATGTAAACAGTGGTCAGTCACGTGGAGAAGACAGTACGGTGTGCTGCAGGTTGGTGGCTAGCACCCGGCTACCCAGCCTGGTTGGGTAGACTCTGTCAGTTCTGAAGAAGGAGAAATGACCCCAAAACATATTAAAATTGTCAATAAAACCTATATTGTGAGCTCTGCAGGTGGAGATGAGCCACATGTGCAGGCTGAGGATTCTGCTGAAATGCCCTGCTCCACGGGCCAGTGTCGGAATAGGGCCTGAAATAAAAACAGACCTCCACTAGTACTTAAAAAGCTGAAAAGGTCAATAAAATCCTTGTTGGTTAATTCAGACTGCTGTCCCCACATGAATGATCACTCGATTGGTGGAGGACGGGAATGAGCGGATCAACCCCGGGGGCTTATCCAGGATATCAGGGACTGTGGCTCCACGGAAACAGTGAGTGGCTTCTTTGAGAAAACAGATGTTCTTGATTATGGAATCCCCAATTATTGATGTGGCTGGGGAGAAAAGAGGACGAGGAGATGTCGGCTGTGTGTTCTTACGGCAGGAGAGTACACAAACCACACTGTGTTGAAATCGATAATTGGGGATGTGTTGTCCAAGCAAGCGTTTTGATGAGGCATCAACATCACCCCCAATAATGGATTTCTCTGCCGACTCAAGGCACGGAAGACTTTGAGAGCATCTAATCACGGCCTCTTTCAGGATCTTATGATGGGAAGAAGAGGTCATTACCCGGGATGATGTCTGTTGTTTTGGCTTCACAGTAGGATGGCAAGCCACCTGAACACACCTAGCCACCAGCGGGGTAGCTTCAGTGTTGGCTGCCAACATTTTCACAGAAGGGCTCCGATTGAGACAGCAGGAACATCAGCTGGGTAGACCGGAGTGTCATCAGACAGGGTCACATAGTGGTTGGAGAGGCCTAGACAAGGGGAAGAGGCAGTCCCCTCCGAACCTCTCTTGCAACCGCGGACCACCATTTCAGCCAAAGACAACTAGTGATTAGGTATTGAGCAGGAGGAAAGCCATGGAAAAGTGGAGCGGTCCCACAGAACTGTGTCCTGGGTGGTTGCACTGAGAGAGGCATCCATGCCCAGAAGCCACTTCCATGAAGCTTGTCAAAAGGGAGTCTTTCTTATTGAGTTCATTAGAAAGCTGTCAGACATCCTCTTCAAGGTCAGTGATCTTTCTATTTGCTGTCTTAAGTAGCACACAGTCCTTACAGGACAAAGTTGGCATAAGTGTTTGGTTAGCTTAGCCACAGGCTAGAAACAAACCACATACAACCCCAACACTACAGAATCAGAGGCTTCAGTGCGATCAAGTCAGGGTAGGAGCCGATGATCGAAGAAAATCCACTGAGGGGTTGTTACGTTGTTAGTTATTAAATTTAATAGTTAAAGTTCAAAAGTTCAAAAGCAAGCAGAGCAACAGACAAATAAACCGTCAGCTGGAACCCGGATGTGAAAAAGAAATACTTGATACTCTGACCCAGTCATCTAGCCATCACAATTTGGCCCTTGTCAAAGTCACTCAGATCCTTACATTTGCCCGTCAGTAGGCCAATTGCAGATGTTCACACACTGAGGAGTGGTGAGTGGACAACATGAATGGTTTGGCCAAAGACTGAAATGTGAGGAAGGCTTTATTCATACTGTCGTATCCACAGACCATGGTCTCTGTAAAAGCAGTCATGACTGACAGAGCCAAAGTGATCTTCCAGGAGGGAAAGAATTAACTTGTACAAAAGGATGGGACCGTTTTCCGCATAGAGGAGCATGAAAGGCTGTACTACCTGAAAATGGTAAATAACAACGAACGAGGTGTTGGTGATTTAGTATGGAAATCTGATTTATGATCTGCATATTTGATTTGGCAAAGGTTTTATGTCGGATGTCAGTGGCTGTGCTGGGACACTGATATTATTAAAATTACCCAAGGTGGTAGTGGGTATGAAGATAATAGGTAACACCAATTTAAATTATAGTGTCTGCACTAAGGGAAAATTCACTAACAGCAGCAATAGGAAACGTGATGCAAAAGGAGGACAGCGGAATGGTGAGGATGCAAGGAGTAGAGGTGACAAAGATGTATGAGTTTAAATACTTGGGGTCAACTGTTCAAAGTAACGGGGATGTTGTGATTCAGCCCCCTGCTCAGCCGTCTGGCTCTACCGTGAGGTCACGAAGCACATCTCCGTCATGTCTCTGAAACACCAGGCACTTCTGCGCGTGCTCATAGAGCGTCACGTAGACGCAATCAGCAACGACGTACCTGTCTACGATCTACAACCACCACACCTGCGACTGATCAGCTCATTGCCAATCTACAAGACTCCATCCAACCCATTGTGTCATTGCCAGAACGTGCCTAAGACAGTCGGTAACGTTTCTCAAACCGCTCCTGGAGGACCACTTGTCCTGCATGTTTTACATCTCTCCCGGCTCCAACACAGCTGATTTAAATGATCAGTTTTGTTATTAGGCAGCGTTGGGAGCTCATAACGAGTTGATCATTTGAATCAGCTGTGTTGGAGCAGGGAGAGATCTAAAACGTGCAAGACAAGTGGTCCTTCAGGAGAGGTTTGAGAAACGCTAGTCTAGCCTACCTAGTTTACTCGTGCCGTCTAGTCAAATTGTCAACCCAAGTTTTCCTTCGTGTCTTCTGGTGCCCTGTTTAATCCTGTTTTCCCTGTCTCCTCAAGAATCCCTCGTGCTCTGCCCTCTCCCACGGACCCTAACCTCTCACTTGTAACTCCCCGCTTTTGGATATGGACCTCTAAAGGACTCACTCTCTCTCGCGGATTATGGACCCTGGAAAACCACACTCGGACTTCTCTCTTGGATCACGGACCCCTTTGCCTGCATGCACACTTCATGCATTGGACTAAATACTTACACATAACCTAGACACACAACCCGCTGGTCATCACACATAGTTGAGACACACATCCCACAAACAAGACAAACAACGCACCATAAAAAATACACGTTATTCTTGTGTTTTTCCTGGTTTAATTTTGTAAATAAATCCGCCCTCCCGGTGGCTGAAGATTCCGCTGCCTCTGAACTACCTCTTTTGGTTCCGCTCCGGCCGTTGCCATAACAGAGGAGTGCGGAAGAGAGGTGAAGAAGAGAGTGCAGGCAGGGTGGAGTGGTTGGAGAAGAGTGTCAGGAATGATTTGCGACAGGGTTCGAATTACAATAGGGCCCGGGAGTGCCGGACAAGTCCGAACAAGAGACAGAAACGGAGGGGGAGGGAGAGACAGAAACGAGGGAGAGAAACGGGGGGAGAGCGGAACAGAGGGAGAGCGACAGAAACAGAGGAAGACAGAGGAAGCACGGAGAGCGACAGAAACAGAGGAAGACAGAGGAAGCACGGAGAGAGACAGAAACAGAGGAAGACAGAGGAAACGGGGAGAGAGACAGAAACGGAGAGAGAGGGACAGAAACCGGGAGAAAGACAGAAACAGGAAAAACAAACAGAGGGAGAGAGACAGAAACAGATGGAGAGAGGCAAACAGGGAGAAAGACAAAGACAGAAACAGAGGGAGAGTGAAACAAAGGGAGAGAGACAGAAAGAGGCAGAGACAGACGGGGAGAGCAGGGTTTATATATAGCAGCTGTTAGGAGGAGAAAACTACTGAATATTTAAAACTCTGGTTCTACCTCTCCTCTCATCAGTCTCTCTCACTCTCTCTATGCCCCCCCAAGTCACTTGGGGATCTCTGTGGCAACCCCCCGGTATCCCAGAAAGAGAATGGCATTCTCCCCCCCCACCCCCCCCCCCCCCACACACACACACACACACACGAGCGCTTCTCGGGATGACACCATTATGTGACTGACATGCAAGAGACGAAGTTTAATGCTGCAGAAATCAATTCCAAGTTTGGTGTGTGAGGTCCATGTACTGATGCAGCACACTCCTCTTCCTCACCACACACACTGCATGTGCATCTTTGTGTGTGTGTGTGTGTGTGTGTGTGTGTGTCTGTGTAAATTAATACATTTGAGGTAGTTTATGCCAAACAACAACAGTGATTTTGACAGACCGACAGGCCAACAGGGGCACACAAGCCATCATCATCATTGGTGGTCACTCAGGGTCGAGTATGGTTGTCCTCCCTCTAGGTCCTTGTGAGTCTTCAAGTGGTGTAGAGGCTGATCCTGGAGCTGCATATTTTGGGGCAATGTGGGCAAGGGTGTGAAGAGGTGGTTGAGGATGTGGTTTGGGCCTTTCTGAGTCTGTGCCTGTTTTCAGCAGCACCGTGGAGGTCATGGTTGTAGCAATCAGCACCCTCACAGACAGCCAGTCTCCAGGCCTCCTTGTGTTTTGCTGCTTGTTCCCAGGTGTTGAGGTCGATGCCAGACCTTTTGATGTGGGCCTTGATGTTGTCTTCATATCACTTCTTCTGTCCTCCTGGGGCACGGTGTCCTGTCACGAGCTGAGAGTAAAGGACTTGATTCAGGCCAGTCCATCTCAGCTGATGTGCGATGGTGGCAGTTATAGTAGGCATGTTGGCCTCCTTGAGGATGCTGAAGTTGGTGTGCTTATCCTCCCAGCTGATCTTAAGGATCTTCCTGAGGTATCACTGTTGGTATGTCTCAAGTGCCTGCAGGTGCCTGCTATATGTGGTCCAGGTTCCTGACCCATACAGTAGGGTTGGAAGCACTGCCGCTTTGTATACCAGAACTTTTGCTCTGGCCTGGAGGTCATGGTTTTCAAAAACCCTTTTACTCAATCTTGAGAAGGCCCGGCTGGCACAACTGAGGTGATGGTGTATTTGAATGGCAATGTTGGCTTTGGAGGAGAGAGGGCTGCCAAGATATGGGAACTGTTCCATGTTTGTGAGTCTGTTGTCTACAGAGATGGATGGGGGCAGAGCAGGTATAATTCTGTTGGGTGGGGGTTGGTAGAGGATATGGGTCTTTTTTATATCAATGGCTAGGCCTAGCTGTTTGTATGCCTTTGCAAAGGCCTCTAGCATGCTGTGTAGTTCCTCTTCTATGAGGGACACTAAGGTGCTGCCATTGGTGTACTGCAGCTCAATGATGGATGTGGTGGTTTTACCTTTAAACCTGAATCCATTAATGTTCAGAAGATTCCCATCAGTTCTGTACATGATTTTGACTCCCTGAGGCAGATTAGGACCCATGAGGTGGAGGATGGTGGTAATGAAGACAGAGAACAGGGTTGTGGTAATGACACAGCCTCCAGCTTGTCTGGCAATGTCCACATTTCTTTTTGTCAGATGCTCGTTTAAGAAAACTTTTGTGCTTTTCAACAGTCTTCTTTGTTTGAGCAGTGCAACCTTGTGTTTTCTGTTTGCAAATCTGATTATTATGGCCGGTTTATCCTTAGTATTTTTCCTAGGGAGAGCGTGACATGCTTCAATGTTGGTATTCTCTATCACAATTCCCTTGTTGCACAGGAAAGTGGTCACCTGGTTCTCCACAGAGATCACTTCCTGTTCATAGGGTTCACCACTGTATCGATCCGGTCTCAGTACCGTGGTGTACTGTTGTTTAACCTCCAAACCACAGACAATAATGTCGTTCATACTCGTATACTGTTCCAAGTCATCCACGTGGTCATCTAGAATGAGAATTTTATTATCCCTCTCATTGCTCTGCTCCCTTAAGGCTTTAATGTCCTTCATCATGTCCTCAAGAAGGCTTTGTTTGCCCTGTTGGTCTTGGAGCGATTGTTTTAGCTGATCAGTTTCTTGTTGTTGTTTGTTGGTCGTTTTCATAGCAGCTGAAAACTTATTGCTTAATGCTTTCAACTGTTCCTTTAACTGATCGTCATTGCCTTTACTTACATTGTTGCCATTACCCACACCGTTTCTCTTGGCCATGCCCCGGGGTGTGTTGTTGCTGGTTTTGTTGTAGTAGGACAACACTTTGCTGTGCTGTTTAGGGGTGGGAATCACAGAGTAACTCGCGATACGATACTATCACGATACATTGTCCACAATAACGATGGTATCATGATACAGCAATTCTGTGATACTCGATACATTGCAAGACAATCATGTGCAATACACCACGATATCTGTGTAACTGAAGAAGAATAGATACCCCAAAAAAGGCAAAAAGCAGGATTTGTGTATTCATTCACTGCATTGTGGTGTCGCTTTCACTGAATTTGACAACTGAAATGAAAGTCTTAGCTTAGTGCATCTTTAACACACACACACACACACAGACACACTGACTGCAACTTCTCCATGTCCACGTGTGCCATCATTCCAATGTAAAATAGCCATAAACTGGTAAAAGGCCTCACTGCCAGAAAGCAGAGCAGTTCTGGGGTTAAAATGTTTAAAGGAAGGATACAACTATGCCTCACTAAAACATTTTCAATCTGTGTAAATTTACTTTACAGAAAACTAAAAAAAACCCAAAACAAATACACTAATGCAAAAAATAGCTACAAATTTTTCTCTCAGAAAAAAAAAAAAGATTAAAAAATACACACCTTTGCTCTCGTCTCTGCATACACGGCTGGAACAGGTCTTTCAGTGAAATGTTCTGATCCGGTATGTCATATCTTGGGTCCGGTGTTTGAAGCATTCGGCGAAAATCTTCATTCTCGACTACACTGTATTGTATGGCTGAAGGTCCTTGTAAATACACCCAGCGGTAGATCAGTAATACTGGTAGCCCTCGGGATGTAAAAGAGGCTTTGCTTTAAACATCGTATTAATTGTAGGCTGACTCCCGGTTGTGGTCACGTTCGCCTTCTCCGAGACGAGATCAGGATGAGGAACACAGTGGCTTCTGCATGTTCGTGTACTTAACTTTCATGAGACAGTTCTTGCATATCGCGTAGTCTTTATGAGTTTGTTTGTCCCATCAGCATTGTAAAAGCCGAAAGATGACGGTGCCTCTGTGACTTGCCTTCTCCCGCTGTCCCGCTGTGCGCCATTTTCCCCCTGGGAGTTTCTTCTTCTTCTCAAGTTTACCATTTGATAGGCGCCACCACACGAAGTCATGAGGTAGTGACTCTCGTAAGTCAAATTGGTGGGGGAATCCGTTTAGAGCGCCTTCATATCTTAATAAGAAATATCGATATTTGGCACCGGTGTATCGATAACGTATTGCAAGGGGAGGTAATACAATATACTCCCGTATCGATATTCTGTCCCACCCTAGAGCTGTTAATTGTTAGCTGTTGGAAATTGACTTGACTAACGCAGATTTGCATTTCTCCATTGATGTTGTTGAGCTGGGGTGCACAATCTTCTTCTTGCGTATGGAGGATAAGCAAACCTTGACTCGTTTTTCTCTTTAGCCTTTAATGTTAGGCATATTTATTTAGGCAAATACAGCAGGTCTTGGCTCTCTGCTACCGACTCTTACAACAAGCTTACAACACACACTGTCGCACACAGAGAACGTGGCGACGTCCCATCTGAATGTACCGCAAAGCCTTAGACAGAACAATAATACGGCTGGTACCGTAATACAATGAGTAAGGGCGCCATCAAATAACAACACTTAACAATCCTACTCGCTCTTAGCTCACTGGGTTACCTGGAAAACAAAAGAAAAAAAAATAAGGCTTCTTCTTTACCTTGACCATGAGAACACACTCTTTGCACTTCTAAGTGCCAAACATGTCTTCAGCAAACCTCATTAGCTTTAGCTTGGTGGCTGGCTTTGTCATTACATCAGCGATCATTTGCTCAGTAGGACAGTATTCCAAGATAGCCTTTCCATTATGTTTTTTTCTCTTGTATACACACAGTGATCAGCGGGATTCTGTACAAAACCACTTTCGCTCAAACATGTATGTAACATAGCGTTCCAGTTTCTGCCTGACTGCTTTAGACCATAGCGAGACTTCTGCAACTTGCGTAATAGCTTTTCACACGTTTCTGGCTTTTTCTCATGACCTTCTGGTTGCTCTATATAGATTTCACAGTCAATTGGTGCATGCAAATAGGCTGTCTTAACATCCATCTGGTGTAAGACTAGGTTCTCCTGTGCTGCCTTCGGCATGACCACTCTTACACTTTTCATATCAGCTGTGGGTTAGTATGTCTCCTTGTTGTCAGTTCCTGGTTTCTGACTAGCCTTTTGCTACGAATCTCGCCTTGTATTTATCAGATCCATCAATGTCACACTTGAGTGTGTAGACCCATCTACCCCCTACTGTCTCTTTACCTGGCAACTGGGTGAGGCTGAAGGTCTCGTCCTCCTCCAGTGATCGCATCTCCTCGTTCATGGCATTTTTCCACTGTCTTGATTTGGTTGACGCTATGGCGTCCTCGTAGGTTTGAGGAATGCTGCATACTGCTCTATAACAAGAGTCCACGCATGTTTGCAGTTTGTCCTCTGTATCCTCAGTCTCAAATTCCTGTAGGTGAGCCGGTCTCCTCTTGGTTCGCAGTGGATTCCTTCTGATTACAGTCTCGGTGACTTTGCCCGGCTGTGTGCATTCAGTCTGTTCAGGTAAAGTCCCAGAAACTCCACTCTGAACGCCCTGACCTGGTACATTGTCCACATTTTCATCAAAAAAAATTTCTTCACTGTCATCGACCCTGGTATGTACATTCCTATCACCATATTCTATGTATGACACAGGTGTTTGTGTTTCCTTTTCTTTTGCTGTCTTGGTTGTGAACTTCACCAACCTGCGTTTTTGGACCCTCTCTGTGTCTGGATAGTACACTAGATACGCTGGGCTGTTTTTATCATAGCCAATGAAAACACCTTGCTCGCACCTAGAGTCTAGCTTCCCTTTCTCTTGCTTGTAAGCAAAACACGTTGATCCAAATTTCTGCAGTTTGGATATTTGGTTTCTTGCCTGTGAACAGCTCATATAGCGTTTTCTTTGTGCACCTACTGTAGCACCTGTTCCTCGCGTAAGCTGCTGTCTGCATAGCGTAGTTCCATAGATTATCTGGTAACTTGCTTTCTATCAGTAAGCATCTGATCATATCATAGAGAGTTCGCCAACCCCTCTCTGCTGTGCCATTTTGGTGGGGTGAATAGGGTGCAGATGTCTCGTGTCTAATCCTATTCTTGGTTAACAGCGCCTGGAAGTCTCGGCTTGTAAACTCTGTGCCGTTATCTGAACGGATACACTTGACTTCTCCGTAAGGTGCTATGTGTGCTAAGGACCTTTCTGTGGCTTGCACTGTATCACTCTTGGACCTTAGAAAATACACCAACGGCCGCTCTGATGGCCAAGCGGAATAAACCGCCATTCTTGCAATCCGCTCGTCATGTGGCTGGGAGGTTCGTACCCCAGACTCGCCGTAACCGGTCACGGCCAAAGCGTCCACGGGGTGAGGCATTTATTAGGCCACCCTTACCCGAAGGATAGTGGGTGTAGATCGGTGTAGTGTTCGGGAACTCGTCGTTCTCCAGCGACCCCTCTGGCCCATCCGGGCGCCTGCAGCCAAGCAACCGAAAGCATTCTCCCTACGTCTCCTTTGCGGCCTGAATGTGATGCAATCCATGCGAGGTTTCAGCGTGTAAAATAGCGAGAGCAGCCGACACGAGTTTGAAGGAAACTGGTGCTACGACTATCTCCTTCCTGTGGAAACGTGAGCCAGGGGAGTTATTCAACAAGAGTTCCGGCCATATGCCGTTGGGTTAATCGGGAGGGATAAGGGGAAAAACTAGAAATAAATTTATAGAAAATAAACCAACACAGTATCTGAGTAGTCGACTGTAAAAGACTGTGCATATCTGTACTCTTCTATGCTCGGTGTTGGTGTGGGACCGGCTAAGTCAGTGTGGACTAGTTCTAACGGTTTCTTAGCTTTTCCGTCTCGCTCCCTATTTCTCGTCTGGGTGAATTTGCCCTGTGTACACACTTCACATAACTGATATGGTCTGACTGCACTTCCTTTTATCTCCATACCTTTCACTACACCTTGTAACTTTTGTACATGTTCGTAGTTACAATGACCCAACATTTCATGCCAAGTTTGCATGTCGTGACACCCTTTACATTGGTCATCACTCTCCTCAACAGTTGGCAAGTAATACAAATTTCCACTTTCGTGGATGTCAAACCTGCTACCATCCTTGGTAACCATGCGACTGTCCCCTTTCTTGAAAGTGATTGTCACCCTTCCGTTTGTTGCTCTTGCCACCGAAAAGATGACATGTGGGTATGAAGGCATGTACAGTATATCCTGTAGCTGTGCTCTGTGCTGTCGTCCGGTGCTGTCTTGTAGACATGTCGTCACCGTTCCTCTTCGTTGTGTTATTCCACTGCACTTGGTCCCATCGGCTAACTCCACTGAATGGGTCTCGGACTCTCGGGCTGGAATGAGTTGTCAAAGCTTTTAAACTTTCCGATGCAGTTCACGATGTGGGATGTTGCTCCTGCATCCACCATGATGCCTTTCATCTTCACGTTGTCTGGTGGTCTCTCGTTCTGTGTGTGCTTGGCCTTGAAGAGATGGTCTTGGTCGCTATTTTGTTCCTCCGCGACTTTTCTGACACCATCTTGTTCCCCCTTTTTCTTGCACATGGATTCTTGGTGTGTATTATTTTTGCAGTAACTGCACCACACTTCGAAAACATTTTCTTACCTTGTGCCCTTTTATTCCACACTTGTAACACGTCGCGTTTGCATCTTCATCTTTTCTGTTAATAGCGTGAGTCTGGTGGGGCCTCGGCCTTGCCTGTTATGGAAGTTGATATTGAGCACTTAGCGAACTGAAACATTGCCTTGCACATGTCTTCGTCACATTATCTGTAGATCTTGCCCTGTTCATTTTCTCCGCCTCTTCACAGACCCGCAGTCCTCTTTTAAAGTCTGCGAACATAACGTTATCTTCATTTTTTGTTATGTGGATGGCTAGCGGCTTAAAAGAGTCTGGTAGCCCGCCTAGTATCATAGCTACGATCAGTCCATCACTCATGGTCTCACCTGCATCTCTCAGAGCCGTAATGAGGTTCTCCACCCTTATTATGTAGTCGGTAACACTCCCGTTGTCCGCCATGCGTAGCTTGGTCAACGACGTGTATAAATGTATTATCGGCGGCTTGCTTTTTCCAGAATAATGTTCTTCCAGTATTCTCAGAGCCTTCCTGCCATCATCAGCGGCTTCAAGTCTTATCAGCGATAGGCTTTTATCTTCTATCAGTCTTATTAGCTCAGCATAGCAATCAGCATTCTTCCTTCTATCTTCAGCTAACTGTTCGTCGCTAGTGCCGGTGGGCTCATGTAAAAGAGTCTCTTTTAGCTTCAGAGTATGTAAGCAGCCTAGGAATCTTGTTTCCAAAGGTCATACTTATCTTCGGATCCGTCGAACAAAAGCTGCGGTGCCAAGCTGCTGGTACCGTAATACAATGAGTAAGGGCGCCATCAAATAACAACACTTTACAGATGTAATCGATGATCAGGTAAAAATCTAATAGGCAAACCATAAAAGCAATTAAAATAATCCAAAGGTCTCACAGAGTCGTTAAAAGTTGTTAAACGTTAAAAAGTAGGCAGAGCCCCAAAAAAATCAAACTGCAGCTGGTAACCTTAATTGTCTCAAGCTGTTAGAAAAGGACAATGCTAGTGACAGAATACTGTACCACAGGTTATACCCAGGGGGCGCTACACCTAGTCTGTATGATTTACCTAGGATACATGAACAGGATGTGTACGACTCGCACAGTGGTATGTCACATTGACAGTATCGGATATATCGGATATGCTATGAGTTTTACATAAGTGACCAGTTTCTGGGCAATAGGCCTAGTTTAAGTTTAGCTCTTTGGCCAATTGGGTGTTAAGTGGCCAGAGTGTGGCCTGCACTGCTGGCAGACAATTAGCAATCAGTGTTCTTTAAATCACTGCTGCTGCTTCCAGGCATCAGGCAAACAAGTCGAGGGCAAACAGGTCTAGGCTGAACGAAGGCTAGACTGAACAAAGGCAAGCGCAACTTTTTCAAGCCAAGACTTCGTCAAGCACGGACTGCTCTTTTTAGATCCGGTCAGTCATCTGTATCTTGTGTACCTAGTATAGACTATATGTTTCCTTCACATTCCTGTCCTTTCCTCTTCCCGGGGCTGGCATAGACGTTGGGTTACTCCTAGGTGCTCTGACTCTACCAATCTCATTATCCCACTCTGTCTACTCACGGTGAGGAAGTGGTGACAGGAGGGCTCTGGAATTGCCAGTCTGCGGTGCCGAAAACTGAGTTAATCTCAGGCTACGCATCCTTGCTCTCCCTCAACTTTCTTGCTCTAACTGAGACGTGGATCACATCAGAAAACACTACCACACCTGCAGCTCTGTCTTATGTGTACTCTTTTTCTCACACTCCCAGAGCTGGGAGGCGAGGTGGTGGTACTGGCCTGCTAATCTTCCCGAAATGGAAATACTCTTGTTTCCATTCCACAGTTTTCTCCTCCCTCTTTTGAATTTCAAGCTGTTACTGTCTCTAATCCAGTCAAACTCACCATTGTGGTTGTGTACCGCCCACCAGGCCCCCTTGGTGAGTTTCTGGGTGAGCTTGACACACTTGTCTCGCACTTCCCTGTTGATGACTCTGCACTTATCCTTCTTGGTGACTTCAACATCCACACTAACAAGCTAGATCCTCTTCTCTCTTTCTTCTCCTCCTTTGACCTTCACCTCTCACCCTCTCCTCCTACCCACAAGGCTGGCAACCAGCTGGACCTTATCTTTACTAGACACTGTCCTATTTCCAATCTCTCTGTTAATCCCCTCCAGCTCTCTGACAACTATTTCATGTCCTACTCTCTCTCCCTCTCTTCACCCCCCTCAGCCCCTTCCCCTACCCACATGGTTTCCACCCGTAGACACCTCGGCTCTCTCTCTGCCACTGATCTTTCTTCCTCTGTTACCCTCTATCCTCCCTACACCTGAATCTTTCTCTCTCCTACCACCTGACAATGCTACTGAACTTCTTCTCTCTACCCTCTTCTCTTATCTGGACATTCTCTGTCCCCTCACTTCCAGGCCTGCATGCCCAAATCCACCTGCCCCTTGGCTTCCTGACTCAGTACATACTGACAGACGGAGCCTGAGAGCGGCAGAGCGCAAATGGAGAAAAGGCAAACTCCCAGAGGACCTTCTCAACTTCCAATCTCTTCTTTCCACTTTCTCCTCCTCCCTTTTTGCTGCTAAAGCTGCCTTCTATCGCTCTAAAATCCTATTCTCTGTCTCTAATACTAAGAAACTCTTTGAAACCTTCTCTACACTTCTTCAACCCCCACCTCCTCCTACTGCCTCCCTTCTCCCTGATGACTTCGCTAACTTCTTTGACAAGAAGGTAAACGACATCAGATCCTCCTTTTCTCACCACTCGGTTAGCGCTCCTTGCACTATCCCACGCTCTGCACCCTCTCCACGTCCCACCCTATCCCACCTCGCTCCCCTCTCCCCCGACGAGGTCCTCAACCTCATCACATCCAGTCGCCCCACCACATGTTCCTTTGACCCAGTCCCCTCCCCTCTTCTTCAGTCTATAGCACCTGAACTCCTTCCCTTTCTAACCCACCTCACCAACACCTCCTTCCAGGCAGGATACTTTCCATCTGCCTTCAAGACTGCTAGAGTCACCCCCCTTCTCAAGAAACCGTCACTTAACCCCTCTGACATCAAAAACTACAGGCCGGTTACCCTTCTGCCCTTTCTATCCAAAACTCTCAAATGTGCTGTCTTTTAACCAACTTTCTTTGTACCTCCACCAGAACAACCTCCTGGACCCCAACCAGTCTGGGTTCAAGGTGGGTCACTCGACAGAGACGGCCCTCCTTGCAGTGACAGAATCGCTGCACTCTGCGAGAGCAAACTCTCTCTCCTCTGTCCTGATACTCCTGGACCTGTCAGCTGCGTTCGACACAGTGAACCACCAGACCCTCCCCTCTACCCTCGAGGGGCTGGGTTTAACAGACTCTGCACTCTCAATGTTGGTATCCTACCTGACGGGTAGCTCCTACCAGGTGACATGGAGGGGATCTGTGTAGGAGCCTCACAGACTGACTACAGGCATTCCACAAGGTTCGGTTCTGGGTCCTCTCCTTTTCTCCCTGTACACGACATCCCTGGGTTCTGTTATTCGCTCGCATGACTTCTCTTACCATTGTTATGCCGATGACACCCAGCTGATCTTGTCCTTTCCTCCCTCTGATACACAAGTAGAGACATGCATTGCTGCGTGCTTGACTGACATCTTGGAGTGGACGGCGACACACCATCTGAAGCTCAATCTGGACACGACAGAGCTGATGTTCCTCCCGGGGAAAGCTTGCCCGCACCGAGACCTGGCCATCACCATTAACAACACCATGGTGACGCCAACTCCAACTGCGAGGAATCTGGGTGTGATCCTGGATGACCAACTGTCGTTTGCTGCAAACGTTGCATCGGTTGCTCGCTCCTGCAGATTTCTCCTCTATAACATCAGGAGGATTCGCCCATTCCTCACCGACGACATGGCACAGGTGCTCATCCAGGCTCTGGTCATCTCCCAGCTGGACTACGGCAACTCCCTCCTTGCTGGCACCCCAGCGTCGGCCATCAGACCTCTGGAGCTTGTTCAGAAAGCTGCAGCTCATCTGGTGTTCAACCATCCTAAGTTCTCCCACACAACTCCCCTTCTCATGTCCCTACACTGGCTCCCAGTAGCTGCTCGCATCCAGTTTAAGACTTTGGTGCTAGCCTACAGGGCAGTGAAAGGAACAGCTCCTTCCTATCTCCAGGCCATGGTCAAGCCCTACTCCCCCGCCCAACCACTTCGCTCTGCTGCCTCGGGACGCCTGGTTGCCCCATCGCTCAGAGGCCCCTGCTGTCGATCGACCCGGTCACGGCTCTTTTCTGTCCTGGACCCGCAATGGTGGAATGAATTCCCCACTGATGTCAGGACAGCAGAGCCGCTGCCCATCTTTTGGCGCTGGTTGAAAACTCACCTCTTCAAGAACTACAACCCTGTTACTTGTTCTTAGCACTTATTGTATTCACTCATTTAAAAAAAATCTTTCTTGCGCTTTTACTTTAGCACTGGTTTTGCTCTTCGATGCTTGTTTACAGAGAAGATGCACTTATGACCTCTGATGACTAGTAGTTCTCCCGATTTCCTACGTTAAATGATGCACTTATTGTAAGTCGCTTTGGATAAAAGCGTCAGCTAAATGACTGTAATGTAAATGTAATGTAATTTTGCCAGTCGCAATGCTCCTGACTGTGACAATACCACCTGCCAGATCTGCACTTTTGTCTGCACCTCTGTGGTGTCTGTTTTATGCCAGGTTACGACTGAGGGCATTCTTCAGGAGTCCAAAAAAGCCCCTTTACCAACAGATCAGCATGGCTGGCCATACAGGCTGAGTGCTCTGACCTCCAAAGGACATGTGCTCACCCCCACCAAGGCACCTGCCCCTCAAAGAAGCTAACTAACATACGTGATGTTAAACGTTACCTGAATGTATCCACATTATCTAACAATGGTCTTTTGGTGGTGTGTCACCATACACCCCTTGCTTCCTCAGCTGACAATATCAGAATTCCAAGGTTGGTCCCGGATGGCCTCCTTATGTCCCTTCATATAAAACTTGATCACCCTACAGTTGGCCAGCTGAGATTGGTTGTGCAATGCTATTTCTACACTCTGGACATGGATGCTGCCATCCAACGTGTCACTGAAGGTTGTCACCAATGTGCTGCACATAAGAAAGTCCCTGCCTTTGTGGTGGAACAGTCAACATGTGATCCGCCAGTCATCGTCGATGCATCCTTTGCAGCCGATGTGTTCAAACGTGAGCGCCAGATTGAAGATGAATGACACCAGACCCATTGTGATACTCTGATTTGCTTGTGTAGTGGCTTGCGGCTGCTGGATGGTCCATTTGCTGTGATCAGTATGGACCCGGCTCCTGGCTTTGTTCCACTGGGTAGCGACACAGCTCTTGCCAGGCATAGGCTGACTTTTGAGGTCAGCAATGCTAAGAACATCAACAAAAATCCTGTCGCTGATAAGGCCATTCAGGAGCTCCAGGGCGAAATCCTGCATCTTGAGCCCAGTTGCAGAGCTGTCACCCCCCTGCTTCTGTCAGTTGCCACTGCTCACTTGAACAGCCGCACCAGATTCCGCGGTTTGTCTGCCCATGAGATGCTATGACAGAGGGACCAGTTCTTCCACAATCAGTTGCCTATCAACGACCGGGACATCGTTATGCAGCAGCGTCCACAACGGTTGATCAATCATCCACATAGCATGAAAGCCAAAGCTCCCACTGCTCATTTTGCATTGCCTTCCATAGTCCATTCTGGCGACCTTGTATAACTCTATAGCAAAGTCTAGAGCCCAAGACAGATACCTTGTCATCAGTATTGAAGGGTCATGGTGCAACAAGCAGAAATTCACAGGTACCCAACTCCATCGCACTTCGTACAGGGCTAGATTGAGTGATTGCTACCAGGTGGCAAGTGACGCTCCTGACGTGGTCTTCTGCGATGACGCAGACGAGGACACGTCTGACACGGATCCTGATGTCTCCCCTCCCCTGGGCCCCGACATCCCCCCTGCCATAGCTGAGCCTGCTCCAGTGCCCTTTCTGCCCACTGGGGTTCTCATTTCTCTTCCTCCAAACAAACCCTTTGCTGGTCCAGTTAGTGATCAGCATGATGAAGAAACCCATGGGACTATTCTGCATACAGATGGGGCTCTTCAGCGTTCCAGCCACTCCCGCAGGCCTCCCACATGGTTGAAGGACTTTGTTGCTTTGTAGCTTTCTTGTTTATTCGTCCACGCAACTGTCGGACATTCCCATAATTCCTTTCAGGCTCTGTGTGTTCTGCCGTTGCAGCGTGTTTCATGTTCTGTTACTGTTCTATCCTATAGTGCCTTATGCTCTGTGCCCTTTGTAATGTTTGTGCCCTTAGCGGTGTTTTTCCACACTGTTTTTGAGTTGCCTTATGATTGGTATGGGTGGGTTTGGCTGTACTGGAAAAGAGGGTCATTCTCTTGTTACCGTGATGCCATTCAGTAACATCATCTACGCACTTACTGGATCGTGTCTGTGGCTTTGTGAGTGTCCTCACCTTATACTGGTGCAGAGTACGTGTGAGAGACTTGATAACTTCCTCTTTTGTCCTGCTCTGAGCTGTGACCATATTTAGTCAGAAGTGAACTTTTAGTGATAGTTCTAAGAGTAATTCTGAGAGTCTTGATAACTACAGGCCCTGGTCTACTGTTCAACCTTCCTCATATCTTAACGTCTTCCTCTCATCTCTCCCTGTCACTTCTCCTCTCCACACCTTTAACCCCTGAACATTCACATATCTGTCTTTCTTTCTTCTGTCAATCATGCCATTTTACCTCCTTTCTACTTCCCTACTCCTCTTTTATCTCAGGTCCTAACCTATTCTCCAGGGAACTCCTCTCTCCTTCTCATCCTCCATCAACATCTCTATGACGTCTCCTCTCACTTTACCTCCAACCTGCTTCACAAGATAACAAACCAAACATCTACCGCTTCTCTCCTTCATCCCGGTTCTCATCTGAAACTGACAACACACACACACACACACACACACACACACACACACACACACACACACACACACACACACACACACACACACACACACACCATGTGCCTCTTCTTTCTGACCTAACGAGAGTTTTGGCAGTGTAAATGAAAGCTACGGATACCACTCAGGGAAAAAACTCACAGGTGAAGTCAACACTAAAACACTTAACACTACAAAACACATGCACCTACCACAACCACAACTACATGTGTGATTAAGCTGCTTGCCTGCCTGTGTGTGTATGTGTTTGAGAGTGACAAAGAGAGGGGAAGAGAAGGTAGAGTAGTAATGCACATCTCACCTCTTGCATGTTTCTGTTAGAACCTACTCACAACGCTGTTTTCACAATTTTTGACCTGCCACCCCGAACCCGCGATATTTTCCAGTAAGCTTACCTAAACTCACATGACCCACAGGTCAACCTGCGGGTTATGGGTTAACCCACGCAACACTGCTGGCTATGATAGACAGGTGTCAGAACACACGGTGCATCGCAGCTTGCTGCATACAGGGCTGCAGAGCTGCCAGTGTCCATGATGACCCCCGTCCACCGCCGAAAGTCCCTACAATGTGCATGTGAGCATCAGAACTGGACCATGGAACAATGGGAGAAGGTGGCCTGGTCTGACGAATCACATTTTCCTTTATATGATGTGGACGGCAGGGTGCATGTGTATCATTTACCTGGAGAAGAGATGGCACCAGGATGCACTATGGGAAGACAGCAAGCTGGCGGAGGCAGTGTGATGCTCTGGACAATGTTCTGCTGGGAAACCTTGGGTCCTGGTATTCATGTGGATGTTACTTTGACAGGTACCACCAACCTAAACATCATTCCAGAGCAAGTACACCTCTTCATGGCAACGGTGTTCCCTGATGTTAGTGACCTCTTTCAGCAGGATAATGTGTCCTGCCACACTGCACACATTGTTCAGGAATGGTTTGAGAACATGACAAAGAGTCCAAGGTGTTGCCCTGGCCTCCAAACTCCCAAGATCTCAATCTGATCCAGCATCTGTGGGATGTGGTGGAAAAACAAGTCCGAACCATGGAGGCCTCACCTCACAATTTTCAGGACTTAAAGGCTCTGCTGCTAACGTCTTGGTGCAGATACCAGAGGACACCTTCACAGGTCTTGTGGAGTCCATGCCTCAACGGGTCAGAGCTGTTTTGGCAGCACGAGGGGGATCAAGACAATATCAGGCAGGTGGTTTTAATGTTTTGGTTGATGTGTGTATGCAACAAAAGGATCAGCAGTCAGTCAGAAAGGAAGGCAGACAGAAACAGCCAGACAGACAAAAAGACAGACAGACGGAATGAGAAAAACAGATGGAAAGAGAGAGAACGACAGACAAAGATGAAAATTTAAAAAAAAGACAGAGACAGGTGGCACAGACCCACACACTGCCTCTGTGAATTGTCTTTAATTAAAAACACATTTAAGAACTCGTCCCATTCACACAGCCAATTAACCTGGGGTTCTGCCAATCAGCTGCTATCTCGTTAAGGAGAAACTCATTACACCTGGCTCACCTCTCTAATCTGTGTTTTCCTGTGGGACAGGAGGTGCTGGACAGCTAATTAGTCTGACGTCTGAAGTGAGACCTCCTGCTCCCTGCTGAACCTCAAACGCTCCTCCTGTCAAATGTCCACTTGATCATCCTCCACCACACACACCTCAAGTCCTCCACCATACACACCTCAAGTCCTCCACCACACACACCTCAAGTCCTCCACCACACACACCTCAAGTCCTCCACCATACACACCTCAAGTCCTCCACCACACACACCTCAAGTCCTCCACCACACACACCTCAAGTCCTCCACCACACACACCTCAAGTCCTCCACCATACACACCTCAAGTCCTCCACCACACACACCTCAAGTCCTCCACCACACACACCTCAAGTCCTCCACCACACACACCTCAAGTCCTCCACCACACACACCTCAAATCTTCCACCACACACACCTCAAGTCCTCCACCACACACACCTCAAGTCCTCCACCACACACACCTCAAGTCCTCCACCACACACACCTCAAGTCCTCCACCATACACACCTCAAGTCCTCCACCACACACACCTCAAATCTTCCACCACACACACCTCAAGTCCTCCACCACACACACCTCAAGTCTTCTACCACACACACCTCAAGTCCTCCACCACACACACCTCAAGTCCTCCACCATACACACCTCAAGTCCTCCACCACACACACCTCAAGTCCTCCACCACACACACCTCAAATCTTCCACCACACACACCTCAAGTCCTCCACCACACACACCTCAAGTCCTCCACCACACACACCTCAAGTCCTCCACCACACACACCTCAAGTCCTCCACCACACACACCTCAAGTCCTCCACCACACACACCTCAAGTCCTCCACCACACACACCTCAAATCTTCCACCACACACACCTCAAGTCCTCCACCACACACACCTCAAGTCTTCTACCACACACACCTCAAGTCCTCCACCACACACACCTCAAGTCCTCCACCACACACACCTCAAGTCGTCCACCACACACACCTCAAATCTTCCACCACACACACCTCAAGTCCTCCACCACACACACCTCAAGTCTTCCACCACACACACCTCAAGTCCTCCACCATACACACCTCAAGTCCTCCACCACACACACCTCAAATCCCCCACCACACACCTCAAGTCGTCCGCTGGCCGTGATGCTGACTGAAAACCAGCCTGGCTCAGTGGAGCTGAGAAACACTGAGAAACACTGAGCTCACAGCTAGCTTTAAACTACAGCTAGTTTACAACAAGCTTTAAACCAATTTTAAGCTAGTTTACAAGCTTTTTTTTTCAAAATAATTTTATCGCTTTTCACACAGGAAGGCAAGTGCATTTATACAGTTATACAGTAGAATTAAGAATGATTGTGTTAGCAGTGGAACAATAAAGACAACAGTGTTATCATTGTCCTGCTAGTGATACAAAAACCCATTCCTCAAAGCAAGCCCACCCAATTCTCGAACCCCCCACCCCATCACCCATCCCATGAACCCCCCTCCCCACCACCCATCCCATGAACCCCCTTCCCCACCCTCCACTCCAGTCCCCCCCGCCGCCCACTATCCCGCCCGTTCCCCTGGGGTCACATTCATACACACACATTCATTTCAAGGGAGAGGGGAAGGAGGAGAAAGAAAAAAAAGGGGGCCAACTAAAGAGAGTTGAGAGAAAACATGGTAAATGAAGCGAGATGGTAAACTAAAAGGAATAAAATAAGGATAACATGAAAAGAGCGAATAATTAATAATAAAAAAGAGGGGGGGTTGGGGTCAGCTCTGATCAGTCAGTTTCTTCATTGATAGTTAAGGTGTCAATGTGTTCTAAGAGGGGTTGCCAAGTTTTACGGAATGTCTGTAGAGAACCCTTTAATGAGTAACTAATTTTCTCAAGCTTGATGCAGTATAGTATCTGCTGAATCCAGCTATTGTGAGTGGGAGGGGAAGAGTGGGTCCATTTAAGAAGTATGAGCCTCCGGGCAAGTAGAGTAGTAAATGCAATAACTTGGTTTGTGGCCCTAAGAAACATAGGTTGGGATTGGGCAACTCCAAGGAGGGCAGTGAGAGGGACAGGGTCTATCACTGTCTCCGAGACGGTACTTAATGTATCAAAAAATTTTGTCCAGAACTCAGCAAGCCGCGGACATGACCAGAACATATGTATGTAATCAGCTGGAGACTGTTTACATCTGTTATATGAGTCTGTTCTGTCTGGATAAATCCCAGCTAGTCTAGCGTTGGTATAGTGGACTCTATGTAAAACCTTACACTGCAATAAACTGTATCTTGCACATATAGAAGTGTGTACAAGGTCTAGTGCCTGCCACCATTGCTCATCTGTCATAGTGGTCCCGAGGTCCTGGTCCCAAGTGGCTCTCAGGGAGTCTAGGTGAGTTGGGTTTAGTCTGAGTATGTTATTGTATAGGATTGAGATGAGACCCTTACGACTAGCGTCTGGACACAGAAACGAGTCTAACTGTGTTTCTGGTGGGCGACCAGGGAACTGTGGGAACTGGTTTTTAACAAAGTGCCTGATTTGGAAGAAGCGGAACAGGTGGGTGTGTGGAAGGTTAAATTTTGTTGACAGCTCTGCAAAGGAGGAGAAAACACCATTAGCATACAGATTGTAGATGGTTAATAGTCCTTTTTCTGACCAAATTTGGAACACTGGATCAGAGCAAGATGGTAAGAAGAGGTGGTTTCTATATACTGGGGCTAGACCCGTTGGAGAGTGCAGGCCAAACTGCTTCCTAAACTGGTTCCAGATCCTTAAAGTGTTTGTGACTACTGGGTTCTGTGATATTTTTCTAGCTGAGGGGGGTAACTGCGAGCAGACCACCGACCAGAGTGAGAGACGTGCAGAGGCCAGCTCCATCTGTGCCCAGAGAGGCAGGTTATCCTGTGCCACCGTGGTTTTCCAGAAGAGAATCTTACCGATATTACACGCCCAGTAATAGTAGCGGATATTTGGCAAGGCCAGACCACCTTCACACTTGGGGAGTTGAAGGGCTGAGCTTTTGATACGTGCCCTTTTACTGCCCCACAGAAATGAGTTAATCATCTGATTGAGTGTAGAAAAAAAAGATTTCTTGATGAAAATCGGGATGTGGAGGAACACATAAAGAAAACGAGGAGCAACTGTCATTTTAATCAGATTTGCGCGTCCTGAAAGTGATAGAGGGCGGGAGGACCACCTAGACAGGTCAGACCTAAGACGATCTAACAGGGGTTGGACATTTTTTGCGAATAGCTCAGTAAAAGATTTGGTGAAGAAGACTCCTAAGTATTTGAATCCCTCGGTGACGCGTCTAAAGGGAAATGGAGCCTAGGGGAGTCTCTCCGCGGGAGGGTTAATAGGTAGATATTCACTTTTCTGGAGGTTAAGTTTGTATCCAGAAAGCTTTTTGAATTGTTCCAGAATGTTCAGGATTACGGGAATGGAAGACAGTGGGTCAGAAACGTAGAGCAGCAAATCGTCAGCGTATAAGGACAGTTTATGAGACACCCCAAACCGTGTAATGCCCTTAAATCTGTCCTCTCCACGGAGCCAAATGGCTAGTGGTTCCACGGCCAAGGCGAACAATAATGGGGATAATGGACAACCTTGGTGGGTGCCGCGGTAGAGTGAGAACTGGCTTGATCTAGTGCCATTAATATAGACTGACGCTACCGGGGAGGAGTACAGGACTTTTATCCAAGAGACAAAATTGGCACCTAGACCAAATTTTTCAAGTATGTAAAACAAGTACCCCCACTCCACCCTGTCAAATGCCTTTTCCGCATCTAAGGAGAGCACTATTTCAGGTGAGTCGGTGGCAGAGGAAAAGAGTATATTAAACAACCTTCTAGTGTTAAAAAAGGATTGTGTTCCGTGGATGAAACCCGTCTGATCGGGGTGAATCAGAGCCGGCACGACTTTTTGGAGACGACACGACAGAACCTTGGCCAGTATTTTTAAGTCCACATTAAGAAGAGAGATCGGCCTGTAACTCCCACAGAGGAGTGTGTCCTTAGACTTTTTGAGCAGCAGTGCAATTGAAGCCTCTGATAAAGTAGAGGGCAAACAGCCTACTAAGAAGGCATCATTGTAGACCCTCACTAAGATTGGGGTGAGTACTTTTGAAAAGGTTTTATAGAACTCAGTGGTGTAGCCATCAGGCCCAGATGCCTTACTGCTTTGTAGTGACTTTATTGCATCCTTAACTTCTAGAATTGTTATGGGAGCGCCCAGCTCGCTAGAGTCATCCACCTGGGGAAGAGTCAATAGATCTAGAGGATTCAAGTTGTCCCAGTCAAACAGTGATGACTCGGATGAGTATAATTTAGAGCAGTATTCAGAGAAGACGTTACTAATTTTTATAGGGTCTGTTGTGACCTCGCCAGTGTGTGACTGTATTTTAGGTATCAGCCGGGATGTACTTTCCGCACGTGCTTGGTATGCAAGAAGTTTTCCTGGCTTATCTCCCTGTTCGAAAAAGCGCTGTCTGGTACGTAGGAGGAGTCTCTCAACTTGACCGGTTGATAGTAAATCGTACTGCGATTGAAGTTGAAGCCGTTTTGTATATAGAGTTGGAGAGGGGTTCTGTGAGTATTGTCTATCCAGTTCTCGTATTGCATCTGAAATTTCTATCAATTTTGAATGTTCTTGCTTCTTGAAATGGGAGACAAATGAAATTATATGTCCGCGGAGGCACGCCTTAAAGGACTCACAAAGTGTGCCACTACTAACATCTGATGTGTCATTTATGTCAAAGAAGACCTGAATTTGTGTAGCAAGAAAGCTATTAAAATCCGGCTCAGCTAATAAATGTGTATTAAATGTCCATGGTTTGGAAGGTGGTCTGCTATGAGGGAAGTTAACTTCTACAAATGTGGGGGCGTGGTCAGAGATAACTATGCTGTGATAGTCACAGGAGCGAACATTATGAGTTAGATTATTATCAAGTAAAAAGAAATCTATCCGTGAATAAGTGTGGTGAACGTGTGAGAAGAATGAGTAAACCTTGTTGGAGGGGAATTTAGTTCTCCAAGGGTCTATTAAGCCCAGTTGCTCAGCATGATATTTTAAAATGTTGGCGGACTTTGACGTTGTTGAGAGTCTGGAGGATGACCTGTCTAGTACTGTATCCTGAACCTGATTGAAGTCCCCACCAATGATAATACAGTGATCATTGATATTAGGTAAGGAGGAGAAAAAATTAGACATGAATTTGTCGTCATCCCAGGTTGGAGCATACAGTGAGGCCAGGACTACGGGAGTATTCTGTAATCTACCTGTCACTATAACATAACGACCATTGGTGTCGGCTATGGTGGTGACTGGTTCAAAAGCCACATTCTTGTTTATAATAATTGCGGCACCTCTAGCTCTCTCAGAGAAATCTGAGTGGAACAGGTGTCCCATCCATGATCTTTTGATTCGAGAAATGTCTGAGGTGCGGATATGTGTCTCCTGTAAAAAACAAAGGTCACCTTTAAGATGCTGCAAGTGATTGGTCACCTTGTTAGCTTTGATGGCAGTATTCATCCCTTTAACATTCCAAGAGATGAAGCGGATGTTTCTACCACTCACTGACATGGTTCCCTAAGTCGTACCTGTACCTGAAATTGAGCTGAGAGGGGGGGGGCAAAAAAGGAGGATCAACACGCATCACACACTCACACACATACTCACCCCTGGGGGACCCCAGTCCCGCAGGAAACTGCAAGCTTACGTATCTCCCTGGATACAATCCTTCCTGGATAAACATATCCTTCCCAGGTTAATCTCCCTCCCCAATGAAATAAAACAATTCCCATCTTAAACCTTTGTATAGAGAAATGTAAAACTTAGAACATTGTGTATGAAGAGAGGGAAAGTGGAAAAAAAGACTGTGATGGTCGGTTCTGACATCCCTTCTCAAACATCCCTTTCTCAAATATTAAACTAAATATGGCCAGTCAACTGTGCTGGGTGTAGCATTAACATCAGGCACGGAAGCACCCATTTGTGTACTTACAAGTAACGTAGCCCAACAGTGATCAGAAATGAAAGAAAAATAGAAGCAACATATGAAGCAGCATGGAAGCTTTAAGCGCAGTCAGTAATAACATGTTAACGTTAAGTAACCTGTAACGTTGGTAAAATAAACAAGAGGCAGGAGAAAGTAACCTTACCGACATAATGAGTCCAGCGGTGTCAGCTGCGCATTGTTCAGAGTCCAGTGTGGTCGCGATTCTGATTGGAACCGGAAGCGGCCAAACCCGCATAGAAGTGAGCTCAAGTCCCAAATATGATGTAAAAAAACACATGAAACATTTGGATTTGAAAAAAAAAACGCTGTTACCAAACACAACAACGAAGTCTCCATCAAAAGTGTATGCACAGTAGCGCGGGTAAGAACCGATCTGGAGTCTGTGGTGACGTCAGCGTCTGGCTGTGTTCCGCTGGCTAGCCAACGTTAGCTAGCCAGTAGCACGCCGGCCAACGCCAATGCTAACGCTAGCGTTAGCCCAAGACTTGCCCGAGCCAGCCAACGTTAGCTATGTTAGCATGTCAAAGCTAGCGAGTCAACCGATTAGCCGTTTAGCTAGCGCGTTAGCATTAGCTACATAGCGTATCGGAGCGACGTGGAGTGTCTGGTTTATGGAGCTGATTTACGAGTGACTGCTCAAAAGATATTTCTTAGCTGCATCCACAGACGAAAGCCGCACCCTGTCCCCGTTCTCCGTCGTAATCATCAACCTGGCTGGGTACTGGAGGCTGGGCTTGAGACCACGCTGGTAGAGTTGCTGCGTCACTTCACGGTAAGGAGCCCGCTGTTCCTGCACATCAGGGCTGTAGTCTTGGTAGACGGTGATCGGCTTGTTCTGATAGCGGAGCTCTGCTCTGACCCGGAGCTCTGCTCTGACCCGGAGCTCTGCTCTGCTCTGACCCGGAGCTCTGCTCTGACCCGGAGCTCTGCTCTGACCCGGAGCTCTGCTCTGCTCTGACCCGGAGCTCTGCTCTGACCCGGGCTCTGCTCTGACCCGGAGCTCTGCTCTGACCCGGGCTCTGCTCTGACCCGGAGCTCTGCTCTGCTCTGACCCGGAGCTCTGCTCTGACCCGGGCTCTGCTCTGACCCGGGCCCTGCTCTGACCCGGGCTCTGCTCTGACCCGGAGCTCTGCTCTGACCCGGACTCTGCTCGTCTTCTCCGGGCCTCGCGGAGCACTGTCTCTTTCGTTTGGAAGTTGTGGAACCGAATAATGACAGGCCTCGGTCTTTCGCCCGGTCCTGGCTTCGCTGTCAGCGACCTGTGGGCCCTGTCAAGTTCGGGGGGGGGGGGGGTTGGGCAAGATGTCAGTCCCCAGGAGCTGGTGCAGGAATTTGGAGAAAAAAGCGGTTGGTTGTGGACCCTCGACCGATTCTGGGAGCCCAACGATGCGGATGTTGCTGCGTCTGCTCCGGGATTCGAGATCTGCGGTTTTAGCTTTTAATTTGGCGTTACTGGTCATCAGTTCGTTGCACTTAGTTTCCAGTGTCTTCAGGCGACCGTCGGTAGATACAGCGCTTGTCTCCAGAGAAGTGATCCGCTGCCCCTGATCGGTTACCGTTAGCTGTATCATGTCGAGTGTGCTTTCCAGTGGGGAGATGGCGGCCATCTTGAATTCTGCAGAGAGAGCTTCCTTGTGGGTTTCAAGCAGGCTGACAATGGCAGCCGTGCTCACAGCGCCATTAGCCTTGCTAGTAGTCTGGTCGGTGACAGCTTCAGCTTTAGACATGATGGCAGGGTCTTTTCTGTTCCTCTCTGACTTCTTATTTACTGGTTTACCTTCAGGCTTCGATTGGCTCATGTTTTTAGCAAGCTAGCGCAGTTTAAGATGTAATAATTCGAAATGCGTTTGGGAGGGAGAGTGAAGCGCACCTACTCCTCAGCCACCATTACCGGAAGTCCTAGTTTACAAGCTTTAAGCTAATTTCAAGCTAGTTTACAGCTAGTTTATAACTAGCGTTAAATTAGTTTTAAGCTAGTTTACATATAGTCTACAACTAGCGTTAAGCTAGTTTACAGTTAGTTTACAACTAGCTCGCTAGCTTGTGGCAAGATGTTCCCATCGTCACTCCTGAGGAACATGAACACTGGCACCACAGCGCTCATCTCAGCCATTCGAAGGATTAACCTGCTATTACATTGGTGGGATTAATGATCTGAAAGCTTCTTGACAGTTTGAATCTAAATTTAAAAGATTTGAATACAGTTAAATTTTAAAAACTTATGTTAATTACAAAACGTCTTTGAATGAATGCAACTAAATGAATGCAAACTAAACACTGACAGACTGAATCTTAAGAAGGCAAATTCCATGTGTAAGAAGTTCAGGTCAAATCACACACGGTGAACACTCACAGTGTAGGACTCACCTTCACTTCCTGCTGGTACTGATCTGTTCATGACCTACATTCAAGTTCACACTCTGCTTCTGTAACGTGGACAACATGTCTGACAACAAATGTACCAAACGTGTGGAAATACACACACACACACACGTATTGCACTGCTACACCCAATGTGGCTCTTGTCCTATATTGGGGTTTTACTGCCAGCTAAACTCTCCCTTGCATCATATCCTCCAAGGAACAGACCAGTGTTGTATATGGACGGGATTTAATAACAAGGAGGTGTGAAACTGAAAATAAACACACAGAAAAGCAACATCAGTATACAATACAAAATAGTTTACACAATCTAGAGTTACAGGTAGGATAACTAATCCTCTATGTTTCAGGAAACGAAGGTAAGTGTAAAACTAACATTTTCTTTGCAGGAATAAAATGTAAGTTGTAACTCACCAGGTATGGCACTGAACACTGTATTTACGCCAGCATCAAACGTCAAGCCTGAATGCCACCATTAAAATGTGCTGTCATACATGTTACCAAAATTATACAAACTGTAGCAAATATGTAAAAAATACTTCAAAATAAAGGCTCTAGCCATGATGGATAATAGCTTTACTTACAGACATCGCCACTCAAAGGGGTAGAAACTAGGTGATGGCTGATGATGGAGCATGAATATTGCTGTGCTGTCACACCATTTTCTTGTTGTCACAGGAAAAGGAAGAGGAGGAAAAGGAAGTAGCTGAAACCGCGGTACTTATCTAGGCCACTAGAAGGCAAAATACTCAAGATAATGGAACGATGCCCCTAGTGGCAGGGAGGCTCTAAAAATAAAGGAAACCGTTCCATTACACGTATGCATAGACAGGCATGCAAACACACATGCAGGAACCTGCACACTGTTCCAACGCAGACACGCACGAAACATTCTGCACACTCTCCCTAAATCAACACACAACACAGCATGTGTTGTGTGTTGATTCTGAAATACATGTTAGCAGGTTACTCACATACATGCCTGAGGTAGATGGACATGACACTATGCAAGGTGTGTCCTGCTCTGTGTGTGTGTGTGTGTGTGTGTGTGAAGTCAAGTCAATTTCATTTGTAAAGCCCAATATCACAAATTACAAATGTGTGTCAGGGGGCTTTACAGCAACACAACATCCTGTCCTTAGACCCTCACATGGGATAAGGAACACCTCCCTCAAACCCTTTAACAGGGAGAAAACCAGGAAGAAAGCCCAGGGAGAGCACCAGAGGAGGATCTCTCTCCCAAGACGCACAACGTGACGCGTGTGTGTGTGTGTGTGTGTGTGTGTGTGTGTGTGTGTGTACACATGTTCCCCTTCATATTTCTCCTCCTCACTCAATAAAAACTATTTTAAACAAACGTGCACAGCTTCTTTTATTGTTACTACAATGGTACTTGAACGCATGCGCGCGCGCGCACACACGCACACACGCACACACACACACACTCACACAGTGGTGTCCATACAGTGGTGTGTGTGTGTTCATGGTCTTTATAAAACTTTCAGCAGCAGACGTGTTAATCTTTCATGGCATCATGTCCCACTTCATAACTGAAAACCCAACTCCTCCTCCTCCTGCTCCCCTCTCCTCCTCTTCGTCTCCTTTTCTCCTCCTAGTCTTTTTCTCTCTGTTCTTTCCCTCCCCCTCCCCGCCTGTCCACTTATGGTTTCCTCCTCCCTGCCTCTCTCCTGTTATTTCTCCGTCTCTCTCTCTCCCGTCATCAAAATGGTCAAGTTCAAGTTACATCATGAAGATTTACATGGAAACAGACATCCTTTCTGACACCTCTGTCTCTGCTGTGTTAACACACACCTCCACACCCTGCAGACTGCAGCGGGGTGTGGCGTGGACGGTGGTGTCTGGTAGTCCTGCAGACTGCAGCAGGGTGTGGCGTGGACGGTGGTGTCTGGTAGTCCTGCAGACTGCAGCGGGGTGTGACGTGGACGGTGGTGTCTGGTAGTCCTGCAGACTGCAGCGGGGTGTGACGTGGACGGTGGTGTCTGGTAGTCCTGCAGACTGCAGCGGGGTGTGGCGTGGACGGTGGTGTCTGGTAGTCCTGCAGACTGCAGCAGGGTGTGGCGTGGATGGTGGTGTCTGGTAGTCCTGCAGACTGCAGCAGGGTGTGACGTGGACAGTGGTGTCTGGTAGTCCTGCAGACTGCAGCGGGGTGTGACGTGGACGGTGGTGTCTGGTAGTCCTGCAGACTGCAGCGGGGTGTGACGTGGACGGTGGTGTCTGGTAGTCCTGCAGACTGCAGCGGGGTGTGACGTGGACGGTGGTGTCTGGTAGTCCTGCAGACTGTAGCGGGGTGTGATGTGGATGGTGGTGTGTGCAGCAGGGTGTGACGTGGACGGTGGTGTCTGGTAGTCCTGCAGACTGCAGCAGGGTGTGGCGTGGACGGTGGTGTCTGGTAGTCCTGCAGACTGCAGCGGGGTGTGGCGTGGACGGTGGTGTCTGGTAGTCCTGCAGACTGCAGCAGGGTGTGACGTGGACGGTGGTGTCTGGTAGTCCTGCAGACTGCAGCAGGGTGTGACGTGGACGGTGGTGTCTGGTAGTCCTGCAGACTGCAGCAGGGTGTGACGTGGACGGTGGTGTCTGGTAGTCCTGCAGACTGCAGCGGGGTGTGACGTGGACGGTGGTGTCTGGTAGTCCTGCAGACTGCAGCAGGGTGTGACGTGGACGGTGGTGTCTGGTAGTCCTGCAGACTGCAGCAGGGTGTGACGTGGACGGTGGTGTCTGGTAGTCCTGCAGACTGCAGCAGGGTGTGACGTGGACGGTGGTGTCTGGTAGTCCTGCAGACTGCAGCAGGGTGTGACGTGGACGGTGGTGTCTGGTAGTCCTGCAGACTGCAGCAGGGTGTGATGTGGACGGTGGTGTCTGGTAGTCCTGCAGACTGCAGCAGGGTGTGACGTGGACGGTGGTGTCTGGTAGTCCTGCAGACTGCAGCAGGGTGTGATGTGGACGGTGGTGTCTGGTAGTCCTGCAGACTGCAGCAGGGTGTGGCGTGGACGGTGGTGTCTGGTAGTCCTGCAGACTGCAGCAGGGTGTGACGTGGACGGTGGTGTCTGGTAGTCCTGCAGACTGCAGCAGGGTGTGACGTGGACAGTGGTGTCTGGTAGTCCTGCAGACTGCAGCAGGGTGTGACGTGGACGGTGGTGTCTGGTAGTCCTGCAGACTGCAGCAGGGTGTGATGTGGACGGTGGTGTCTGGTAGTCCTGCAGACTGCAGCAGGGTGTGACGTGGACGGTGGTGTCTGGTAGTCCTGCAGACTGCAGCAGGGTGTGACGTGGACGGTGGTGTCTGGTAGTCCTGCAGACTGCAGCAGGGTGTGACGTGGACGGTGGTGTCTGGTAGTCCTGCAGACTGCAGCAGGGTGTGACGTGGACGGTGGTGTCTGGTAGTCCTGCAGACTGCAGCAGGGTGTGATGTGGACGGTGGTGTCTGGTAGTCCTGCAGACTGCAGCAGGGTGTGACGTGGATGGTGGTGTCTGGTAGTCCTGCAGACTGCAGCAGGGTGTGATGTGGACGGTGGTGTCTGGTAGTCCTGCAGACTGTAGCGGTGTGTGATGTGGACGGTGGTGTCTGGTAGTCCTGCAGACTGCAGCAGGGTGTGATGTGGACGGTGGTGTCTGGTAGTCCTGCAGACTGCAGCAGGGTGTGACGTGGATGGTGGTGTCTGGTAGTCCTGCAGACTGCAGCAGGGTGTGACGTGGACGGTGGTGTCTGGTAGGACTTCACCAGGACAAATGATAGGGTGCATAGTGTTTTCATCTTCATCATAGCAGCCAGATGAGGAAGAGGAAGGCAGGTAGTGTTGAGTTAGAAGAAGTGAAGTTGTTGTGTCTCACCAGCAGATATGACAGCACAAGCTGGTAGAAGACCTTCACCAACACATAGTACTACAGCCATAAGTACAACTCAGGTTCTACCAGGTTTTTTGTGTGTTTCTGACACAACACTGCTGACCCTGGTTCATTTTAGATGCAATAAAAAAACAATAAAACTTCCAGCTGACGGCTAGTCTCCTCCAACAACACTGCAGTAATGTACCAGCAGCTGTTTGGGTTGTAGTTGTGAACAGAGCAGAAGCTCCTCGTGGTGGTTGGTTACCTAGTATCAGGAGTCTACAGAGTGAAATAACTTACCAGTCTCTCAACAAGTCAAGACCCATCCTGCTCAGCATGGTTCTGGTTTTCAGGCCCAAGAGGGAAATGTGGAGTAAGTGTAAAATGAGTCGGAACCAATGGGTGAATTTCACAAAATAACAAACCATTGCAATTTTAGGGAATTATCTCTCTATATTTGCTCATCACAGTATACAGTGTCCATACTAGATATATCAGAATCAGAATCAGAATAATGTTTATTGGCCATGTTGGTTTGCACATTCATGGAATGTGACTGGTTTCGTGGCTCTGTGTACTTAACATAGAATAACAACACTACAACACAACAATCTTCAGATATATACACAAATATTGTCTTATACAGGTGAAGTAAGAGGTGATAAGGTGTAATGGTGCAGAGAATATATCAGAGATGCTGAAATAAATGTTAGCAGCTTACTGACATACATGCCTGAGGTAGATGGACATGACACAGTGTAAATCTGTGTACACAGTGTTGTGCATACTGTACTGTACAATGTACAGTACAGTATGCACAACATGTACAGTACAGTATGTAAAACATGGTTGAATTATTTGACAGTGTTAAGCATTCATTTGAATGACAGCCCGTGGAAAGAAACTTTTTATATCTGGTTGTTTTGGGGTACAGTGCTCTGTAGCGCCTCCCAGAGGGGAGGAGTTGGAACAGGCTGTGACCAGGGTGTGATGGGTCTGCAGTGATATTGCCTGCCTGTTTTCTGAGTCTGGAGGTGTAGAAGTCCTGAATGGAGGACAGGTTGGTTGGCACCAATGATTTTCTCTACAGACCTAACTGTCCATTGTAGTCTGTCCCTGTCCTGTTTGGTGGTCAGTCCAAACCGGACAGTGATGGACGTGCAGAGGGCAGACTGGATTTTTGCAGTGTAGAACTGAATCAGCAGTTCCTGAGGCAGGTTGAACTTCTTGAGCTGGTGGAGAAAGTCCATCCTCTGCTGGGCCTTTTTGATGATTGTGTCTATGTTGGACGCCCACCTTAAGTCCTGGGAGATTGTGGACCCCAGAAATCTGTAGTTTTTCACCGCAGACACCGTGCTGTTGAGTATGGTGGTGGTGGTGGGGGGTGGTGGGGGGCAGTGTTGGGGACTCCTCCTGAAGTCCACTGTCATCTCCACTGTTTTGAGTGTGTTCAGCTCCAGGTTGTTATGGCCGCACCAGAGGACCAGCTGATCAACTTCCCGTCATCATCCCGGATAAGGCCAATGATAGCTGTGTCATCTGCAAACTTCAGGAGTTTAACAGACGGGTCACCTAAGGTGCAGTCATTTGTGTAGCAGGAGAAGAGTAGAGGGAAAAGCACACATCCCTGGGGGGTGGCAGTGCTGATTGTCCGGGTGCTGGATGTGATTTTCCCCAGCCTCACCTGCTGCTTTCTGTCTGTCAGGAAGTGTTTCATCCACTGGCAGATGGGAGCTGGTACAGGGAGCCGGGTGAGTTTGGAATGGAAGACATCTGGGACGATGGTGTTGAATGCTAAGCTGAAGACCACAAACAGGACCCTTGCATATGTCCCTGGGGAGTCGACGTGTTGGAAGATGTAGTGCAATCCTATGTTGACTGCATCATCCACTGACCTGTTTGGTCGGTAAGCAAACTGCAGGGGGTCGAGCAGGGGGACCTGTGATTTCCTTCAGGTGGGCCAACACCAGTCTCTTGAAGGATTTCATGACCACAGATGTTAGGGCAATGGGCCTGTAGTCATTTAACCCTGTTATTATGTGGTTATTATGCCACTAAAACCCACTGATCCTAGAGCGCTATTAAATCTCACAGCTTGCCTCACCGACATTAAATCCTGGATGTCCAAAAATGTTCTTAAATTCAATGATGATAAGTCTGAGGTCATTATTCTGTTCAGTCCCCCAAATTCCATCAGTCTGTTTGCTACTAATCCTGGTGGTCTGTCAGGTAGTCTTAAACAGGCTGCTAGGAATCTTGGGGTAATATTCGATGCCAACCTCAGTTTTGGTAATCAAATCAAACATGTTGTTCAGTCATGCTTTTTCCAACTCAAGCTAATCTCCAAAATTAGGTCATTTTTATCTATTGCCGATTTGCAAAAAGTTGTACACGCTTTTATCTTTTCTCGACTCGACGACTGTAATGCACTTCATTCTGGTATCAGCAAGGGCTCCCTCCCCCGTCTGTAGTTGGTACAAAAAGCCGCTGCTCGGCTCATTACAGGAACAAGGAGGCATGACCAGATCACTCCTGTGCCTTCCTCCCTACACTGGCTCCCTGTTATAGTTCGAATCGATTTTAAAAATTTACTGCTCACTTTTAAGGCTTTAAATGGCATTGCTCCTTTATACATTTGTGATTTATTGACTTGGTATGCCCCCCCTCGACCAGTAAGGTCTGCAGATGGAGCCCTGCTGGTTATTCCCAGGTCTTGGTTGGTTACAAAGGGTGACCGGTCTTTTGCTGTTAGAGCCCCCACACTATGGACCTCTCTTCCTGCTGAGCTAAGACGAACTAAGTCTTTAGCTTCTTTTAAATCTCGTCTTACAACTTTTCTTTTTATGAAAGCTTTTACAAATGTTTGATATTTGTTTTTATTTTTACTGTTTTTAATTTTACTCTTATTTGATCTTACTCTTATTCCTGCCTTGTCTGGTTTTACCTGTTTTTTGTTTTTGTTTTTGTGAAGCACTTTGTAACATTGTTTTAGAAAGGTGCTATATAAATAAAATTATCATTATTATTATTATTATTACAGCAGCTGGCACTGAGACAATGTACACCAACCACTGCTTGCAAAGTACCACTGTACAAAAACTCTCTGATGCTGGCCTACAGGCAACAGAAATTATGTCAGTGACAGGGCATAAATGTTAATCGTCCCTGTAATCTTTCTGGCACCCAAACTACAACGAGACAAGATGCTGGAACAATATCTTTGCTCCTGGCACCATGCAATTAAAACGTACCTTTTCATAGTCAAACACCCCTGTACCAGCCATGAGGAGTGTACCAAACACTACTTCAACAATTGCACAATTAATGGCGATATCCATTTAAAGGTTAACAATCACCCTAATCTTTAAGCATGCTTGACTAGCCTGATTAGCATGCTTTCCACAGCTTCTGTGTGTTGCTTGGCAACCATTCTGCTAAATGTCGCTGAAGAATTACATTGCTTAGTGGAAGAATGATTACTTGTTGCCAATTAATTGTTGTATTTTTGTTGCTGTGTGTTTATTTTATGAAACCTTGCCAGGTAAATGTCGTAACCATTTTATAAAAGCAATAAGCCATGTGACGCTGTGGTTTACAGTGATTTTAGAACAGCGCCTCTTGTAGCTTATTTCTTTAGTATCTACAATCGGCAACTACTATGCTCACTTCCCCCTAGCTGTTGCTCACTTTCCCCTACTTAGTTTGGAAATTTTTTATTTTGCATAATTCTTTTGTATGAGAGTGAATTTATTTTCCCCAATAAAAAAAAGAAATTTTTAAAAAAATCCCCAAAATTGTGCAAAATCACATCTCATCTTCAGCCGCTTCTCCGGGGTCGGGTCACGGTGGCAGCAAGCTAAGTATAGCGCTTCAAACGTCCCTCTCCCAGCAACACCCTCCAGCTCCTCCTGGGGATCTCAAGACGTTCCCAGGCCAGATTGGACATGTAGTCCCTCCAGCAAGTTCTGGGTCTACCCCTGGGTCTCACCCCAGCAGGACAATCCCGGAAAACCCCCAAAGGAAGGCGCCCAGGAGGCATCCTAATCAGATACCCGAACCGCCTTAACTGGCTCCTTTCGACGCGGAGGAGCAGTGGCTCTCCTCCGAGCTCCCTCCGGATGTCCGAGCTCCTCACCCTATCTCTAAGGCTGAGCCCAGACACCCTACGGAGGAAACTCAGTTCAGCCGCTTGTATCCACGATCTCACCCTTTCGGTTACTACCCAAAGCTCATGACCATAGGTGAGGGTTGGAACCAAGAAAATAAACTGGTATACAAACATCAACATAGTCATATGACAGTAAGTATTATACACATAACTACGGAAATGCACAATTCCTACCAAAATATAAATCAACAATGTACTGTATAGAAACACAGCTCAAGTCCCACAATTACAAATCAAAACATCATTAGTGAACAGAGCTAACTACTGCCACAACTGCTAACTAGCAGAGCGCATGCTAACTAGCAGAGCGCATGCTAACTAGCAGAGTGCAGGCTAACTAGCAGAGTGTAGGCTAAGTAGCAGAGCGCATGCTAACTAGCAGAGTGCAGGCTAACTAGCAGAGCGCATGCTAACTAGCAGAGCGCATGCTAACTAGCAGAGCGCAGGCTAACTAGCAGAGCGCATGTTTACCAAAACGATAAAAACGTTTCTAACATGACGTTCTTTAAGAAAATGTGTGCGATCATTATTTACATACGTTACTTACAGACAAACAGCCTCCAAGGCAGAAGCGCATGGAAATACATTCAGCAACAACTTGTATTCATCACTGTCCGTCTTGCCTGTCTGTGCTCGACTGAAGAAAGGCTACGCTAGCGGAAGATACGGAGAGCAGCAAAACATTCCCACAAGCCCCTGCGCCATAGGCGCCAAAATAGTCCGCCCATAATGTCCGCCAGACCGACCGGTTATTTAACTAACATTTTTGAAAGGCAGCACACTCACCGCTTGATATAATACCATTATATCACTACAGATACAACCAAACTTGAAGGGGAATATTGACTGGCAACTACATTCTTAGAGTCTTTTCACTAAGTCTCTGAAAGAAGGACTACAATCTCTGAGACCGGCCTTAGAAACACCTTGGCTGTCCCGTCCTTCACAACCTGCACCTCTACCTTACGGACCCTCTTGTCACTACTTGGCAGAGCTTAAACGACCAGTGCCATTGGCCATTCATTTCTGTGAGCCTGGCTGTTTTTCAGTAAGACAACACCTCCTTCTTTGACATTCGGCTTGTCTTTTGTCCACTTCCTGCAGCTCTGTAGAGACGATAGATACTCTCCTTTCCATCTCTTCCAAAAACTGTCAGCCAGACACTGGACTTGCTTCCACTGCTTTCCGTACAACTGACCCGTGCCAAACTTTCCAGAGGGGGCTAAAACAGCACCCATCTTCTGAGTAAGAAGCATCGCTGGGGTGAGTACTGCAGGCATATCTGGGTCAGTGGATATGGACACAAGGGGTCTTGCATTCAAGATCGCCATCACCTCCGCCATGAAAGTGCTCAGGACTTCATGTGTGAGATGAGTTGGTCCTGTCTGGAGCAGCATTGCGTCAAGAATGCGCCTGGCAACTCCGATGAGCCTCTCCCAGGAGCCACCCATGTGGGAAGCATGAGGGGGATTAAACACCCAGGAGTATCCTTTTTTTTCCCTGGAGGTACTTTCCGACTGTTGTGTCATCTGTGTTTATATCCAACTGCTTACAATCTCCCACAAAATTCGTTCCTCTGTCAGACTGCAGAAGTTTTGCTGAACCACGAATCGAGAAAAACCTTCTTAGAGCATTGATAAAGCTGTCCGTTGACATGATTTCAATCAGTTCAATATGAACTGTTCTGGTAGACATGCATGTAAAAAGTACAGCCCAGCGCTTGCTCTCCGCATCTCCTCCTCTTGTGCGATGTGTCATGATAGACCATGGTCCAAAGACATCAAGGCCAGCAGTGGTGAACGGAGGTTCAGGAGTGAGTCTGTCAGCAGGCAAATCTGCCATCTTCTGATCCTTCAACCTCCCTTGCATTTTGCGGCAGGTAATACACTTGTGGATGACAGAAGACACAAGACGCTTACTCCAAATTATCCAGTATCCAGCTGCTCGGATAGCTCCTTCCGTAATGTGACGCCCTTGGTGAAATACTTGTTCATGAAAGTGTCTCACAAGTAGTGTGGCAATGTGATGGTTGTGTGGAATGATCAGTGGGTGCTTTTCTTCTTCCGACACGTCAGCAGAAGAAAGACGACCTCCGACACGAAGCAGACCAACTTTATCTATGACCGGATTGAGCTTTTTGAGTCTGTTCTGCTTGGGGTATGTCTGTCTGTCTTCGAGATATTTAAATTCCTCCTTGAAGGCTTTGTGCTGGACAGAGCAAATGATCACAACTTTGGCTTGCGACAGCTCACCTATGCTGGACGTTTCTTTGAAACATTTCCATCCCTTCCTTCCTACATTGTCCGTCTTTCCTTTGAAGGATGCTGCAACATGAATGAGTCTGGCTATGGTTCGATAGAGTGTTCTCCAGCTTGAGCATCGCTCAAAGTGTTGTGTGTCCAACTGGGACTCTGATGTCTTGGTTTGCCAGAGGAGTAACCTCAGGACGAATCTCGTCATCAGCTTCAGGCTCGATGAGGGTGAAGAGATTTGATTCAAGGGTCTCTGCTGCTTTGTCACGATACAGGAAGGTTGGACCTGAGAACCAGTTGCTGTGTTGGAATTGGGATGCTAGTGCAGACCTGGTTGCATGGTCTGCAGGATTCAAGTCTGTTGGCACATAGTGCCACTGGTCAGGGTGTGTGGATCTTCTAATCCGAATTACTCGGTTTGAAACGTACATATTAAAGCTTCTTTTGGAGTTGTGTATGTAACCAAGCACGATCTTACTATTAGTGAAGAAATTCACAACGTCCACCTCAATGTCAGTCTCATCTCTGATCAGCTCGTACAGATCAACAGCCAACACAACTGCACATAGCTCCGGAAGCGGAATGGACCTATCGCTAAGCCCCGCCCCGCTTAGTTACTGTTGCTCACTCGGACAAGCTACCTGGGCTGACTAGAGACAAAGGCAGCGATCGGTGTCAAAACTACACAACACAATCTTGCCTTACCAAATGTAGACATCCTTGTTTATCTTCGTTACTTTGAGTTGACTGTGTGGTCTGCCACACAGCTTAATCCGCCGGAGACATTTGGCTCTGTCTTGTTTTGGTTTGGGAAATGGGGATAAAATATACCCCATTGTCTATCCTCTCAGGATACCTCGTATCAGTGTTGCATGTACCCCATGCACATTGTTTGACCATTTTTGTTCAACTTATATCCATAAAACATCATAAAAACCCCACGACTTCTGATACAACTCTGATGTTACTTAATGGAGTCGTTAGCTCTAGATGTCCGAGTGGGCTCCCGCGTGCATTTGGTACAACACTGCCATTGGCTCGTCTGCGTTCGAGGGGCGGGACTGAGCAATAGGTCCATTGTGCGGGCAGGGTGAGGGGCCAATTTCGACTTCCCCATGACAAATCCAACATGATATTGTCCCTCAGTGTCGGCAGCTGTCAAGTAGGCCACAGCTCCTATAGCTACTGTGGAAGGATCTGAAAAGATACACAGTTCTTTGAAGACAACGAGACTGGAATGCAGCACCTCTGTATGTGCAGGTCTTCAAGAGCCTTTAAAGAGTCATTCCATGAGTTCCACTCTGCTTCCTTTTTTGAGTGAAGAGGACCATCCCACTCTCTCTCTTCAGATGACAGTTTTCGGACTAGTGCTTTCCCTTGCATTGTTATGGGAGCTACGAAGCCCAAGGGGTTGTATAAACTATTGGCCATCGACAACACACCACTTCGTGTGAATGGCTTCTCTCCGTGGGACACCAGGTAAGTAAAGCTGTATGCTTCTAAGAGTCCCAACCTCCTCTGAAGAGGGAGAGGATCCACTCCAAGGTCCGCATCCTTACGATCCTTGGCACGGTCCTCTGCTAGGAAGGCCTCCATTACATGGCTACTGTTTGATGCCACTTTGTGCAGTAGTAGGTTGAATTCTGCTAACATCTCCCTAGTTCGTGTGAGCTCTATCGCCTCTTCAGGTGTGGCGACTGAAGTGAGACCATCATCAACGTAAAACTGCCTCTCATCAAACTGACTTGCATCAGAATTATGTTCTTATGGGTTCTTTTCGGAGCCGCATAAGAACTCCCAACAAGGTATTGTTCAAGTCTGGTCCACTGACAAGCACATCATTGAGAGATGTTCCATCACATTCAGCACTTGACTCGAACACACCTGTATCTGGTCTGGCTTTTGCGGGTAGTATACGCCGAATGTTGACAGGTACCAGTGTTCTTTACTTTTGTCTAAAGGTGGCGCAGTCTCAGCTTGATCATTGTCTAGCATCTTCTGCATGAACTTGATTTAGTGATCTTTCATTTTCGGCTTTTTCTCCAGAGTCTTTTCAAGGCATTCTCCCTGTTGCTTGCAAGGCGTCTTCTAGCACAGTGGAAGGGTAGAGGTGCCACCCAGCTGTTTCCTTTATCTTGGCAAACCTCTGCATCCATGATGGCCAGGAAAGCTTTGTCGTCTATGGATAGTGCTGGTTTGTTGTCATCCTTCGACCTGTCAAACACTGAACACCCTAGGTCTTCTGCACTGATGGTGAGACTTGTATTCTGCTCACATGCAGGGAAGGTTAGACAGTGATGCCGTGTCATGCCCCCATAGTCTTCATTCACGTGGATACTGTTAGGACATGGTCCGAGAAAGGATGCACGACCATTGTGCAGTACATTTGTCTTGTGGGCATTGACCTCTGATGGTTTGCGAGCTGTTCCCAAGCACACTTCTCCCACAATGACCCAGCCTAGGTCTAGCCGCTGTGCGTAAGGTGTGTTGTGGGGGCCATTGATTTGCTCATGTACCTTGTGCACCCTAAGGATGTCTCCCCCTAAGAGCAGGAGGATAGGAGCATCTCGGTCTACAGGTTGAATCTTGTTAGCGACTGACTGTAGGTGGGGGTGATTTGTGTGCAATCTCTGGGGAGGGAATTTCTGTCCTATCATCCGGCACCATGTCACATTCTATTAAGGGAGGCAAAGGGAGCTGTAGTTTCCCATTCATAGACTCAATGACGAAGTTGGCAGCTCTCCTACCTGAAGTCTCCCAAATTCCCAGAACAGGTTTTCAAGGTGTATAGGGTGGAGCTGGCTTTAACGTCAAAGAAGTTGAAGAACTCTGTCTTAGCAAGAGACTTATTACTTTGTTCATCTAGCACCGCATACATCTTAATGGTCTTCTCCTTTTTTCCTGCAGGATATGCCTTCACCAAGCAGATCTTGGAACATGACCGTGAACTGTCTGCATTTCCACAAACCTCCGTACATAATGTGCTTGTCGCTGTTGCACTCAAAGCACTTGACAGTTGTCTTACAGTCTTCTGACGTGTTGAATAGACCCACACCATCTATAGCAGATGCGATTCTCTGAGGTATGCTTTGCGCTCTTTTAGAGATTTGTCTCTGAAGAGCTTGCATTTTTTCAGTGGGTGGGCTTCTTATGTATTGGACACTAACGATCTGGTTCCTCCTCTTCAGTGCAGTACTGGTTTGGGTACCTGACGTCTCTGCTGGGATGTCTGTTTTGTGTACAGTCACAACGGCTCTATTACTGTACTTCACAGGCTTTTCAGTCCTGGAAGAAGTGTGACTGCTGGAGGTGGAAATAGTGAAGCTCGGATCATTTTTTATCTTTGCCTGTTGTCGAACAAACTTGGAGAAAGAGAAGGGAGGAAAAACCACTCGTAATCCTCCTTGTACTTGCTTCTAAGGCTTATCCATTTTTCTTGGAGGTTATAGGGGAGCTTTTCCACTATTTGTTTTACCCCACGAGCCGTATCCAAATATGAGAGTTCTGGTAGAGCACCGTCGTCCTCAACACACTCCAGTTCAAGGAGGATGTCACCTAGTTCTCTCAGCTTAACATTATCCCCGTTGGTCAGCCTCGGAAAGTATTTAATCTTTTTGAGCAGTGCATCTTCGATGACTCCTGGTGTCCCATAACACTCTTCAAGACGTTGCCAAACCATGCTGGCACCTGCTGCAGGATTGAGGACGTGCACTGCACGAATTCTCTTTGCCTGTTCTGACAGGCAAAGAGTGGCTCCAAGCCACTTTGCCATTAGGTCCAGTTCTTGTCAGTTCTCTCTGGCTGAGAGATTCAAGTCCTTGGTAGAACTTAAAAAGGAGGCTTTCCATGACCAATAATTTTCAGATTTGTCATCAAATTTCAGAAGACCAGCGCTCACCATTTCTCTTCGAATGAGATATCTTGCAAAGTCTTGTGCCCCGTCTTGTTCAGGTAAGTACTCTTTTTCAGGATTGGCTGAGAGTAATTGCTATGAGGGTAATTATTGCTCTGACACATTCATTGTTGGCTCTTTTTTCATGTCCTGGTAAACTGGCTGTGTGTTGCTTTGGGTACCATGATGAGTTGTTGTTTTAGCATCAGGTATTTCCAGTTTATTAATTTTCTCTCATGTGACTCCACTGCTCCATGTTTCGAAGGCAGTTCTGAAAAGAATAACTCAGACTGTTGTTGGATGTACTCACTAGTGCACTGAACTGTACTGAAGGGCTTGTCTTCAATGTAGGGTTCTCGACTGAGCGTCCTGCTTTCCACCTAGGCTGTAGCTTCAGCTTCAGCTTCAGCTACAGCAGCAGCTCTTTGGTACTGGAGAAGATGGAGACTAGCGTCATAGTTAGCCTTTTGCTTGAGCATGCTTGCTTCCAGGTCTGCTCTCTGCTTCATCATGTCAGTTTCTCTTTTGGCGTACACTAGTTGAGGTCGGGCAGTTTTTGCTTTAGCATAGGCTTTTGTGGCTGAAGAGGCTGTTGATGATGACCGCTGAGTCTGGTGGATGCTCTAGATGACTGTGACTTAGCATCAAATGCTCGAGGAGGCTCCTGCCTCTTGGCTGCTTGATCTAAAACCTCTGCTTGTTGCTCTCCACAAGCTTAATTTTGCTGCATAGTGGTGTCTTCCCTGATATATTTTCTTCCTGAGTGTAGACTCATGTTTGCTGAGTATTGTTTTCTAATGCTTGAGCCCGCCGTGCTCTTGTCTTTTTACTGTACTGCCCTCGCAACGTGTACTCTTGTACAAAGCTAGACAGCCAGTTAACATCAAAAAGTCCTCCAATAAACACACAAGACTCGACTTTTCTTGTATTTTACTGAAGTCTTGTTTCCCCTTTTGGTTTTTTGCTTTTGTTTTTTGTAGAACTGCAACATTACAGAAATAAGAAAATAAATCGGTATACAAACACCAACATAGTCATGTTGACAGTAAGTATTATACACATAACTACGGAAATGCACAATTCCTACCAAAATATAAAGCAACAATGTACTGTATAGAAACACAGCTCAAGTCCCACAACTACAAATCAAAACATCATTAGTGAACAGAGCTAACTACTGCCACAACTGCTAACTAGCAGAGCGCAGGCTAACTAGCAGAGTGCAGAGTAACTAGCAGAGCTCAGGCTAACTAGCAGAGTGCAGGCTAACTAGCAGAGCGCAGGCTAACTAGCAGAGTGCAGGCTAACTAGCAGAGCGCATGCTAACTAGCAGAGTGCAGGCTAACTAGCAGAGCGCATGTTTACCAAAACGATAAAAACGTTTCTAACATGACGTTCTTTAAGAAAATGTGTGCGATCATTATTTACATACGTTACTTACAGACAAACAGCCTCCAAGGCAGAAGCGCATGGAAATACATTCAGCAACAACTTGTATTCATCACTGTCCGCCTTCCCGCCTGTTTGTGCTCGACTGGAGAAAGGCTACGCTAGCGGAAGACACGGAGAGCAGCAAAACATTCCCACAAGCCCCTGCGCCATAGGCGCCAAAATAGTCCGCCCATAATGTCCGCCAGACCGACTGGTTACTTAACTAACATTTTTTTGAAAGGCAGCACACCCCCCAAACTTAACGTGCTCCCTCTTTTCATTTATCAAATTTCGCGGGTGTTGACATCATGAAAGATTACTGACAGGATGGAATTCACTGGATCTGGGGTTTTAGTGACTTGAATACCAGCTCGGCATCGAGAACTTTGGGTCTTTTGCAGGATTAATTTTCAACTAATTTGGGGCTATTTGTGAAAGCAAGACTGTCTCAAAACAACCAGCAGTGAAGGAATCAGGTTTCAGTTTCCCAGACCATTAAAGGCCCCATGAAATGTTCTTTACAGTGCCACAAACTTCCGTCGTGCGTCACGTAACTGAAGGAGACTGAACGGTTGGGTGGGATTTAGTGAGGAGAGGGAGAATGATTTGGCTGACAGCCAATCACAGATGGCTGTTCTTAGAAGCATGTGGACAGTGATATGCTAGTGGCTAGTTTGCGGTAGCTCACTCCCAAATCAATCGTGAGACATTTTGTTAGTGTAAATGTGCAAGTGCAGGATGACATGACTACAAATGTATTGTATTTGTCAAGAAGAGAGAAACATCATTCTAATAAACACAAAAATGAAATAAAAACAATTCTGTGAATTTCTACAACCCCTAATCAGAAAATGTTGGGCTGGTATGTTGAATTAAAATTAAAACTGAAAACGGTGATTTGCAAATTATCTTTGACCTGTATTACGTTGAAAACAACGCAGCAGCACCTTATTTGACGTTTTACCTTCTTCTTTCAGCTTGTTCCCTGTTTCTCAGGGGTTGCCACAGCGGATTTTACAGTTTCCATTGGTACCCTGTGACGGCACAGCACCAATGGCGGCCATTGTTAACCTGGGCCTCAACCAATCTGGTATGGAGCCTTGACTGATCCGGTATAATCTTGTCAATCCGCATAATGATTTGGCAAAATGTTACGTTGGATGTCCTTCCTGACACAACCACTGACCCTGTGGACGGGGACACAGGTAAAGCGCTGGATGCCATCCCAGTATTCATGGACTTTCACCCATGCTTGTCGCCCATATTTCAAGTTTCACCTCATGAACTTTATTTATTTATTTTCAAAATAAACATTTCAGTTTTGATTCTTGCAACACATTTGTAACGTTGTCATTCCTTTTCACAACACAAAAAATGTTTAGGGACTGACAACACCAAGCGATGAAGCATTTCAGGTGTGATTTTGACCCATTCTTCCTGCAAACAAGTCTTAAACTGTGCAATAGTACAGGTGTTTGATGTCGCAATTTGTGGTTCAAAATGTGCCACACATTCTTTATTGGGGACAGGACTGGACTGCAGGCAGGCCAGTCAGCAGCGTTATTATTTTTCCCACCTGGATTCCGGGAAGACCCGCCCCTACTCTATCTCTGATTGGCTAACCCTATCTCTAACCCCACCCTAACCCTAACCTTAACCAACCTAACCAACGGAGGCAACGAGTACTAGCCAATCAGAGGCAGAGTTCCCGGAATACGGGTGGGGGGAAAAAACAAGCCAGTCAGCACCCTCTTCTTCTGCTGCAGCCATACGACTGTAATGTATGCAGGGAATGTGGTTTTTCATTGTCTTGTTGAAATATGCATGGGCGTCCCTGCAAAAGATGTCATCTTGAAGGTAACATACGTATGTCACTCCAAAATCTCTGTGTACTTTTCCGCAGTAATGGTGCCATCACAGAAGAGTAAGTTACCTTTGCCAAGGGCACAGACACAACTCTACCATGACAGACCCTGGCTTCTAGTCTTGTTGCTGGTAAAGGTCTGGATGGTCTGTTTCTTCTTTGGTCCCGAGAACACGGTGTCCGTTTCTTCAAAAAAAAGACCTGAAATACTGATTATAATACAGGTTTGCCCTGTGTGATGGTCCACCCCAGATGCCTCCGAGCCCAGAAAAGTGGACGGCACTTCTGGGCACGGTTAACGTGAGGCTTTCTTTAGGCACAGTGACGTTTTAACGGGCGCTTGTGGATGTAACTCCTGAGCCCATGTGGTTATATTTCTTATAGATGAATGACGGTTCCTGATGCGGTACCGTCTGAGGGATCGGAGAGCGGTCATTCAGCTTAGGCTCGCACCCTTCCTCCAGATTCCTTGAATCTTCTAATTATGCTATGCAGGTAGAGGGTGAAAGATCCAGATCCCTTCCTATCTTTTATTTCAATAACTTTCTCATGCATTTGTTGCCAGACTGGCATCCTCGGAACATCTTTGCTCCTAAAGTACTAGCCCTCAGCCTTTCCGGGATGCTACCTTTGCACCAAATCACAATTACAATAACCTGTTGACATCACCTGTTTCAAATCACATCATTACGTAACTATTTTACCTCATTACTAGCTCTAAATTGCCCCCGCACCAACTTCTTTGGGATGTGTTGCAGGCCTGAACAGCAGTTAAGGATTACAAATGGGCAGGGGGTTGAGCAGACACACAGCAACTCGCGTTCATACTGTCTGCAGTCACACCCAGTACACGTCATTCAGAAGTCACTGCTGTCTGAGTTCGGTCTGAGTTGGGTTCACGTTGGCTCTGAGTTGGGTTCGCGTTGGGTCTGAGTTGGGTTTGAATTGGGTTTGAGTTGGGTCTGAGTTGGGTTGGAGTTGGGTTTGAGTTGGGTATGAGTTGGGTATGAGTTGGGTATGAGATGGGTCTGAGTTGGGTTCGAGTTGGGTCTGAGTTTGGTCTGAGTTGGGTTTGGGTTGCGTCTGAGTTGGATTTGAGTTGGGTCTGAGTTGGGTTTGAGTTGGGTTCGAGCTGCGTTGAGTTGGGTTCGAGTTGGGTTGAGTTGGGTTCGCGTTGGGTCTGAGCTGGGTCTGAGTTGGGTTCGCATTGGGTTCGAGTTGGGTTGAGTTGGGTTTGAGTTGGGTCTGAGTTGGGTCTGAGTTGGGTTTGAGTTGGGTTCGAGCTGGGTCTGAGTTGTGTTTGAGTTGGGTTCGTGTTGGGTCTGAGCTGGGTCTGAGTTGGGTTTGAGATGGGTTCGAGCTGGGTCTGAGTTTGGTTTGAGTTGGGTTTGAGTTGGGTCTGAGTTGGGTCTGAGTTGGGTTTGAGTTGGGTTCGAGCTGGGTCTGAGTTGGGTTCGAGTTGGGTTTGAGTTGGGTCTGAGTTAGGGTTGAGTTGGGTTTGAGTTGGGTTCGAGCTGGGTATGAGTTGGGTTCGAGTTGGGTTTGAGTTGGGTCTGAGTTAGGGTTGAGTTGGGTCTGAGTTGGGTTTGAGTTGGGTTCGAGCTGGGTCTGAGTTGGGTCTGAGTTGGGTCTGAGATGGGTCTGAGTTGGGTTCGACTTGGGTCTGAGGTGAGTTCGAGTTGGGTTTGCGTTGGGTCTGAGTTGGGTTCGAGATGGTTTCGAGTTGTGTTCGAGCGGGGTCTGAGTTGGGTTCGAGCTGGGTCTGGACCACATCAGTGTTACATAGATTAAATGCAGATAAAAGGAGACAGGAATGAAAATACAGTTTTCATTTCATGGGACCTTTAACAGCTTGTACAGCTTTTAAATTCTGTGATGTTTCTTCGTACATATTTTAGATACTTTGTATATTTTGTCTCTGCTCTCAGCTCTATCTACCTACCTATCTACAGTGCATCCAGAAAGTATTCACACCCCTTCACTTTCCCCACATTTTGTTATGTTACAGTCTTATTCCAAAATGGATTAAATTCCTTTTTTTTCTCATCAGTCTACACACAATACCCCATAATGACAAAGCGAAAAAGGTTTTGTAGAAATTTTTGCAAATTTATCAAAAATAAAAAACTGAAATACTGCATGTACATAAGTATTCACACCCTTTACTCAGTACTTGGTTGAGGCATCCTTGGCAGCGATTACGGCCTCAAGTCTCTTGGGTATGAAGCTACAAGCTTGGCACACCTATATTTGGGGTATTTCTCCCATTCTTTTCTGCAGATCCTCTCAAGCTCTGTAAGGTTAGATGGGGAGCGTCGCTGCACAGCTATTTTCAGGTATTTCCAGAGATGTTCAATAGGGTTCAAGTCTGGGCTCTGGCTGGGCCACTCAAGGACATTCACAGACTTGTCCCGAAGCCACTCCTTCGTTGTCTTGGCTGTGTGCTTAGGGTCGTTGTCGTGTTGAAAGGTAAACCTTCGCCCCAGTCTGAGGTCCTGAGTGCTCTGGAGCAGGTTTTCATCAAGGATCTCTCTGTACTTTGCTCCATTCATCTTTCCCTCGATCCTGACTAGTCTCCCAGTTCCTGCCGCTGAAGAACATCCCCACAGCATGATGCTGCCACCACCATGCTTCACTGTAGGGATGGTATTAGCAAGGTGATGAGAGGTGCCTGGTTTCCTCCAGACATGACGTTTGGCATTCAGGCCAAAGAGTTCAATCTTGGTTTCATCAGACCAGAGAATTTTGTTTCTCATGGTCTGAGAGTCCTTTAGGTGCTTTCTGGCAAACTCCAAGCGGGCTGTCATGTGCCTTTTACTGAGCAGAGGCTTCCGTCTGGCCACTCTACCATAAAGGCCTGATTGGTGGAGTGCTGCAGAGATGGTTGTCCTTCTGGAAGGTTCTCCCATCTCCACAGAGGAATGCTGGAGCTCTGTCAGAGTGACCATCGGGTTCTTGGTCACCTCCCTGACCAAGGCCCTTCTCCCCCGATTGCTCAGTTTGGCTGGGCGGCCAGCTCTAGGAAGAGTCCTGGTGGATCCAAACTTCTTCCATTTATGAATGATGGAGACCACTGTGCTCTTCGGGACCTTCAAAGCTGTAGAAATGTTTTTGTACCCTTCCCCAGATCTGTGCCTCGATACAATCCTGTCTCGGAGGTCCACAGACAATTCCTTTGACTTCATGGCTTGGTTTCTGCTCTGACATGCACTGTCAACAGTGGGACCTTATATAGACAGGTGTGTGCCTTTCCAAATCATGTCTGATCAACTGAATTTACTACAGGTGGACTCCAATCAAGATGTAGAAACATCTCAAGGATGATCAGTGGAAACAGGATGAACCTGAGCTCAATTTTGAGTGTCATAGCAAAGGGTGTGAATACTTATGTACATGCAATATTTCAGTTTTTTATTTTTAATACATTTGCAAAAAAATTTCTACAAAACCTTTTTCACTTTGTCATTACGGGGTATTGTGTGTAGATTGATGAGAGAAAAAGGAATTTAATCCATTTTGGAATAAGGCTGTAATGTAACAACATGTGGGGAAAGTGAAGGGGTGTGAATAGTTTCCGGATGCACTGTATCTATCTGCCTGTCTGTCTATCTATTTGTCTATCTATCTATGTGTCTATCTGTCTACCTAACTGTCTGTCTGTCCCTCCATGTGTTGGTTATTGTCTCACATCGGCTGCCTGTCTGTCTCATTCCAGACTGTCTAGTCTGTTTTGCTGTTGCTGGGCTGAGAGGAGGCGCAGATTCATCTTCATGTGTGACATAACACAGAGGGGTTCAGGTGATGTGACATACCACAGACGGGGTTCAGATGATGTGACATAACACAGAGGGGTTCAGGTGATGTGACATACCACAGACGGGGTTCAGATGATGTGACGTAACACAGACGGGGTTCAGATGATGTGACATACCACAGACGGGGTTCAGATGATGTGACATACCACAGACGGGGTTCAGATGATGTGACGTAACACAGACGGGGTTCAGATGATGTGACATACCACAGACGGGGTTCAGATGATGTGACATAACACAGACGGGGTTCAGATGATGTGACATAACACAGACGGGGTTCAGATGATGTGACATACCACAGACGGGGTTCAGATGATGTGACGTACCACAGACGGGGTTCAGATGATGTGACGTACCACAGACGGGGTTCAGATGATGTGATGACGTAACACAGACGGGGTTCAGATGATGTGACATAACACAGACGGGGTTCAGATGATGTGACATACCACAGACGGGGTTCAGATGATGTGACGTAACACAGACGGGGTTCAGATGATGTGACATACCACAGACGGGGTTCAGATGATGTGAAGTAACACAGATGGGGTTCAGATGATGTGACGTAACACAGACGGGGTTCAGATGATGTGACGTAACACAGACGGGGTTCAGATGATGTGACGTACCACAGACGGGGTTCAGATGATGTGAAGTAACACAGACGGGGTTCAGATGATGTGAAGTAACACAGACGGGGTTCAGATGATGTGAAGTAACACAGACGGGGTTCAGATGATGTGACGTAACACAGACGGGGTTCAGATGATGTGACGTAACACAGACGGGGTTCAGATGATGTGACATACCACAGACGGTGTTCAGATGATGTGACATAACACAGACGGGGTTCAGATGATGTGACGTACCACAGACGGTGTTCAGATGATGTGACATACCACAGACGGGGTTCAGATGATGTGACATAACACAGACGGGGTTCAGATGATGTGACGTAACACAGACGGGGTTCAGATGATGTGACGTAACATAGACGGGGTTCAGATGATGTGACATACCACAGACGGGGTTCAGATGAGGTGAAGTAACACAGACGGGGTTCAGATGATGTGACATAACACAGATGGGGTTCAGGTGATGTGACATAACACACGGGGTTCAGATGATGTGACGTAACATAGACGGGGTTCAGATGATGTGACATACCACAGACGGGGTTCAGATGAGGTGAAGTAACACAGACGGGGTTCAGATGATGTGACATAACACAGACGGGATTCAGATGAGCTGAAGTAACACAGATGGGGTTCAGATGATGTGAAGTAACACAGACGGGGTTCAGATGATGTGACATAACACAGACGGGGTTCAGATGATGTGACATACCACAGAGACAGGGTTCAGATGATGTGACATAACACATAGATGGGGTTCAGATGATGTGACATAACACAGAGATGGGGTTCAGATGATGTGACATAACACACGGGGTTCAGATGATGTGACATAACACAGACGGGGTTCAGATGATGTGCCATAACAAAGACGGGGTTCAGATTATGTGACATAACAGACGGGGTTCAGATGATGTGACATAACAAAGACGGGGTTCAGATTATGTGACATAACACAGACTGGGTTCAGATGATGTGACATAACAGAGAGACGGGGTTCAGATGATGTGACATAACACATAGACGGGGTTCAGATGATGTGACATAGCACAGAGACAGGGTTCAGATGATGTGACATAGCACAGAGATGGGGTTCAGATGATGTGACATAACACACGGGGTTCAGGTGATGTGAAGTAACACAGACGGGGTTCAGATGATGTGACATAACACAGACGGGGTTCAGATGATGTGACATAACACAGACGGGGTTCAGATGATGTGACATAACACAGAGACGGGGTTCAGATGATGTGACATAACACAGACAGGGTTAAGATGATGTGACATAAGACAGAGATAGGGTTCAGATGATGTGACATAAGACAGAGATAGGGTTCAGATGATGTGACATAGCACAGAGACGGGGTTCAGATGATGTGACCTAACACAGAGACGGGGTTCAGATGATGTGACATAACACAGAGACGGGGTTCAGATGATGTGACATAACACATAGACAGGGTTAAGATGATGTGACATAAGACAGAGATAGGGTTCAGATGATGTGACATAACACAGAGACGGTGTTCAGATGATGTGAAGGTCGTGTTTCACCTCATCTCAGTTACAACAATCCGCTTCAGTCTCACACATCACGTGTCATAAATAGATCGGGTTGATTCTTCAGAGCGCCACAGCCTACACACAGGATTATTAATCAGTACAAACAGGAAGAGAGACACAACCGTCTCATCATGAGAGAGGAAACACAAAGACAAGATCAGCCAGGATCTGCTCCAGCACATAGCCAGGCCCTACAGAACAACTTCATGTCAGCGAGTGCCATAGTGTTGCGTCTTCAAACAGGGATGAGCAGGACAAGTTCACCGCTGCTCAGATGACAAGACGTGACCAATAACGCCTTCGCTGAGACTTTCAAACAGCACATCAGATGACGCTACTTTTTCACAGCACAAAGGAAAAAAAAAAAGCAGAGCCATATTGTCTGTTGCACTGCAAGACAAATGTCTTTCAGAGACATGTATTCCAGGACATAGCCAGGGCCAGACAGAGACTATCAGCTGCCTCCCTGGGAACGACTGTGTCCCAGATTTAAAGAAATAATCAGAGCCAAAGCAGGAGAACAGATAGAGATTACAGTCTTGTTACAGCCATGCAATCCAGGACATAGCCAGTGCCTGTCTGAGTCACAGAGTCAGTTGAACTGGTGCGAGTAACTAAAAAGAAATGTTAAGAAGGAGGGATGTAAAATAATGACGTCTGCTGAGAGGAAAAACTAACATTTCCAATTACAATTTCAGTTACTATGTAAGACAGCAATTCATCACAGGCATGTAGTCCAGGACATAGACAGGGACACACAGAACTGCTGAGTCAGTCAGCAACCGGCAGATATAGTCAGTTACAAATGTATTCCAGCACATAGCCAGCACCCAGTACATAGCTTTTAGATACAGCAACTTAAAAGTGACAGATTAAATTCCCGATGATTTCTGTCAGTTGTAAAACTGACTCAAGGCTTCACAACTGACCCAGATTATTTCTCCCTGCCCTGAGGATGACAGTCTCTTACAAAAGGAGCCTGTTCCAGAATATAGTCAGGACCCAGTCTGGCTGACTGACTTCGCTCAATTAAACTTTGACTGGATGTGAAAACAATGAAATCAAACTTCTCGTGATCTTTACTGAGGACCTTGGAACTCCTTGAGGGATCCCCGGAAATCCCCAGACCGTAGCAGAATCTGATCCAGGCCCTAAGAGACTTACAGTTTTATTTCAGTCAGTAAGCAACAAAAGCACACATTTTGTTAAATAACAGAAGAGGCGTTTGGCCAAGATGTAACCAAGGTCCAACGAAAGACACACAACAGACATGTGAACATAGAAATAATTGAAAACAAATAATTTCAGTCGCAACTAAAAACAGATATGTTAAGGGCCTTTTCCCAGGACGTACTCAGAGCCTGGCAGAACCAGAATGGTAGTTCAATTACAGTACATTCAGTGGCAACATATCAGCAGAGCTCAAATCTTCATCCTCTCCACCTCTCCATTCCCTCCCTTCATACTTAGTTTTACTTTCTTGGTCGAGAAGCAAAGGGTGGATTTGAGTAGTGAGATGGTAAACCGTAGTCAAGACCTCCGGCTGGTCTTGGCTTAGAAGAGACAGGGTGGAATGGAGAGAGAGGAACAGAGTCATAATCAAAGCCCTCCCTGGCTGAAGTGAAAGGAAGCAGGATGCTGAGATGGAAGGATCCAGGTCATAGACCTATCCTGACCCAGCTCCACTGCCCCCTGGACTGCTGTCTTTACTGAGACGGACTAATTCCTGGGATAAGATCTCCAAGTCCTAGAGAGAGACAGACGGACAGAGACAGATATGTTCAATATGATCAGACAAACTCTGTGCTGGCTTGCATTGAGAAGCTGCTGTTATATTTCTGATCACTATTACATGTTCCAGTCACTGCTCAACAACCCATCTAACGACACCCTGTGTGTGTGTGTGTGTGTGTGTGTGTGTGTGTGTGTGTGTGTGTGTGTGCACATGCGCATATCTGAGAAAGCAGACTAAAATCACATCAACTACATCACCACACACACACACACACACACAAACACATGCTAGGCTGCAGCACGCTTACAGCAGCATTTTATTCCTGCTCATCGTCATGGGATCTGTTATGACCACCCACCACTTGGCAATGCTTCAAACACACACACACACACACACTAAGTAAAAACAGCTGATGTGAAGCGTGTAAAGCCAACATTAAACAGAAGGCAGTAGATCTGCACGTTCTGGTGGTTTCTAACTCACAACCCTACAACCCAGCACTGTGTCTACGAACAGCAGAAGTGACGTGAAGGAGAGGAAGAGATGCGAAGGAGAGGAAGTGATGTGAAGAAGAGGAAGTGATGTGAGGGAGAAGTGATGCGAAGGAGAAGAAGAGATGTGAAGGAGAGGAAGAGATATGAAGGAGAAGAAGAGATGTGAAGGAGAGGAAGAGATGTGAAGGAGAGGAGGTGATGTGAGGGAGAAGTGATGCGAAGGAGAAGAAGAGATGTGAAGGAGAGGAAGAGATGTGAAGGAGAGGAAATGATGTGAAGAAGAGGAAGTGATGTGAGGGAGAGGAAGAGATGTGAAGGAGAGGAAATGATGTGAAGAAGGGGAAGTTATGTGAGGGAGAAGTGATGCGAAGGAGAAGAAGAGATGTGAAGGAGAGGAAGAGATGTGAAGGAGAGGAAGAGATGTGAAGGAGAAGAAGAGATGTGAAGGAGAGGAAGAGATGTGAAGGAGAAGAAGAGATGTGAAGGAGAGGAAGAGATGTGAAGGAGAGGAAGTGATGTGAGGGAGAAGTGATGCGAAGGAGAAGAAGAGATGTGAAGGAGAGGAAGAGATGTGAAGGAGAGGAAATGATGTGAAGAAGAGGAAGTGATGTGAGGGAGAGGAAGAGATGTGAAGGAGAGGAAATGATGTGAAGAAGGGGAAGTTATGTGAGAGAGAAGTGATGCGAAGGAGAAGAAGAGATGTGAAGGAGAGGAAGAGATGTGAAGGAGAGGAAGAGATGTGAAGGAGAGGAAGTGATGTGAACGAGAGGAAGAGATGTGAAGGAGAGGAAATAATGTGAATGAGAGGAAGAGACGTGAAGGAGAGGAAGAGATGTGAAGGAGAGGAAGTGATTTGCAGGAGAGGAAGTGATGTAAAGGAGAGGAAGAGATGTGAAGGAGAGGAAATAATGTGAATGAGAGGAAGAGACGTGAAGGAGAGGAAGAGATGTGAAGGAGAGGAAGTGATGTGAAGGAGAGGAAGTGATGTGAAGGAGAGGAAGAGATGTGAAGGAGAGGAAGAGATGTGAAGGAGAGGAAGAGATGTGAAGGAGAGGAAGTGATGTGAAGGAGAGGAAGTGATGTGAAGGAGGAAGTGATGTGAAGGAGAGGAAGAGATGTGAAGGAGAGGAAGAGATGTGAAGGAGAGGAAGTGATGTAAAGGAGAGGAAGAGACGTGAAGGAGAGGAAATAATGTGAATGAGAGGAAGAGACGTGAAGGAGAGGAAGAGATGTGAAGGAGAGGAAGTGATGTGAAGGAGAGAAGTGATGTGAAGGAGATGAAGAGATGTGAAGGAGAGGAAGTGATGTGAAGGAGAGGAAGTGATGTGAAGGAGAGGAAGAGATGTGAAGGAGAGGAAATAATGTGAATGAGAGAAAGAGACGTGAAGGAGAGGAAGAGATGTGAAGGAGAGGAAGAGATGTGAAGGAGAGGAAGAGATGTGAAGGAGAGGAAGTGATGTGAAGGAGAGGAAGTGATGTGAAGGAGGAAGTGATGTGAAGGAGAGGAAGAGATGTGAATGAGAGGAAGAGACGTGAAGGAGAGGAAGAGATGTGAAGGAGAGGAAGAGATGTGAAGGAGAGGAAGTGATGTGAAGGAGAGGAAGTGATGTGAAGGAGGAAGTGATGTGAAGGAGAGGAAGAGATGTGAAGGAGAGGAAGTGATGTGCAGGAGAGGAAGTGATGTGCAGGAGAGGAAGAGATGTGAAGGAGAGGAAGAGATGTGAAGGAGAGGAAGTGATGTAAAGGAGAGGAAGAGATGTGAAGGAGAGGAAATAATGTGAATGAGAGGAAGAGACGTGAAGGAGAGGAAGAGATGTGAAGGAGAGGAAGAGATGTGAAGGAGAGGAAATAATGTGAATGAGAGGAAGAGACGTGAAGGAGAGGAAGAGATGTGAAGGAGAGGAAGTGATGTGAAGGAGAGGAAGAGATGTGAAGGAGAGGAAGTGATGTGAAGGAGGAAGTGATGTGAAGGAGAGGAAGTGATGTAAAGGAGAGGAAGAGATGTGAAGGAGAGGAAATAATGTGAATGAGAGGAAGAGACGTGAAGGAGAGGAAGAGATGTGAAGGAGAGGAAGAGATGTGAAGGAGAGGAAGAGATGTGAAGGAGAGGAAGAGATGTGAAGGAGAGGAAGTGATGTGAAGGAGAGGAAGAGATGTGAAGGAGAGGAAGAGATGTGAAGGAGAGGAAGAGACGTGAAGGAGAGGAAGAGATGTGAAGGAGAGGAAGTGATGTGAAGGAGAGGAAGAGATGTGAAGGAGAGGAAGAGATGTGAAGGAGAGGAAGAGATGTGAAGGAGAGGAAGAGATGTGAACGAGAGGAAGAGACGTGAAGGAGAGGAAGAGATGTGAAGGAGAAGAAGACATGTGAAGGAGAGGAAGAGATGTGAAGGAGAAGAAGACATGTGAAGGAGAGGAAGAGATGTGAAGGAGAGGAAGTGATGTGAACGAGAGGAAGAGATGTGTGTGTGCACGTGTGCATATCTGAGAAAGCAGACTAAAATCACACTAACCACATCACCACACACACACACACACACACACACATGCTAGGCTGCAGCACGCTTACAGCAGCATTCTATTCCTGCTCATTGTCATGGGAACTGTTATGACCACCCACCACTTGGCAATGCTTCAAACACACACACACACACACACACACTGACACACTAAGTAAAAACAGCTGATGTGAAGAGTGTAAAGCCAACATTAAACAGGAGGCAGTAGATCTGCACGTTCTGATGGTTTCTAACTCACAACCCTACAACCCAGCACTGTGTCTAGGAGGCGCGGAAGTGACGTGAAGGAGAGGAAGAGATGTGAAGAAGAGAAGAGATGTGAAGGAGAGGAAGTGATGTGCAGGAGAGGAAGTGATGTGCAGGAGAGGAAGAGATGTGAACGAGAGGAAGAGATGTGAAGGAGAGGAAGTGACGTGAAGGAGAGGAAGAGATGTGGAGGAAGTGATGTGAAGGAGAGGAAGTGATGTAAAGGAGAGGAAGAGATGTGAAGGAGAGGAAATAATGTGAATGAGAGGAAGAGACGTGAAGGAGAGGAAGTGATGTAAAGGAGAGGAAGAGATGTGAAGGAGAGGAAATAATGTGAATGAGAGGAAGAGACGTGAAGGAGAGGAAGAGACGTGAAGGAGAGGAAGAGACGTGAAGGAGAGGAAGAGATGTGAAGGAGAGGAAGTGACGTGTAGGAGAGGAAGTGATGTGAAGGAGGAAGTGATGTGTAGGAGAGGAAGTGATGTAAAGGAGAGGAAGTGATATAAAGGAGAGGAAGAGATGTGAAGGAGAGGAAATAATGTGAATGAGAGGAAGAGACGTGAAGGAGAGGAAGAGATGTGAAGGAGAGGAAGTGATGTGAAGGAGAGGAAGAGATGTGAAGGAGAGGAAGTGATGTGAAGGAGGAAGTGATGTGAAGGAGAGGAAGTGATGTAAAGGAGAGGAAGAGATGTGAAGGAGAGGAAATAATGTGAATGAGAGGAAGAGACGTGAAGGAGAGGAAGAGATGTGAAGGAGAGGAAGTGATTTGCAGGAGAGGAAGTGATGTAAAGGAGAGGAAGAGATGTGAAGGAGAGGAAGAGACGTGAAGGAGAGGAAATAATGTGAATGAGAGGAAGAGACGTGAAGGAGAGGAAGAGATGTGAAGGAGAGGAAGTGATGTGCAGGAGAGGAAGTGATGTGAAGGAGAGGAAGAGATGTGAAGGAGAGGAAGAGACGTGAAGGAGAGGAAGAGACGTGAAGGAGAGGAAGAGATGTGAAGGAGAGGAAGAGATGTGAAGGAGAGGAAGAGATGTGAAGGAGAGGAAGAGACGTGAAGGAGAGGAAGAGACGTGAAGGAGAGGAAGAGACGTGAAGGAGAGGAAGAGATGTGAAGGAGAGGAAGAGATGTGAAGGAGAGGAAGAGATGTGAAGGAGAGGAAATAATGTGAATGAGAGGAAGAGACGTGAAGGAGAGGAAGAGATGTGAAGGAGAGGAAGTGATGTGCAGGAGAGGAAGTGATGTGAAGGAGAGGAAGAGATGTGAAGGAGAGGAAGAGACGTGAAGGAGAGGAAGAGACGTGAAGGAGAGGAAGAGATGTGAAGGAGAGAAGTGATGTGAAGGAGATGAAGAGATGTGAAGGAGAGGAAGTGATGTGAAGGAGAGGAAGTGATGTGAAGGAGAGGAAGAGACGTGAAGGAGAGGAAGAGATGTGAAGGAGAGGAAATAATGTGAATGAGAGAAAGAGACGTGAAGGAGAGGAAGAGATGTGAAGGAGAGGAAGAGATGTGAAGGAGAGGAAATAATGTGAATGAGAGGAAGTGATGTGAAGGAGGAAGTGATGTGAAGGAGGGGAAGAGATGTGAAGGAGAGGAAATGATGTGAATGAGAGGAAGAGACGTGAAGGAGAGGAAGAGATGTGAAGGAGAGGAAGTGATGTGAAGGAGAGGAAGTGATGTGCAGGAGAGGAAGTGATGTGAAGGAGAGGAAGAGATGTGAAGGAGAGGAAGAGATGTGAAGGAGAGGAAGAGATGTGAAGGAGAGGAAGAGATGTGAAGGAGAGGAAGAGATGTGAAGGAGAGGAAGTGATGTGAAGGAGAGGAAGAGATGTGAAGGAGAGGAAGGAGAAGAAATAATGTGAAAGAGAGGAAGAGATGTGAAGGAGAAGAAATGATGTGAAGGTGAGGATGAGATGTGAAGGAGAGGAAGAGATGTGAAGGAGAGGAAATAATGTGAATGAGAGAAAGAGACGTGAAGGAGAGGAAGAGATGTGAAGGAGAGGAAGTGATGTGAAGGAGAGGAAGTGATGTGAAGGAGAGGAAGTGATGTGAAGGAGGAAGTGATGTGAAGGAGAGGAAGAGATGTGAAGGAGAGGAAGAGATGTGAAGGAGAGGAAGTGATGTGAAGGAGAGGAAGAGATGTGAAGGAGAGGAAGTGATGTGAAGGAGAGGAAGCGATGTGAGGGAGAGGAAGTGATGTGAAGGAGAGGAGAGCTGAGAGGATGACTCCCTACTAACCTGAATGTGTGTGTTTTTGTGTGTATGTGTGTGTGTTTATGGTAACACTTTATTTTAGGGGTCAGAAATTACCTTGCAGTTTCCTAGGTACCTAACCATGTCACATATGTATTGTTAATTAGATGAACGAATAGGCGACACAATAACTCAGATGGTAGTTTTTACAGGTAATTTTACAGCTAACCCCAACCCTTACCCCAACCTTAACCCTTATCCTAAGCATAACCCCAACCCCAATCCTAACCCTTACCCTAACCTTTACTCTTAGCCTAACCCCAACCGTTACCCTAACCCTTAGCCTAACCCCAACCCTAACAATGAGGCGACACAGTAACTCAGATGGTAGTTATTACAAGTAATTGTACAGCTAACCCCAACCGTAACCCCAACCCTTACCCTAACCCTTACCCTAAGCATAACCCCAACCCCAATCCTAAACCCTAAGCCTAACCCCAACCCCAACACTAACCCTTAGCTTAACCCCAACCCTAACCCTTACCCTAACACTAAACCTAACCCTAACAATGAGGCGACACAGTAACTCAGATGGTAGTTTTTACAGGTAATTTTACAGCTAACCCCAACCCTTACCCCAACCTTAACCCTTATCCTAAGCATAACCCCAACCCCAATCCTAACCCTTACCCTAACCTTTACTCTTAGCCTAACCCCAACTGCTACCCTAACCCTTAGCCTAACCCCAACCCTAACAATGAGGCGACATAGTAACTCAGATGGTAGTTATTACAAGTAATTGTACAGTTAACCCCAACCGTAACCCCAACCCTTACCATAACCTTAACCCTTACCCTAAGCATAACCCCAACCCCAATCCTAAACCCTAACCTTAACCCTTACCCTAAGCCTAACCCCAACCCTTACCCTAAACATAACCCCAACCCTTACACTAACCCCAACCTCAACCCTTACCCTAACACTAAACCTAACCCTAACAATGAGGCGACACAGTAACTCAGATGGTAGTTTTTACAGGTAATTTTACAGCTAACCCCAACCCTTACCCCAACCTTAACCCTTATCCTAAGCATAACCCCAACCCCAATCCTAACCCTTACCCTAACCTTTACTCTTAGCCTAACCCCAACTGTTACCCTAACCCTTAGCCTAACCCCAACCCTAACAATGAGGCGACACAGTAACTCAGATGGTAGTTATTACAAGTAATTGTACAACTAACCCCAACCGTAACCCCAACCCTTACCCTAACCTTAACCCTTACCCTAAGCATAACCCCAACCCCAATCCTAAACCCTAACCTTAACCCTTACCCTAAGCCTAACCCCAACCCTTACCCTAAGCATAACCCCAATCCTAACCTTTACTCTTAGCCTAATCCCTAGCCTAACCATTACCCTAACACTAAACCTAACCCCAACCCTAACCCTAACAATGAGGCGACACAGTAACTCAGATGGTAGTTTTTACAGGTAATTTTACAGCTAACCCCAACCCTTACCCTAACCTTAACCCTTATCCTAAGCATAACCCCAACCCCAACCCTAACCCTTACCCTAACCTTTACTCTTAGCCTAACCCCAACCCTTACCCTAACCCTAACCCCAACCCTAACAATGAGGCAACACAGTAACTCAGATGGTAGTTTTTACAGGTAATTTTACAGCTAACCCTAACCCAACCCTTACCCCAATCCTTACCCTAACCTTAACCCTTACCCTAAGCATAACCCCAATCCTAACCCTTACCCTAACCTTTATTCTTAGCCTAACCCCAACCCTTACCCTAACCCCAACCCTAACAATGAGGCGACACAGTAACTCAGATGGTAGTTTTTACAGGTAATTTTACAGCTAGCCCTAACCCTAACCCAACCCTTACCCTAACCTTAACCCTTACCCTAAGCATAACCCCAACCCCAATCCTAACCCTTACCCTAACCTAGACTCTTAGCCTAACCCCAACCCTTAGCCTAACCTCAACCCTAACACTTACCCTAACCCCAAACCTAACAATGAGGCGACACAGTAACTCAGATGGTAGTTTTTCCAGGTAATTTTACAGCTAACCCTAACCCTAACCCTTACCCTAACCCCAACCCTAAGCCTAACCCCAATCCTAACCCTTACCCTACCCCCAACTCTAAACCTAACCCTAACCCAAATTACAAGGTAATTTCAACCTTATTTCTAAGAAATTACGTTATAATTACACCTTATTACTAGGTAATTTCCGACCCCCTAAAATAAAGTGCAACCGTGTTTATATATGTATTAGTGTATGTATATGTCTGTGCATGTGTGTTTATATATGCATTGGTGTGTGTGTGTGTGTGTGTGTTTATATATGTACTGGTGTGTGTGTGTGTGTTTATATATGTATTATATATGTATTGAAAACAACCCCATATCAAACTGGATGAACCTAAAAACGACTCTCCTCTCTGTAGCTGAAACCGAGATTGGTATTCTGAAAAGACGTCACCTGGACTGGTTTGATAAGAACAACCAGGAAATTCTCAACCTGATCAACACAAAGATCAAGCTCGTCTCTCCTGGGAGAAAGATAGAACCTCCAAGACGAAAGAAGAGCACTACAAGAAACTGCAGTCAAACACCCAAGCTCAACTCTGCTCCATGAAGGATACTTGGTGGCAAAGTAAAGCCCTTGAGATCCAGGGCTACGCAGACCAGAACCACCCCCACAACTTTTTCTCTGCCATCCGTGCCATCTACAGGCCCATCAAGACGGCACCAACACCAATGGAAGCAGCGGACAACATAACAATTTTGAGGGTGGATGTAGCCATCAGTCAACGATGGAAACAGCACTTCCACCAGCTCCTCTGCAAACCATCATGAGCGTCTCTGGACTGCCTTGATGGCTCACTTATTCTGCTGCAAAAACCGTGGATGTCTGCACCTCTTTCCAACAAGGAGCTTCAAACAGCGATCGCTCAGTTGTGCAACAACAAAGCGGCTGGCCCCGATGGAATCCCTGCAGAACTGTACAAGTATGGAGGACTACCTCTTCAGAAGCAGCTGTACAAAATCATCCTGCAGATCTGGGAAACCCGGACCGCCCCAGCTGATTTCAGAGACACAAACATTTTTACCATTTCAAAAAAGGGGACTGAGGAGTGTGCGGCAATTACAAAGGAATTTCCCTCCTTTCAACAGCTGGGAAAATTCTGTCGCGGATCCTTCTGAATTGTCTCACCACCCTGGCCGAAGACATTCTCCCCGAATCCCAAAGCAGCTTTCAATCCCACAGAGGGACCATAGATATGATCTTTGTGGCACGACAGCTCATGGAGAAGGCAAGAGAACAACAGAAGACAATGTTTTTCATCTTTTTCGACTTTGAGAAAGCATTTGATTCTCTTCCAAGAGCCATTTTGTGGGACATGCTATCCAAATCTGGATGCCCTGACCACTTCATCCAGATGATTCGCGCCCTCCATGATGACATGAAAGGCTGTGTCTGTTTCTGTGGAACCCTTTCCGAGCCTTTCCCCATGGATTGTGGAGTTAAGAAAGGCTGTGTTCTAGCGCCTACGTTATTTTCCTTATACCTGGCTGCTCTCAGATCGGTCACTCGATGGTAAAATCAACATCCGTTACCGCTTCGATGGCAGCCTGTTCAATCTCCAGCGCTTAAAGTCTAAGAACAAGACATCCACCAACGTCATCATCGAGCTTCAATATGCCGATGATAATGCTGCTCCTGCCATGACTCCAGAAGGTCTTCAGTCGATCACCAACTCCTTTGTAAAGGCCTATGAAACTTTTGGTTTCTCTGTGAACATCAAGAAAACCAAAACGCTTGCTATTGTGCCTCAGGATACCCCAAGAGTTCTGCTTCAAATCACCATCTATGGCCAACCTATAGAACACGTTCAATCCTTTCAGTACCTTGGAAGTATTCTCGAAGAAACATGCAGTCTAGAACCGGATATCACCAACAGACTGAAAGCTGCCCACACTGCCTTTGGCCGACTTTCTCACCGTGTTTTCTATGATTGTGATCTCAAGACATCAACCAAAATCATGGTTTACCATGCAGTGGTTCTTCCAACCCTCCTGTACGGCTGTGAAGCCTGGACCCTCTACAAATACCAAATCCATAAACTAGAACGCTTCCACCAGCAAAAACTGAGAAGTATTCTGGGAATTTCCTGGCAAGAACGGGTCACCAACAATCAAGTTCTCGAAAGAGCCGATCTCCTTTCCATCAAGACAACGTTTGAATGTCACCAGCTGTGGTGGCTTGGCCACATCCAGAGGATGCCAAACAACAGACTCCTGAAACAAATTCTATACTCCGAATGACTGAAGGTCAAAGAAAAAGAGGAGCTCCCAAAAAAACGCTACAAGGACTGTATCAAGGGAACACTGATCACCTTCAACATCGACCCTAAGAACTGGGAAAAAGTAGCGGAAAATGGAAAGCACTGGAGAGCTGCCTGCCCGTCTGGTCCCATCAAGGCCGAAACTGACAAACAAGCGCATGCGGAAGAAAAGTGCTGCTGCTGAAAAAACCACCAAGAACAGAGAGCCGCAGGAACGGGTCCACCCTCTACTACCCCCTGTCCACACAGTTCCAGCCTCTTCTATTCTCACCCCCTACTACCCCCTGTACACACTGTTCCAGCCTCTTCTAGTCTCATCCCCTACTACCCCGTCCATGCTGTTCCCGCCTCTTCTATTCTCACCCCCTACTATCCCATCCACACTGTTCCTGCCTCTTCTAGTCTCATCTTGGACTGTCAAGCCATCTTCGTTTCAAGCACACACCTTAATCTCTCGGAATAATGTTCGGACACGAGAGACGCCAACAACGACGGTGTGTGTGTGTTTATATATGTATTGGTGTGTATGTGTGTTTATATGTATTGGTGTGTGTGTGTGTGTGTGTTTATATATGTACTGGTGTGTGTGTGTGTGTGTTTATATATGTATTGTGTGCGTGTGTGTGCGTGTGTGTGTGTGTGTGTGTGTGTGTGTGTTGGTACCTTCTGCAGGTGCATGTTCTTGGTCAGTTGTTCTTCCAACATGTTCTGCAGTTTTTTGTTCATTTCTCTCAGGTTCTCGTCTCCTGGCTTCACCAAATCTCTCAGCACTGACCCCAGACCTCCTCTATCTGCCTGGGAGCCTCCATGACCCCCCACCGCACTGCCTGACACATCTGAGGATGGGAGAGAGAGACACAGAGACACAGACAGAGAGAGACAGAGACAGGGAGAGAGAGACAGAAAGAGAGAGAGAGAGAGAGACATAGAGACAGAGAGAGGGGGAGAGAGAGAGAGAGAGAGAGAGAGATGATTCCTTGATGTGTACTGGTCCAGGTGTGAAGGTCTTCTCCAGTCACACTGCAGGTTTGAACTGAAACAGCTGCTGCTGTTCTTCATCCCAGCTACTCACTTGTTCACCTACATGACCTATTACCTCTTCTACCACCATATATACTGCACCTCAGAGGAGAGCAGAGGACAAGAAGAGAGGAGAGGACAGGGGAGGAAGAAAGGAGAGGAGAGGACAGGGGAAAAAGAGAAGAGAGGAGAGCATGGGAAAAAGAGAAGAGGAGAAGACAGGGAAGAAGAGAGGAGAGCAGAGGAGAGGAGAGGACAGGGGAAAAAGAGGAGAGGAGAGGAAAAGAAGAGAGGAGAGCAGAGGACAGGCGAAGAAGAGAGGAGAGCAGAGGACAGAAGAGGAGAGCAGAGGACAGGGGAAGAAGAGAGGGGAGGAGAGGACAGGGGAAAAAGAGAAGAGAGGAAAGGACAGGGAAAGAAGAGAGGACAGGAGAGGAGGACGGGGAAGAAGAGAGCAGAGGACAAAAGAGGAGAGTAGAGGACAGGGGAAGAAGAGAGGAGAGCAGAGGAGAGGACAGGAGAGGATAGGACAGGAGAGCAGAGGACAGGAGAAGAGAGAAGAGAAGAAGAAAGGAGAAGAAGAGAGGAGAGCAGAGGACAGGGGAAGAAGAGAGAAGAGAAGAAGAAAGGAGAAGAAAGAAGAGAGGAGAGGAGAGCAGAGGACAGGAGAGGAGAGGACAGGAGAGCAGAGGACAGGAGAAGAAGAGAGAAGAGAAGAGAGGAGAGCAGAGGACAGGAGAGGAGAGCAGAGGACAGGAGAAGAAGAGAGGAGAGGGCAGGAGAGGAAAGGACATGAGATGAGAGGAGAGGAGAAGACAGCAGAAGAGAGGAGAGGAGGTTGTCTATATTCACGCATCTCATTGCTGTGCTGAGTGATTTTATGGAGCTTAGTTGTAAACTAGACAGCTTTACTGCAAGAAGCATGTCACTCACACACACACACACACACACACACACACACACACAAACAGATAGATGCATGACCTGTGGAAGTGAACTCTACCATAAAACATGGAATACACACATGCACATGCACACATAAACACAGACACACTTAAAATGACACAGAGCGACAGGAAGTGACAGGAAGTGAGAGGAAGGATGAAGAGATTTAAATGAGAAAGAGAGGGAGAGACAATGTGGTTCAGTAGTTCTGAGCACACCACTTGGTTATGGTGCAGTAACACACACACACACACACACACAGTCATGTTTCACTATCCTTGTGAGGACCCCTCATTGACTACACTAATTTCCTAGTCCTTAACCCTAACCTTACCCACTGAAACTACACGCCTAACCCTAACCCTAACTCTTACCCTAACCTTAACCTAACCCCTTACCATAACCTTAACCTAACCTTAACCTAACCCTAATTCTAACTGTAACCCTAAAACCAACCCCTAACCCTAAAATAGACCCTTTTCCTTGTGCGGACCTCTGAAAGGTCTGCACAAGGTAGGTGCTGCCAGGTTTAGCTATCCTTGTGTGGATATTTGGTCCGCACAAGGATAGCTAAACATGCACACACGAGCTGAATGCTGTGTGTGTGTGTGTGTGTTCTTCCATTGTACATGTCTTTAGAATGTTGTTTAATGTAAAAGTGTGTTTATTACCTTCATGTCCACTACGTGCCTCACGTGACCTCTTTACTCTGACATGACAGTACTTATGAACATGTATGTCATTACATTACATGACATGACATTACATTCCAGTCATTTAGCCGACACTTTTATCCAAAGCGACTTACAATAAGTGCATCATTTAACGCAGGAAATCAGGAGAACTACTAGTCATCAGAGGTCATAAGTGCATCTAAACAAGCATCTCAGAGCAAAACCAGTGCTAAAGTAAAAGCGCAAGAAAGACATTTTTTTTTAAATGAGTGAACATAATAAGTTCTAAGAACAAGTAACAGGGTGGTAGTTCTTGAAGAGGTGCGTTTTCAACCTGCGCCAAATGGCGGGCAGCGACTCTGCTGTCCTGACATCAGTGGGGAGTACATTCCATGGCAGCAGGGGCCTCTGAGCGATGGGGCAACCAGGCGTCCCAGAGCGAAGTGGTCGGGCAGGGGTGTAGGGCTCGATCATGGCCTGGAGATAGGAAGGAGCTGTTCCTTTCACTGCCCTGTAGGCTAGCACCAGAGTCTTAAACTGGATGCGAGCAGCTACTGGGAGCCAGTGTAGAGACATGAGAAGGGAAGTTGTGTGGGAGAAATTAGGGTGGTTGAACACCAGACAAGCTGCAACTTCCTGAACAAGCTCCAGAGGCCTGATGGCCGACACCAGGGGGCCAGCAAAGAGGGAGTTGCCGTAGTCCAGCTGGGAGATGACCAGAGCGTGGATGAGCACCTGTGCCGTCTCGTCAGTGAGGAATGGGCAAATCCTCCTGATGCTATAGAGGAGAAATCTGCAGGAGCGAGCAACCGATGCAATGTTTGCAGCAAACGAGTTGGTTGTCCAGATCACACCCAGATTCCTTGCACTTCAAGTTGGCATTACCACCGTGTTGTCAATGGTGATGGCCAGGTCTCGGTGCAGGCAACCTTTCCCCGGGAGGAACATCAGCTCTGTCTTGTCCAGATTGAGCTTCAGGTGGTGTGTCGCCATCCACTCCGAGATGTCAGTCAAGCATGCAGCAATGTGTGTCTCTACTTGTGTGTCAGAGGGAGGAAAGGACAAGATCAGCTGGGTGTCATCGGCATAACAATGGTAAGCGAAGTCATGCGAGCGAATAACAGAACCCAGGGATGTTGTGTACAGGGAGAAAAGAAGAGGACCCAGAACCGAACCCTGTGGAAGGCCTGTAGTCAGTGTGCGAGGCTCCTACACAGATCCCCTCCATGTCACCTGGTAGGAGCGACCCGTCAGGTAGGTTGCAAAAATTGAGAGTGCAGAGCCCGTGACACCCAGCCCCTTGAGGGTAGAGGGGAGGGTCTGGTGGTTCACTGTGTCGAACGCAGCTGACAGGTCCAGGAGTATCAGCACAGAGGAGAGAGAGTTTGCTCTCACAGAGTGCAGCAATTCTGTCACTGCAAGGAGGGCTGTCTGTCGAGTGACCCACCCTAACCCAGACTGGTTGGAGTCCAGGAGGTTGTTCTGGTGGAGGTACAAAGAAAGTTGGTTAAAGACAGCACGTTCGAAACTTTTGGATAGAAAGGGTAGAAGGGAAACTGGTCTGCAGTTTTTGACGTCCAAGGGGTTAAGTGATGGTTGAGAAGGGGGGTGACTCTAGCAGTCTTGAAGGCAGATGGAAAACATCCTGCCTGGAGGGAGGTGTTGATGAGGTGGGTTAGAAAGGGAAGGAGTTCAGGTGCTATAGACTGAAGAAGAGGGGTGGGGACCGGGTCAAGGGAGCATGTGGTGGGGCAACTGAATGAGGTTGAGGACCTCGTCGGGGGAGAGGGGAGCGAGGTGGGATAGGGTGGGACGTGGAGAGGTGAGGGAGGGTGCAGAGGGTGGGATAGTGCAAGCAGCACTAACCGGGTGGTGAGAAAAGGTGGATCTGATGTCGTTTACCTTCTTGTCAAAGAAGTTAGCAAAGTCATCAGGGAGAAGGGAGGAAGTAGGAGGAGGAGGTGGGGGCTGAAGAAGTGTAGAGAAGGTTTCCAAGAGTTTTTTAGGATTAGAGACAGAGGATAGGATTTTAGAGCGATAGAAGGCAGTCCAAAGGAATTGAATCGAGTGCAACTGGACTTCGTATATATCCGTGAAAACGTTTCGCCTCTCATCCAAGAGGCTTCATCAGTTCGTGCCTTTCTGACTAGACCAAGCTAGTCTGATTGGCTGGTGATGAAACTCAGATATTTATGCTCTTTGGAGTTGTTATCAGATGACCGTGGCTCTTTGTGTTCCGATGTTTAGCAACGCCCGTCGTTATCAGAGGTATTGATATGCGTGGCTGTTTTGTGTTACGATGTTAAGCAACGCCCGTCGTTATCCGGCTCTTTGTGATGTGATGTTAAGCAGCGACGGTCGTTGGGGGTGTTAGTTTCGACTTTGTTAGTGCTCCATACAGTGGTCATGAGAGTTGTTGGAGCCGTTAGTGAGCGACTGTTGTTCTTGGAGGCTAGGCTTCTTGAGTCTCCTGGGTAGAGATGAAAGGACGGCATTGTAAGTGGGAGATAGGTGGTGTCACAGACCTCCTCCTCTGTTGAGGGATGTTTTTTTCAGTTTCGCATAGATGGCTTCCTTCACCCCTCTTTCAAAGCAACGTACACATTTTGGACAGAGAAGATAGATGGTTTGAAAGAGGGGTGAAGGAAGCCATCTATGCGAAACTGGAAAAACCATCCCTCAACAGAGGAGGAGGTCTGCGACACCACCTATCTCCCACTTACAATGCCGTCCTTTCATCTCTACCCAGGAGACTCAAGAAGCTTAGCCTCCAAGAACAACAGTCGGTAACTAACGGCTCCAACGACTCATGACCACTGAATGGAGCACTAACGAAGTCGAAACTAACACCCCCAATGACCGTCGCTGCTTAACATCAGCTTACAAAGAGCCACGCATATCAATAGCTCTGATAACAACGGTCATTGCTAAACATCGGAAAACAAAAAACAGCCACGCATATCAATACCTCTGATAATGACGGGCGATGCTACACATCGGAACACAAAGAGCCATGGACATCATTAGGTCTGATAACGACTCCAAAGGGGATAAATATCTGAGTCTCATCAGCAGCCAATCAGACTAGCTTGGTCTAGTCAGAAAGGCACGAACTGATGAAGCCTCTTGGATGAGAGGCGAAACGTCTTCACGGATATATACCAAGTCCAGTTGCACTCGATTCAATTCCTTTGGATAACCATGACCTGGATGAATGAGAACATTCACAGAAAGATAGAAGGTAGCTTTAGCAGCAGAAAGGGGGGGGAGTGGAAAGAAGAGATTGGAAGTTGAGAAGGTCCTCTGGGAGTTTGCCTTTTCTCCATTTGCGCTCTGCCACTCTCAGGCTCCGTCTGTCAGTATGTACTGAGTCGGACAGCCAAGGGGCAGGTGGAGTTGAGCGTGCAGGCCTGGAGGTGAGGGGACAGAGATTGTCCAGAGAAGAGGAGAGGGTAGAGAGTAGATCAGTAGCAGTGTCAGTGGGTAGGAGAGAGAAAAAGATTCAGGTGTAGGGAGGATAGAGGTAACAGAGGAAGAAAGATCAGTGGCGGAGAGAGAGCGGAGGTGTCTACGGGTGGAAACCATGTTGGTAGGGGAAGGGGCTGAGGGGGGTGAAGAGAGGGAGAGAGAGTAGGACATGAAATAGTGGTCAGAGAGCTGGAGGGGAGTAACAGAGAGATTGGAAATAGGACAGTGTCTAGTAAAGATAAGGTCCAGCTGGTTGGCGGCCTTGTGGGTAGGAGGTGAAGGTCAAAGGAGGAGAGGAAAGAGAGAAGAGGATCTAGCTTGTTAGTGTGGATGTTGAAGTCACCAAGAAGGATAAGTGCAGAGTCATCAACAGGGAAGTGCGAGACAAGTGTGTCAAGCTCCTCCAGAAACTCACCAAGGGGGCCTGGTGGGCGGTACACAACCACGATGGTGAGTTTGACTGGATAAGAGACAGTAACAGCATGAAATTCAAACGAGGGCGGAGAAAACTGTGGAATGGAAACAAGAGTATTTCCATTTCAGGGAGATTAGCAGGCCAGTACCACCACCCCGCCTCCCAGCTCTGGGAGTGTGAGTAAAAGAGTACACATCAGACAGAGCTGCGGGTGTGGCAGTGTTTTCTGGCGTGATCCAGGTCTCAGTTAGAGCAAGCAAGTTGAGGGAGAGCAAGGTCAGTAAAAACATCATATCATACTACAGTGGGCGACCTCTTTACTCTGACATGATAGTACTCATGAACATGTATGTCAGTAAAAACATTATATCATACTACAGTGGGTGACCTCTTTACTCTGACATGATAGTACTCATGAACATGTATGTCAGTAAAAACATCATATCATACTATAGCTCTTTTCAACATGTGTATCTAGAAATGTATTTTCAGTCTCAACACATCACCTTCAGTACAGTTAGCCAGTCTGTGCTGACCCACATGAATACACTTTCACCACAAGCATCTGTTAAGCTTCATGTGATCTGATCCAGTGTGATGTGGACTCTGTGATATTAGCATGTAAAGGATCATATAAACATGTATGTACAACACTACACACATGTAGCAGTGACCAGCTGTGTGGCAGCCGGGTTGTGTTGGGCTGCTGGGTTGTGTGTGGCTGCTGGCTGGCGGGCGGTTAGACTCTGAGTGTCTTTATTGGATGTGTGTAAGCAGACAGAAGCAGCCTGGGGAGACACGGTGTGTGTTTCTACTGAGGAGGGTGTGGAGTTATTGTATGTGTTTCTACTGAGGAGGGTGTGGAGTTATGGTGTGTGTTTCTACTGAGGAGGGTGTGGAGTTATGGTGTGTGTTTCTACTGAGGAGGGTGTGGAGTTATTGTATGTGTTTCTACTGAGGAGGGTGTGGAGTTATGGTGTGTGTTTCTACTGAGGAGGGTGTGGAGATATGGTGTGTGTTTCTACTGAGGAGGGTGTGGAGATATGGTGTGTTTCTACTGAGGAGGGTGTGGAGTTATTGTGTGTATTTCTACTAAGGAGGGTGTGGAGTTAATGTGTGTGTTTCTACTGAGGAGGGTGTGGAGTTATTGTGTGTGTTTCTACTAAGGAGGGTGTGGAGTTATGGTGTGTGTTTCTACTGAGGAGGGTGTGGAGTTATGGTGTGTTTCTACTGAGGAGGGTGTGGAGTTATTGTGTGTTTCTACTGAGGAGGGTGTGGAGTTATGGTGTGTTTCTACTGAGGAGGGTGTGGAGTTATTGTGTGTGTTTCTACTAAGGAGGGTGTGGAGTTATGGTGTGTTTCTACTGAGGAGGGTGTGGAGTTATGGTGTGTTTCTACTGAGGAGGGTGTGGAGTTATGGTGTGTTTCTACTGAGGAGGGTGTGGAGTTATTGTGTGTTTCTACTGAGGAGGGTGTGGAGTTATGGTGTGTTTCTACTGAGGAGGGTGTGGAGTTATGGTGTGTTTCTACTGAGGAGGGTGTGGAGTTATGGTGTGTGTTTCTACTGAGGAGGGTGTGGAGTTATTGTGTGTTTCTACTGAGGAGGGTGTGGAGTTATTGTGTGTTTCTACTGAGGAGGGTGTGGAGTTATTGTGTGTTTCTACTGAGGAGGGTGTGGAGTTATTGTGTGTTTCTACTGAGGAGGGTGTGGAGTTATTGCTTTCAGCCCTGACAGATGGATTACTGTACACCTCAGACTGGGGTGTGATGTAAACGTGTGTGTGTCTGTTTCTGCAGTGTGTCTTCCCACTGCAGTGGACATCCTCATCATTCTCTCTGTATGACTGGCAGCCTTTGACATCTGAACTTATGGTTAAAATGAACTGCATGTTGATGAGCTCCCACAATGCAATACTTAAATGTCTTATGATGCGTCCTAGTCAGTCATTTTACTGCCTCCTGGTTTAGTTTACTCCCCAGTTCAGTTCAGTCAGTTATTTTCTGCAGAATCAGGAGGTCTTCCATGGTTTGAATCAGTCAGCCTATTACCTCTCTCATTGTCTGTTGTTTTCCTGTTTTATTTTGAAGTTCACCTGTGTTGTCGTGTCAGTTCCTGCTCCTGGTTTTGTCCTCAGTCAACCCCGTGTATCCCACACCTGTTCCCCGTTCTCTCACTAGCTCCCCAGCTCACATCCTCCCCTGGCTTCCTGTTCCCCTGCCTGCTCACATCCTCCCCTGGTTCCTTGTTCCCCTGCCAGCTCACATCCTCCCCTGGTTTCCTGTTCCCCTGCCAGCTCACATCCTCCCCTGGCTTCCTGTTCCCCTGCCTGCTCACATCCTCCCCTGGCTTCCTGTTCCCCTGCCAGCTTGCATCCTCCCCTGGTTTCCTGTTCCCCTGCCAGCTCACATCCTCCCCTGGTTTCTTGTTCCCCTGCCTGCTCACATCCTCCCCTGGTTTCTTGTTCCCCTGCCAGCTTGCATCCTCCCCTGGTTTCCTGTTCCCCTGCCAGCTCACATCCTCCCCTGGTTTCCTGTTCCCCTGCCAGCTCACATCCTCCCCTGGTTTCTTGTTCCCCTGCCAGCTCACATCCTCCCCTGGTTTCCTGTTCCCCTGCCAGCTCACATCCTCCCCTGGTTTCTTGTTCCCCTGCCAGCTCACATCCTCCCCTGGTTTCCTGTTCCCCTGCCAGCTCACATCCTCCCCTGGTTTCTTGTTCCCCTGCCTGCTCACATCCTCCCCTGGCTTCCTGTTCCCCTGCCAGCTTGCATCCTCCCCTGGTTTCCTGTTCCCCTGCCAGCTCACATCCTCCCCTGGTTTCTTGTTCCCCTGCCTGCTCACATCCTCCCCTGGTTTCTTGTTCCCCTGCCAGCTTGCATCCTCCCCTGGTTTCCTGTTCCCCTGCCAGCTCACATCCTCCCCTGGTTTCCTGTTCCCCTGCCAGCTCACATCCTCCCCTGGTTTCTTGTTCCCCTGCCAGCTCACATCCTCCCCTGGTTTCCTGTTCCCCTGCCAGCTCACATCCTCCCCTGGTTTCTTGTTCCCCTGCCAGCTTGCATCCTCCCCTGGTTTCTTGTTCCCCTGCCAGCTTGCATCCTCCCCTGGTTTCCTGTTCCCCTGCCAGCTCACATCCTCCCCTGGCTTCCTGTTCCCCTGCCTGCTCACATCCTCCCCTGGTTCCTTGTTCCCCTGCCAGCTCACATCCTCCCCTGGTTTCCTGTTCCCCTGCCAGCTCACATCCTCCCCTGGTTTCTTGTTCCCCTGCCTGCTCACATCCTCCCCTGGCTTCCTGTTCCCCTGCCAGCTTGCATCCTCCCCTGGTTCCTTGTTCCCCTGCCAGCTCACATCCTCCCCTGGTTTCCTGTTCCCCTGCCAGCTCACATCCTCCCCTGGTTCCTTGTTCCCCTGCCAGCTCACATCCTCCCCTGGTTTCTTGTTCCCCTGCCAGCTTGCATCCTCCCCTGGTTTCCTGTTCCCCTGCCAGACCATATTCAGCCCAGCTATCCAGCGGTTCATTAACTTTCTTTCTTTTTTTTCTTTTCCCCCCTTTTCTCCAGCCAATTACCCCACTCTTCCGAGCCATCCCGGTCTCTATTCCACCCCCTCTGCTGATCCGGGGAGGGCTGCAGACTACCACATGCCTCCTCTCATACATGTGGAGTCACCAGCCGCTTCTTTTCACCTGACAGTCAGGAGTTTCACCAGGGGGACGTAGCGCATGGGTGGATCACGCTATTCCCCCCAGCTCCCCCTCCCCCCTGAACAGGCACCCCGACTGACCAGAGGAGGCGCTAGTGCAGCAACCAGGACACATACCCACATCAGGCTTCTCACCCACAGACACACCCAATTGGTAACACGAGGATTTGAACAGGCAATCACCATGTTGGTAGGCAATGGAATAGACCGCCATGCCACCCAGACGCCCCCCGTTACCTCTCATTCTACCAGTCGACCTGTGTCTGAAGTCTCTGCCTGTCTCCTGGAACTGGTTTCTCGTCTGCCCCTTGTTGGATCTGTTGGCCTGTCTGGACTGCAAAGCCCAGCAGTAACTACAACTTGAACTTTGAACCTGTTCTGCCTGTCTGCCTGCCCCTTGTCCATCTGCTCAGCTGTTGGACAGATTTCCTGTGTGTTGACCCCTGCCTGGTCTGACCATTCAGCTGAGTGTTACTGTCACCTCCCTGTCTGTGTGTCAGGATTCTTATCTGTTCGTGTCCCTGGCAGACTAACAGAAGGAAACCGTGACAGAGTGCTGGTCCTGTTTTACACTATGAGTACTGCCTACTACCAACACACACGTCTCCCTGCATGGTGGTCCAGTCAAGACACACAAGCATTTTACCTGATTAGTCTGTGTAAGACACCACACCTCCCCAGGTGGACATAGTGTAAGACACCACACCTCCCCGGCTGGACAGACTGTAAGACACCAAACCTCCCCGGCTGGACATAGTGTAAGACACCACACCTCCCCGGCTGGACATAGTGTAAGACACCACACCTCCCCGGCTGGACACAAGCATTTTACCATGTTAGTCTGTGTAAGACACCACACCTTCCCGGCTGGACGCAGAGTAAGACACCACAACTCCCCGGCTGGACAAAGTGTAAGACACCACACCTCCCCGGCTGGATACAGTGTAAGACACCACACCTCCCCGGCTGGATACAGTGTAAGACACCACACCTCCCCAACTGGATACAGTGTAAGACACCACACCTCCCCAACTGGACACAGTGTAAGACACCACACCTCCCCGGCTGGATACAGTGTAAGACACCACACCTTCCCGGCTGGACGCAGAGTAAGACACCACACCTCCCCGGCTGGACACAGTGTAAGACACCACACCTCCCCGGCTGGACACAAGCATTTTACCATGTTAGTCTGTGTAAGACACCACACCTTCCTGGCTGGACGCAGAGTAAGACACCACACCTCCCCGGCTGGACACAGTGTAAGACACCACACCTCCCCGGCTGGACACAAGCATTTTACCATGTTAGTCTGTGTAAGACACCACACCTCCCCGGCTGGACACAAGCATTTTACCATGTTAGTCTGTGTAAGACACCACACCTTCCTGGCTGGACACAGAGTAAGACACCACACCTTCCCGGCTGGACACAGTGTAAGACACCACACCTCCCCGGCTGGATACAGTGTAAGACACCACACCTCCCCGACTGGACACAGTGTAAGACACCACACCTCCCCAGCTGGACACAGTGTAAGACACCACACCTCCCCGACTGGACAGACTGTAAGACACCACTCCTCTCCGACTGGACACAGTGTAAGACACCACACCTCCCCGGCTGGACACAGTGTAAGACACCACACCTCCCTGGCTGGACAGACTGTAAGACACCACACCTCCCCGGCTGGACACAGTGTAAGACACCACACCTCCCCGGCTGGACACAAGTATTTTACAATGTTAGTCTGTGTAAGACACCACACCTTCCTGGCTGGACACAGAGTAAGACACCACACCTCCCCGGCTGGACACAAGCATTTTACCATGTTAGTCTGTATAAGACACCACACCTCCCCGGCTGGACACAGTGTAAGACACCACACCTCCCCGGCTGGACACAAGTATTTTACAATGTTAGTCTGTGTAAGACACCACGCCTTCCTGGCTGGACACAGAGTAAGACACCACACCTCCCCGGCTGGACACAAGCATTTTACCATGTTAGTCTGTGTAAGAAACCATACCTTCCTGGCTGGACACAGAGTAAGACACCACACCTCCCCGGCTGGATACAGTGTAAGACACCACTCCTCCCCAACTGGATACAGTGTAAGACACCACACCTCCCCGGCTGGACACAGTGTAAGACACCACACCTCCCCGGCTGGACACAAGCATTTTACCATGTTAGTCTGTGTAAGACACCACGCCTTCCTGGCTGGACACAGAGTAAGACACCACACCTCCCCGGCTGGACACAAGCATTTTACCATGTTAGTTTGTGTAAGACACCACACCTTCCCGGCTGGACGCAGAGTAAGACACCACACCTTCCTGGCTGGACACAGTGTAAGACACCACACCTTCCCGGCTGGATACAGTGTAAGACACCACAACTCCCCGGCTGGACAAAGTGTAAGACACCACACCTCCCCGGCTGGACACAGTGTAAGACACCACACCTCCCCGGCTGGACACAAGTATTTTACAATGTTAGTCTGTGTAAGACACCACACCTTCCCGGCTGGACGCAGAGTAAGACACCACAACTCCCCGGCTGGACAAAGTGTAAGACACCACACCTCCCCGGCTGGATACAGTGTAAGACACCACACCTCCCCAACTGGATACAGTGTAAGACACCACACCTCCCCAACTGGACACAGTGTAAGACACCACACCTCCCCGGCTGGATACAGTGTAAGACACCACACCTTCCCAGCTGGACGCAGAGTAAGACACCACACCTCCCCGGCTGGACACAGTGTAAGACACCACACCTCCCCGGCTGGACACAGTGTAAGACACCACACCTCCCCCGCTGGACACAGTGTAAGACACCACACCTCCCCGGCTGGACACAAGTATTTTACAATGTTAGTCTGTGTAAGACACCACACCTTCCTGGCTGGACACAGAGTAAGACACCACAACTCCCCGGCTGGACAAAGTGTAAGACACCACACCTCCCCGGCTGGACACAAGCATTTTACCATGTTAGTCTGTGTAAGACACCACACCTTCCTGGCTGGACACAGAGTAAGACACCACAACTCCCCGGCTGGACAAAGTGTAAGACACCACACCTCCCCGGCTGGACACAGTGTAAGACACCACACCTCCCCAGCTGGACACAGTGTAAGACACCACACCTCCCCGGCTGGACATAGTGTAAGACACCACACCTCCCCGGCTGGACAGAGTATAAGACACCACACCTCCCCGGCTGGACAGACTGTAAGACACCACACCTCCCCGGCTGGACATAGTGTAAGACACCACACCTCCCCGGGTGGACATAGTGTAAGACACCACAACTCCCTGGCTGGACAGACTGTAAGACACCTCCCCGGCTGGACACAGTGTAAGACACCACACCCCCCAGGCTGGACACAGTGTAAGACACCACACCTCCCCGGCTGGACAGACTGTAAGACACCACACCTCCCCGGCTGGACACAAGCATTTTACCATGTTAGTCTGTATAAGACACCACACCTTCCCGGCTGGACGCAGAGTAAGACACCACACCTCCCCGGCTGGATACAGTGTAAGACACCACACCTCCCCAACTGGACACAGTGTAAGACACCACACCTCCCCGGCTGGACAGACGGTAAGACACCACACCTCCCCGGCTGGACACAGTGTAAGACACCACACCTCCCCGGCTGGACACAGTGTAAGACACCACACCTCCCCGGCTGGACACAGTGTAAGACACCACACCTCCCCGGCTGGACACAGTGTAAGACACCACACCTCCCCGGCTGGACACAAGTATTTTACAATGTTAGTCTGTGTAAGACACCACGCCTTCCTGGCTGGACACAGAGTAAGACACCACACCTCCCCGGCTGGACACAAGCATTTTACCATGTTAGTCTGTGTAAGACACCACACCTTCCCGGCTGGACGCAGAGTAAGACACCACAACTCCCCGGCTGGACAAAGTGTAAGACACCACACCTCCCCGGCTGGATACAGTGTAAGACACCACACCTCCCCAACTGGACACAGTGTAAGACACCACACCTCCCCGGCTGGATACAGTGTAAGACACCACACCTTCCCGGCTGGACGCAGAGTAAGACACCACACCTCCCCGGCTGGACACAGTGTAAGACACCACACCTCCCCGGCTGGACACAGTGTAAGACACCACACCTCCCCGGCTGGACACAAGTATTTTACAATGTTAGTCTGTGTAAGACACCACGCCTTCCTGGCTGGACACAAGCATTTTACCATGTTAGTCTGTGTAAGACACCACACCTCCCCGGCTGGACACAAGCATTTTACCATGTTAGTCTGTGTAAGACACCACACCTCCCCGGCTGGACAGACTGTAAGACACCACACCTCCCCGGCTGGACACAGAGTAAGACACCACACCTCCCCGACTGGACACAGTGTAAGACACCACACCTCCCCGGCTGGATACAGTGTAAGACACCACACCTCCCCAGCTGGACAGACTGTAAGACACCACACCTCCCCGACTGGACACAGTGTAAGACACCACATCTCCCCGGCTGGACACAGTGTAAGACACCACACCTCCCCGGCTGGACACAGTGTAAGACACCACACCTCCCCGGCTGGACATAGTGTAAGACACCACACCTCCCCGGCTGGACATAGTGTAAGACACCACACCTCCCCGGATGGACATAGTGTAAGACACCACACCTCCCCGACTGGACACAGTGTAAGACACCACACCTCCCCGACTGGACAGACTGTAAGACACCACACCTCCCCGACTGGACACAGTGTAAGACACCACACCTCCCCGGCTGGACACAGTGTAAGACACCACACCTCCCCGGCTGGACATAGTGTAAGACACCACACCTCCCCGGCTGGACATAGTGTAAGACACCACACCTCCCCGGATGGACATAGTGTAAGCCACCACACCTCCCCGGCTGGACACAGTGTAAGCCACCAAACCCCCCAGGCTGGACAGACTGTAAGACACCACACCCCCCAGGCTGGACAGACTGTAAGACACCACACCTCCCTGGATGGACACAGTCAGTGTAGGCAGCATAAATGGAGGGAGATGGACAGAGACAGTCTGCTTCAGCTGGGGTCAACCCTCACGTTTGTGTTTTAAACAACCTGGCTGTCGGCAGATAGAATTATACTGCGCTAGAGAGGTCCAGAACACACACACACACACACACACAAGAACATACAAATACACACACACACACACACACACTGCAGGGAGAGTTGAAGCTTGGCTCTGCAGTTTTTCTGCCCATTAGATTTACCATTATTACAATGTTAATGGGACTGCAATGGGATCAGGGTGCTCGTGTGTGTGTGTGTGTGTGTGTGTGTGTGTGCTTGTGTGTGTTTGTGTGTGTGTGTTTGTGTGTTGAATCAGTCAGACATGAAATTAAAAACAGTAGGAGGAGAGGAGGAGGGGAAGGTACGAGGAGAAAATGTATTCATGATAGTTGCCAGAGTGCCAGACTTCCTCAAATATATCAGATTAGAGAAAATGAGGGAAGGTGAGAGAGAGAGAGAGAGTTAGAGAAGAGAGAGGGAATGGGGGACAATGAAAAGAGAAGGGGAGAGAATGTGAGACAAAAAGGAGAGAAGTGGAGCGAGAGACCTGCTCACCCTGCTATAACAGGGTCTATATTTAGCAGCAGTGCTTCAGTTAAGAGGCTCTTGTAGAAATGTGACACAGCTAGAGTTCACATGTAGTTTTGGACAGACAGGTAGTACTGGACAGACAGGTAGGAAGCATAACAGCAGCATGTACCTGCTGCTGAGGTACAGAGAGGAGGGTTTGAGGTTCCATACAGACGGACATCTTGCTCAGGTCAGTACATACAGACAAGACGGTAAAGTAAAATAAATAACACCACAGTAAAAGCAGAAAAAGATGTTTAACAGCTTTTCTGTTCATTCTGAGAGTGTGTGTGCATGGGGGGGGTGTTAACATGACAGGTCATTCTTCCAGGTGGTTCCACAGGGTTGTTTGTTAAGGAGCCTAATAGCCGAGGGGATGAAACTGGCCCTGCCCTTGTTTGATTTGAATACAGGGGCAACATATCTCCTACCAGAGGGCATTATCTGAAAGCAGCTGCTGAGATTGAGTTAAGTCCCTTTGATCTTACTTGCTTTCTTTACTGCTCTCCGGTCATACAGCCACTGGAGGGTTGAGCACTGCCCCATGCAGAGCTTGGACCCCAAGGTGATCCCCCTCCGCACTTTGGCCTCATTGGTCTCTGAGAGCCCCTCATACCAAGCCAGAATAAAAAAGGCGAGGAGGCTCTCTATATGGCAGATGTAAAAAGTACAGAGGATGGGAGGAGCTACATCCAGATGCCCCAGCGTCCGTAGGAGGTAAAGCCGCTGCTGGCACTTTCTGAAGATGATTATGTGTGTTATCGTTGAAGGTAAGCCCGCTGTCGATGATGATCCCGGGGTACTTGTAACTGCTAGACCTCTCTACAACCTCTCCTTTGCGTGTCAGCTGTGGGACAGGGTCAGCCTTCCTCCAGAAGTCTATGAGGAGCTCATTCATCTTCCTCATGTTTGTCTGGAGAAAGTGTTCCTCGTACCACTGGTGCCTTCTCTTCAAAGTGGGCAGGGCTGTTGGAGGTGTCGACCAGTGCCATGTCATCTGCAAACTTCATGGCCATGATCACACTATCTGAGCCCCTCAGGTTGTTGGTGTAGACTGAGAACAGGACTGGTGAAATCATTGTCCCCTGGGGGGCGCCGGTGGATGTGAGCGTAACAGGAGAGGTGGAGCTGTTGACCCTAACTGCTCCCTCTTGAGGAGGAAGTCCAGTATCCAGAGGATCATGTAGGGATCCACCTGGAGCTCTTGCAGTTTGGTGCAGAGGATGTCAGTCTGCATGCAATTGAATGCTGAGGAGAAATCTACAAACAGGATCCTGGCATATATGCGTGGCTTTCCTAAGCAACTGTATGCAAATAGTCATCACCGCTTCCTCCACTAAGTGGTTTTGATGTAGGCAAACTGCAGCGGCTCATGGGTGGGGTTTAATTGTGAGAGGAGGTGGGGTAGCACTAACCTCTCCAGGCACTCCACAAAGACTGATGTGAGAGCTACAGGTTGGTAGTCGATCAGATCTACAGGGTGGTTGGTCTTGGGGATAGGCCTTATCTTGGAATGCTTCCACGGTGTAGGGATGAGGTTCCCCCAGAGAGCGGTTAAAGAGATGATGGAGAGCACTGGCTAGCTCATCTGATCATTCCTTCACCACCCTCCCTTTAATGAGATCTGGCCCTGGGGCCTTGGATGAATTGAGCCTCCTCAGGCCCTGCCTCACCTCCTTCTCTGTGAGGGTGACTGGCTGACCCCGCCCCTCCATGATCTCACGCTGGAGTTCATTCCTCAGCCTTTCTGCTGTTGCACTGAAGTCCTGAGTGTCAAACCGACAAACGTTGCGGTTTGTAAACACAACATTCAAAGTTGGCCCCTCCTCCCTGGCTCAGTGACACCAGAAAGGCACACCCCCTGACCACAGCTGCCAGAATACATCCCAGTGTAAAGGCCAACTCTGTGTCACTCTTCATTCCCATCCTCTCCTTCAGTGCTCACCAGCGGATGAAAGCCAACCCCAGACTCACTCTCGTTTTGGAATGAACTTTGTCTGCTTGGCGTTTCGCCTCGCTATATTTGGGCTTTTATGGCGCTCTGTTCGCCATTGTGGTAGCTTCCTCTTGGATGCGTGCTTCTGATCTGGCACCCTCGTTGCTACATTTTTATAGAGTCCTACCCTCACACCCTGCATGCTGTTATTGACTGAGGGTTACACACCCACTGCCCACAGGTTAACACACAGAAACCCAGAAACGTACTGTACACAGCAAAATGAGAAAACACAGGTAGAGGACATGGTCTCTCCAGACACTGCTACACACATATAGGGGGTCATAAGTGATGACTGAGAGGGATTATTTTTGTTTTGAGTCTATACACTGATTTTGAGGAAAATCCTACTCATTCTACCTTTAAATACTATAAGACAGAGTTTTTCATGGTAAACAGACAAGTAATTATTCCTGTGTGTGTGTGTGTGTGTGTGTGTACCTATACGACTGTCCATCACATAGGTCTCTATGATGGCGCTCTTCCTGCAGATGTCTTCAGCCATGGAGGAACAGCTCACCTCCAGATGTTTCACCTGCAGCAAACAAACCAAACAGATAGTCTGTGGGAGTAATGTGGAAGTCTGACTCATGTAATGTAAAACACATCAGGATGGGATGTGTGGTTAGTAAAAGTGTTTGAAGGAGTCTGTATGCAGACTCAGACGTGGTTTGACTGGTTAAATCCCTTGTAGGTTGACTGGTTTGACTGGTTAAATCCCTGTCCGACTGACACAGAATATCCATCATCTACTCTGCTTAATGACTTAACACATCAGCGTGGGTCTCATATTAACACTTCATTACTGCAAACGATACAACTTTTCAAAGGAAGGTAGTAACTCCAAAAACGTCAGTCCTTGTTCGAGAAATGTCATCAGTTTCCCCAGTCAGGAGTCATCACATTTTAAAAACATATTTCTCTGAAATCTATTTCAGTTATTAGTACACCAAGTAACAGAGTTGCCTCAGGTAAACAATATGTTTAACTGCTTCTGAGCCCTGCCCACCCAGGGGCATGTTTCAAAGAAACAGCCAACCAGGGGCTTGTCAGTACAGCAGCCTGATCCAGAGCCCTGCCCAGGAGCACCTGACCTTCTCCTCCAGCATCCATTTATCCTGCTGAACCTCAGCCAGTCTCTGGAACAACTCGCCCACCTCATGATCAGACAAGTCTGCTGGACGCTGTGACTGAGGACTCCCCCCTCCAGACTGAGAGAGCGAGATGCACAGAGAGAGATCAGGGTTAGAGCATCCATCCTGCCATCACCGTGTCAGGACTTTATCATGCTAACAGCTGTCACAGCTGCAGAAAGCTACAACACAATGCCAACCTGATCTGCAGCTAACAGCTCACAGACAGACAGACAGACAGACAGACAGACAGACAGACAGACAGACAGACAGAGGGGAGGGGGCTCACACACATTGTACATGGAATATCTAACTAGAAAAACAGAAGATCTTCAAGGGAGAGAGTGACTACAACTGTCAGAAAGCAAGCCATGGCCTAGTACACACACACACCCTACAGCATTACTGACATTTACAGTACACTGGCTGATCATACTCTGTATCAAGACTCTTCTCCATGTGGTAGGTAGTAACGTGAATACCTCATTCTCCATGGAGTAGGTAGTAAAGTGAATACCTTGTTCTCCTTGGGCAGTGGCACCTCCTTCATCATATCCCTGTAGGAGAAGGAGGAGACAGAGGAGGAGTCTCCTGTTTGTTGGGTACGGCTAGGACTGTTGATCTCCGACAAGACCAACTCCTCTAAACCTAGACAAACAGACAGACAGACAGACAGGCAGGCAGACAGGCAGAAAGACAGACAAGCAGATGGACAGACAGATAGATAGATAGACAGACAGACAGACAGATGAATTAGATCAGACTTGATTTCTAAAGCTTTTCTAATCTAAACTCCATAAACCTCGGGTGAGACTGAAACCTTTCAGGATGACCTGCCAATGTGGTTATCTTACAGCTGATTACTGAAAACATCTGCTTTGTCAACACCTGGACAAAAAGTCACATGAACACACAAAAACATACACAGATTTACTACAATCCACCACTCAGGATTTGATTTGTATTCTAACACCCTTCTGGTACATGTGAGCCTGAGAAAACAAATATGATACAGCACATAGACTACAGATGGATTACCATGTTACAACTACTGTGTGAATGACCTGCTGCTGAAATGACTGCATCCAACATCCTGCATCCTGTCACACAGTGGACTGCACCTGTAAGGTAGACGACCGCCCAATTACGTCAGTGAGCCAAACACCAACACCAAGACGTTGGACAGTCCGCTTCCACAATGACTGTCACGAGGGAAAAACCTTCGAGGCAGCTGAATGTTGAAAAATGATGCTTCAAAACATCTTAACAGAACTGTCTTTCTGATTCCAAACATCTTAACAGAACTGTCTTTCTGATTCCAAACATCTTAACAGAACTGTCTTTCTGATTCCAAACATCTTAACAGACCTGTCTTTCTGATTCCAAACATCTTAACAGAACTGTCTTTCTGATTCCAAACATCTTAACAGAACTGTCTTTCTGATTCAACACATCTTCATAGACCTGTCTTTCTGATTCTAAACATCTTAACAGACCTGTCTTTCTGATTCAAAACATCTTAACAGAACTGTCTTTCTGATTCAAAACATCTTAACAGAACTGTCTTTCTGATTCAAAACATCTTAACAGAACTGTCTTTCTGATTCAAAACATCTTAACAGACCTGTCTTTCTGATTCAAAACATCTTAACAGAACTGTCTTTCTGATTCAAAACATCTTAACAGATCTGTCTTTCTGATTCAAAACATCTTAACAGACCTGTCTTTCTGATTCCAAACATCTTAACTGAACTGTCTTTCTGATTCCAAACATCTTAACAGACCTGTCTTTCTGATTCAAAACATCTTAACAGACCTGTCTTTCTGATTCAAAACATCTTAACAGACCTGTCTTTCTGATTCCAAACATCTTAACAGAACTGTCTTTCTGATTCAAAACATCTTCATAGACCTGTCTTTCTGATTCAAAACATCTTCATAGACCTGTCTTTCTGATTCCAAACATCTTCATAGACCTGTCTTTCTGATTCAAAACATCTTAACAGAACTGTCTTTCTGATTCCAAACATCTTAACAGAACTGTCTTTCTGATTCAAAACATCTTAACAGAACTGTCTTTCTGATTCAAAACATCTTAACAGACCTGTCTTTCTGATTCCAAACATCTTAACAGAACTGTCTTTCTGATTCCAAACATCTTAACAGACCTGTCTTTCTGATTCAAAACATCTTAACAGACCTGTCTTTCTGATTCAAAACATCTTAACAGACCTGTCTTTCTGATTCAAAACATCTTCATAGACCTGTCTTTCTGATTCCAAACATCTTAACAGAACTGTCTTTCTGATTCAAAACATCTTAACAGAACTGTCTTTCTGATTCCAAACATCTTAACAGAACTGTCTTTCTGATTCAAAACATCTTAACAGATCTGTCTTTCTGATTCAAAACATCTTAACAGACCTGTCTTTCTGATTCAAAACATCTTAACAGAACTGTCTTTCTGATTCCAAACATCTTAACAGAACTGTCTTTCTGATTCAAAACATCTTAACAGAACTGTCTTTCTGATTCAAAACATCTTAACAGAACTGTCTTTCTGATTCAAAACATCTTAACAGAACTGTCTTTCTGATTCAAAACATCTTAACAAAACTGTCTTTCTGATTCAAAACATCTTAACAGAACTGTCTTTCTGATTCCAAACATCTTAATAGAACTGTCTTTCTGATTCAAAACATCTTAACAGAACTGTCTTTCTGATTCCAAACATCTTAACAGACCTGTCTTTCTGATTCAAAACATCTTAACAGAACTGTCTTTCTGATTCAAAACATCTTAACAGATCTGTCTTTCTGATTCAAAACATCTTAACAGAACTGTCTTTCTGATTCCAAACATCTTAACAGAACTGTCTTTCTGATTCCAAACATCTTAACAGAACTGTCTTTCTGATTCAAAACATCTTCATAGACCTGTCTTTCTGATTCAAACATCTTAACAGAACTGTCTTTCTGATTCAAAAAATCTTAACAGAACTGTCTTTCTGATTCCAAACATCTTAACAGAACTGTCTTTCTGATTCCAAACATCTTAACAGAACTGTCTTTCTGATTCAAAACATCTTAACAGAACTGTCTTTCTGATTCAAAAAATCTTAACAGACCTGTCTTTCTGATTCCAAACATCTTCATAGACCTGTCTTTCTGATTCCAAACATCTTAACAGACCTGTCTTTCTGATTCAAAACATCTTCATAGACCTGTCTTTCTGATTCCAAACATCTTAACAGACCTGTCTTTCTGATTCAAAACATCTTAACAGACCTGTCTTTCTGATTCAAAACATCTTCATAGACCTGTCTTTCTGATTCCAAACATCTTAACAGACCTGTCTTTCTGATTCCAAACATCTTAACAGAACTGTCTTTCTGATTCAAAACATCTTAACAGACCTGTCTTTCTGATTCCAAACATCTTAACAGAACTGTCTTTCTGATTCCAAACATCTTAACAGACCTGTCTTTCTGATTCAAAACATCTTAACAGACCTGTCTTTCTGATTCAAAACATCTTAACAGACCTGTCTTTCTGATTCAAAACATCTTCATAGAACTGTCTTTCTGATTCAAAACATCTTCATAGACCTGTCTTTCTGATTCAAAACATCTTCATAGACCTGTCTTTCTGATTCCAAACATCTTCATAGACCTGTCTTTCTGATTCAAAACATCTTAACAGAACTGTCTTTCTGATTCCAAACATCTTAATAGAACTGTCTTTCTGATTCAAAACATCTTAACAGAACTGTCTTTCTGATTCCAAACATCTTAACAGAACTGTCTTTCTGATTCCAAACATCTTAACAGACCTGTCTTTCTGATTCAAAACATCTTAACAGACCTGTCTTTCTGATTCAAAACATCTTAACAGACCTGTCTTTCTGATTCAAAACATCTTCATAGACCTGTCTTTCTGATTCAAAACATCTTCATAGACCTGTCTTTCTGATTCCAAACATCTTAACAGAACTGTCTTTCTGATTAAAAACATCTTAACAGAACTGTCTTTCTGATTCCAAACATCTTAACAGAACTGTCTTTCTGATTCCAAACATCTTAACAGAACTGTCTTTCTGATTCAAAAAATCTTAACAGAACTGTCTTTCTGATTCAAAACATCTTCATAGACCTGTCTTTCTGATTCCAAACATCTTAACAGAACTGTCTCTCTGATTCGAAACATCTTAACAAAACTGTCTTTCTGATTCAAAACATCTTAACAGAACTGTCTTTCTGATTCCAAACATCTTAACAGACCTGTCTTTCTGATTCCAAACATCTTAACAGAACTGTCTTTCTGATTCAAAAAATCTTAACAGAACTGTCTTTCTGATTCAAAACATCTTCATAGACCTGTCTTTCTGATTCCAAACATCTTAACAGAACTGTCTCTCTGATTCGAAACATCTTAACAAAACTGTCTTTCTGATTCAAAACATCTTAACAGAACTGTCTTTCTGATTCCAAACATCTTAACAGAACCGTCTTTCTGATTCCAAACATCTTAACAGACCTGTCTTTCTGATTCAAAATATCTTCATAGACCTGTCTTTCTGATTCAAAACATCTTAACAGAACTGTCTTTCTGATTCAAAAAATCTTCATAGACCTGTCTTTCTGATTCCAAACATCTTAACAGACCTGTCTTTCTGATTCAAAACATCTTAACAGAACTGTCTTTCTGATTCAAAACATCTTCATAGACCTGTCTTTCTGATTCAAACATCTTAACAGAACTGTCTTTCTGATTCAAAAAATCTTAACAGAACTGTCTTTCTGATTCCAAACATCTTAACAGAACTGTCTTTCTGATTCAAAACATCTTCATAGACCTGTCTTTCTGATTCAAACATCTTAACAGACCTGTCTTTCTGATTCAAAACATCTTAACAGAACTGTCTTTCTGATTCAAAACATCTTCATAGACCTGTCTTTCTGATTCCAAACATCTTAACAGACCTGTCTTTCTGATTCCAAACATCTTAACAGAACTGTCTTTCTGATTCAAAACATCTTAACAGACCTGTCTTTCTGATTCCAAACATCTTAACAGAACTGTCTTTCTGATTCCAAACATCTTAACAGACCTGTCTTTCTGATTCAAAACATCTTAACAGACCTGTCTTTCTGATTCAAAACATCTTAACAGACCTGTCTTTCTGATTCAAAACATCTTCATAGAACTGTCTTTCTGATTCAAAACATCTTCATAGACCTGTCTTTCTGATTCCAAACATCTTAACAGACCTGTCTTTCTGATTCCAAACATCTTAACAGAACTGTCTTTCTGATTCAAAAAATCTTAACAGAACTGTCTTTCTGATTCCAAACATCTTAACAGAACTGTCTTTCTGATTCCAAACATCTTAACAGAACTGTCTTTCTGATTCCAAACATCTTAACAGACCTGTCTTTCTGATTCCAAACATCTTAACAGAAATGTCTTTCTGATTCAAAAAATCTTAACAGAACTGTCTTTCTGATTCAAAACATCTTCATAGACCTGTCTTTCTGATTCCAAACATCTTAACAGAACTGTCTTTCTGATTCCAAACATCTTAACAGAACTGTCTTTCTGATTCAAAACATCTTCATAGACCTGTCTTTCTGATTCAAAACATCTTAACAGAACTGTCTTTCTGATTCCAAACATCTTAACAGAACTGTCTGATTCAAAACATCTTCATAGACCTGTCTTTCTGATTCCAAACATCTTCATAGACCTGTCTTTCTGATTCCAAACATCTTAACAGAACTGTCTTTCTGATTGAAAACATCTTAACAGAACTGTCTTTTTGATTCCAAACATCTTAACAGAACTGTCTTTCTGATTCAAAAAATCTTAACAGACCTGTCTTTCTGATTCAAAACATCTTCATAGACCTGTCTTTCTGATTCCAAACATCTTAACAGAACTGTCTTTCTGATTCCAAACATCTTAACAGAACTGTCTTTCTGATTACAAACATCTTCATATACCTGACTTTCTAAATACTTTCTCAGGGACCGCTGGAGGGGATCTGCAAGAATGAGAGAAGCTACTTTACGGTAGGACACCGTCCCTCTGACAGCCGAGTGGACCATCCATTTAGGACAGTGGATAGTTAAGTCAAGTCAGTTTTATTTGTGTAGCCCAATATCAGAAATTACAATTTTGCCTCGGTGGGCTTAACAGCAACACGACATCCTGTCCTTAGACCCTCTCATGGGACAAGGAACAACTACCTAAAGACCTTTAACAGGGAGAAAAACCAGGAAGAAACATTAGGGAGAGAAACAGAGGAGAACCGACTGCACGAGCACACAAGAGAGACTCACATCACACCAGTCACACAGAAAAAGAGAAAGGAGAAGACATCATTCAGAGAGAGAGAAAAGCCATGTGAGAGAAGAGAACAGTTTGCAGTCATTAGTCATAATCAATTAAGTCATCAACTAGTCATAATCTATACTCTATAATGTTGTCGGCAGAACAGTGGTTGGTAAATTCATTGAGACAGAAACTGACCCACCATCCAGTACAGGTTGTGAAGCACTCAGCTTAAAGGCAGCTAATTGTAAGCTAAGGCAAAAAGATGAGTTTTAAGTTTGGATTTAAAGGACTCAACAGACTCCGATTGTCTGATGGCAGCAGGCAGGTTATTCCACAAGAACGGGGCCTGATAGGGAAAGGCCCCGCCACCAGTTGACTTCTTTTTAACTTTGGTACACAGGAGCCCTGTATTTTGAGAGTGAAGAGCTCGAGATGGCATGTAAGGTTTAAGGAGATCAGACAGGTAGGATGGGGCAAGCCCATTTAGGATTTTATAAGTCAGCAGAAGCACCTTGTATTCTGATCTAACATGGATAGGAAGCCAATGAAGGGAGGCAAGAATTGGTGTAATATGGTCAAATTTCCTAGATTTATTTAGGATTCTAGCAGCAGCATTCTGAACCATCTGAAGACTTTTAGTACTAGCATGTGGCAGACCTGAGAACAGAACATTACAGAAGTCAAGTCTGGATGAAACAAAAGCATGTATCAGAGTCTCTGCGTCAGCCATGGAGAGAAAAGACCGAATTTTAGCTGTTACGTAAGTGAAAAAAGGCAGTCTTGGTGATTTCTTTAATGTGCTTATCATAGAAAGGCAGGGATCAAACATAACACCAAGATTTGGATAGTCCCTTTAAGATACTGGACCATCCCTTTAAGACAGTAGAGTCCCATTAAGATGGAGGACTGTCCCTTAAAGACAGTAGACAGTCCCATTAAGATGGAGGACTGTCCCTTTCAGGCAGGTGAGAGTCCCATTAAGATGGAGAACTGCCCCTTTCAGGCAGGTGAGAGTCCCATTAAGATGGAGGACTGCCCCTTTCAGGCAGGTGAGAGTCCCATTAAGATGGAGGACTGCCCCTTTCAGGCAGTAAAGAGTCCCATTAAGATGGAGGACTGTCTCTTTCAGGCAGGTGAGGGGAGGAGGCAGGAAGATATGAGGCCTACTTTTAAATGCCTGATTCTCAGGTTTAAGTTGAAGAGTCTTTTAATCTTTCATTACTTCTAATAAATTATACAGGACTGCCCTGCCTGTGTGTGTGTGTGTGTGTGTGTGTGTGATGGTAGCAGACGCCACTGTGTCCACCTCAGCTCTAACAATCACAGGGTGATATTAAATATTCAGGAGAAAGTTCTGGACTTCTTCCAGGCTGGTCCCCCCCCAACACCCCCCCCCAAAAAAAACAAAAAACAAAACCTTGGGTCAAGCAGAACCATAGTGAGACAGCTTCTAAATTGTGTGTGTGTGTGTGTGTGTGTCCGATTCAGTCTAGTCAAATCAATTTTATTTGTACAGCCCAATATTACAAATGTGCGTCAGGGTGCTTTACAGCAACACAACATCCTGCCCTCAGACCCTCTCATCAGATAAGGAACATCTCCCTAAATAAACCCTTTAACACTACAACAGGCAGGATTTCCCTCCTACCTAAAACCAACATGGTGGTTTTTAAACTCTATATTCTGTCAAGATAAATACCCAGCTGAGATATTAATGCATTACATATGTTAGTGTGTCTGTTATGAAACTAACTGACACCAAAATTAACATTTTAACAACTTTAATACAATTTTTAAACAATTTAAATGGCTGCTGTCCAACACCTGTAAATACCGCAAGGCCTCGGTGGTAGTCATGGTGCGTCTGTAGCGGCGTCTGTAACCAGACATGTTGGACATAATCACACATCAAGTTTAGACTATGTGTCTGCACTGGAGGATGCTAGTGTGTTTCTAGGACAGAGCAGTGAACTTCATGAAGGAAATGATGCCACCAACACACGTCATGAATACTGACAGTTGTCAACACATGACAACGACCCGCTCATGGTCATTTAAGGTAGATCTTATCATAACTTTTTTTGTGCGATTGATCTACAACTCGCCCTGTGATGGCTTGGCGGCCTGTCCAGGGTGTCTCCCCGCCTGCTGCCCCGTGACTGCTGGGATAGGCTCCAGCATCACCGCGACCCCGAGAGCAGGATCAGCAGTTTGGATAATGGATGGATGATCTAAAACTAATTTTAATACAAATTTATGCAATTTCAGGGCCATTCAGGGAGCCGCAGGTCTGTGCCTTTTGTTTAAAGTCCACAGCGGTCATAATGACTGGCTCGCTTGTTCTACTGATAACAGGGGGGAAACAGGAAGAAACCTCATGGAGAGCAACAGAGGAGCATCTCTCCCAAGACGGGCAATGTGCAGTGATGTTGTGTTTACAGTTTACACAGTAAGGTGGGAGAGGACACCAGCATCAAGATGGATGATCAGAGCCAGTGATGTTGTGTTTACACAGTAAGGTGGGAGAGGACACCAGCATCAAGATGGATGATCAGAGCCAGTGATGTTGTGTTTACACAGTAAGGTGGGAGAGGACACCAGCATCAAGATGGATGATCAGAGCCAGTGATGTTGCGTTTACACAGTAAGGTGGGAGAGGACACCAGCATTATGATGGATGATCAGAGCCAGTGATGTTGTGTTTACACAGTAAGGTGGGAGAGGACACCAGCATCATGATGGATCATCAGAGTCAGTGATGTTGTGTTTACACAGTAAGGTGGGAGAGGACACCAGCATTATGATGGATGATCACAGCCAATGAGTGGGCAGGTCCAGTGCCTTGCTACAGGAAACAGAATGTGACAGTGTAGTGATGTGGTTGAACCCACAACACTGATTACAGGACAGTCTCCTGTATTTACAGTATACTCCTGTACCTGTGTGTGCGTACCTGTTCTGGTCTTGCTATTGGTGAGTATCTCCTGTAGCCTCTCCTGAAGTTTATCTGCTCTCTTCCTCTCCAACTGCAGCTGTCGCTTCAGATCCTTCAGCTACACACACACACACACACACACACACACACACACACACACACACACACACACACACACACACACACACACACACACACACACACAGAATCAGCCTGACTGCTACAGACCTGTCAGTTAGACAGACAGACAGAAAGATGTAGTACTGCAGGAAAACCAGATGAAGGTAACTCACAGCTGCACTGCCCTTCTTCTCCAAAATCCTCTGACCATCCACGGTGTCCTTTATCTCCTAGACACAGACACACACACACACACACACACACGGCAACAGATAGACAGACAAGGTATGATATAGATGCTGAGTCTTCATGAAGAGCATCATCACATCGTTGTCCTCGTCAGCAGCAGTAGCTGGGACAGTCCCTTCACTCGTGAGGGTTAAGGGTGATTTACCTCATGACTCATGTGGTCCATGTGGAGATGGAGGGATTATTACCTGATGAAAAATGCCACTTGTGTTTACAGACAGTGTTTTTCCAGACAGTTGTGCTGTGCTGTGGGTCTGCTGGCTTTAAACAGCACGCACCTGTTTGAGTTTTCCTATAGTATCACTGTGTTCATCCCTCGCCTTCTCCACCTCCATCAGCTGCCTCCTCATTTCCTCCATCTCTGAGACCTTCAACTGGAGAGACACATAGAGACAGAGCGAGGGAGAGAGAGGCAGATACCCACATAGAGGAACAAGAGTGAGAGAGAGAAACAAGAGAGCGAGAGAGAAATGAGAGAGCGAGCGAGAGAAACGAGAGAGCGAGAGAGAGGCGAGAGAGAGAGAAACAAGAGAGCGAGAGAGAAGAATGGACAGAGCAGGAGAAAGAGGGAGAGAGGAGTTAGATTAGCATTATGTATCAGACTCTTTCTCCATCATGTGACAGGAACAGAGAATTGGAAGTTGAAAGGCTGAGCTCTTCACATGTCTATGAGACAACATGTAACATAGGTTTGTTTATAAGTGCCCAAGTGTGACCTTTGCACTTTGGGGTCAACGGTAAGCAACCAAACCCAAGTAAAGCACTGTCCCTTTAGAGTCAAACAATTGAACGACTTCACCTAAACTTTATTCAGTTCTGAGTAATGAAAAGGTCTTTTAGATGACATTAAAATGGAGAAAAAACGGCAACAAGACCTAAACACTTATCAGATATCATTTGTCCGGAGAGTGTAGCAGTGTATTCCACTGCCCAGCAACATGGGGATCGCCGGTTTGAATCCCCGTGTTACCTCGGCTTGGTCGGGCGTCCCTACAGACACAATTGGCCGTGTCTGCGGGTGGGAAGCTGGATGTGGGTATGTGTCCTGGTTGCTGCACTAGCACCTCCTCTGGTCGGTTGGGGCACCTGTTCGGGGGGGGGGACTGGGGGGAATAGCGTGATCCTCCCACGTGCTACGTCCCCCTGGTGAAACTCCTCACTGTCAGGAGAAAAGAAGTGGCTGGTGACTCCACATGTATCACAGGAGGCATGTGGTAGTCTGCAGCCCTCCCCAGATCAGCAGAGGGGGTGGAGCAGCAACCGGGACGGCTTGGAAGAGTGGGGTAATTGGCCGGGTACAATTGGGGAGAAAAAGGGGGGGGGGGAGATGTAATTTATCCAGACTATCCGGTCTCTCCACCCATTTCCAAACCACTCTGAAAATGGTGCAGATATTTCTAATTCAAGAATATAAAAAAGAAAAACCTCAGTCTCCCCTTCGTTTTTATCAGACTTTATTAATCTGACCAAAAATGCCATTAAATTATTATCTAATTTTTTTGTTCTAATTAACTCAACTACAGTGTCTTGCAGAAGTATTCAACCCCCTTAACAGTCATCAGTAATTTCTGGATTATAAAAGATACTCACACATGTTCCTGAACAATATTATTTTGTGAAACCATAAGCTCTAACAGCATGTTCCCAAAGCCAAAATAAGCTGTTTCACTGACTCTTTATTCATAAATAAAACTAAAACATAGTGCTTGCATGAGTATTCAACCCCCATATATCAATACTTTGTAGAGTGCCCTTGTGCTGCAGTAACAGCCATGGTTCTCTTAGGGTAAGTATGTACAAGCTTTGCACATTCTTCTGGAGTAATTTTTGCCCATTGTTTTTGGAAGAATTTGTACAGGTCTTCCAGGTTGGTGGGATGGCGCCTCTGGACTGTGAGTTTTAGTCTGTGCCACAGATGTTCAATGGGGTTGAGGTCCGGACTTTGACTTAGCCACTCCAAAACGTCCCCCTTTTTGTTGCTGAGCCATGCCGTTGTTGCTTTAGCCTTGTGCTTAGGATCATTGTCCTGCTGGAAGGTGAACCTTCTCCCAAGCTTCAGTTTTATGACAGACTGCACAGGTTTTCTTCCAATATTTCCTGTATTTAGCTCCATCCATTCTTCCTTCAACTTGAACAAGGTTCCCGGTGCCGCAGCTGAAAAGCAACCCCATAGCATTATGCTGCCGCCGCCATGCTTCACTATAGGGAGGGTGTTTTTTAGGACTGAGCAGTGTTAGGTTTGCACCACACATAACACTTTGAGTTTTGGCCAAAAAGCTCCAACTTTTGTCTCATCTGACCACAAAACCTGTAACCACATCCTAACTGGGTCTCTCTCATGCTTGGTAGCAAACTCCAAGCATGGTTTTATGTGCATAGTTTTGAGCAACGGCTTCTTTCTTGCCACCCTCCCATACAGGCGGGATTTATGGAGAGCCGTGATATGGTTGACTCATGCACATTTACTCCAGTTTCAGCCACTGGCCTCTGGAGCTCCTTCAGAGTGACTGCAGGATCATGTGTGGCTTTCCTCCCCCGCCCACGTCTTGCTTGGACACTTGGCTTTGAGGGACAGCCTGTCCTACAAAGTGTCTGGGTGGTGTGATGCAGCTTCCACTTCCTGACAATGGATCCAACAGTGTTCCGTGGGACATCCAAATACTTGGATATTGTTTTGTGTCCCTTTCCCTCCTTCTGCATTTTAATCACTCTGTCTCTTACTTCAGTATTCTGCTGCTTTGTCTTCATGTTCTGATGGAGTTCACGCCCGGCTAATGAACTTCACCCAGAGTGCTTTTATACCCAGAAACCAGACCGGTACTTTACTATCTTACAGGTGCACACTAGTTATGTACCATTGTGTCTACCTGAGGTTGTTTTGGGAATAATTTGTCATTTGTGTAAACTTGGAGCTTTCACAGCACAAGGGGTTGAATACTTATGCCAGCACTATATCCATCCATCCATTATCCAAACCGCTTATCCTGCTCTCAGGGTCGCGGGGATGCTGGAGCCTATCCCAGTAGTCATTGGGCAGCAGGCAGGGAGACACCGTGGACAGGCCGCCAGGCCATTACAGGGCCCGCCCACACACACACACACACACACACACACACACACACACACACACACACACACACACACACACACACACACACACACACACACACACACAAACATTCATACCTAGAGACAATTTAGTACGGCCAATTCACCTGACTTACATGTCTTTGGACTGTGGGAGGAAAGTGGAGCCCCTGGAGGAAACCCACACAGACACGGGGACAACATGCAAACTCCACACAGAGGACGACCCGGGACGACCCACCAAGGTTGGACTAGCCGGGGCTCGAACCCAGAACCTTCTTGCTGTGAGGCGACCACGCTAACCACTGCGCCACTGCTCCGCCCACAAAGCACTGTGTTTTAGTTTTAATTTGCTAACAAACATAAAGCATACCTTGTGTTGGCTGTGGGAACATGCTGTTAGAGCTTATGGCTTCACACAAATAATATTGTTCAGGAACATGTGTGAGTATCTTTTATAGTCCAGAAGTTACTGACGACTGTCAAGCGGGTTGAATACTTCTGCATGGCACTGAAAAACCACCCCTCCTTCAGCCGACAATTTAGAACAAAACTATGTAATGAAACAAACTGCCCCCCCCCCTCCACAGTCATGCCCATCCACCTACCCTCTAACCCCCCCCCCCCATCAGTGCTGGTCACTCGCTGACAGACACCGGCTGTCACATTTAACTGAAATGGCACTTTAATGGGCCGTGTTGTTAATTGTTTGTACTTTTTTATTTTGTTCTCTCTGTTTTTATGTTTTTAGCAGTATCGCTTCTAGGGAATTTTTGGATATGTATTTTTATCTTTTCTGCTGCACTGCTGTGGGCTGGAAGAAACGGCATTCTGATTTTATTTATGTGTGCAGGTACATAATGAAAATGAAATAAACTAAATCTTGTATGTTGAAAACACACGACTATTATTTGCGCATGTCAGACCAGGTTTAAGTTACCTCTCTGGTGACTGTCCTCACCTGGACAGAACACACAGACCAGCAGAGAGACAGACAGACCTGTAGTGTGACGGACAGACAGGCAGACGGAGTTGAGAGTGACAGACAGGGAAAGTGTGGTACACTTTAAGCTGAGCAGAGAGTTCAGACTGGTGACATGTCTGCTACACACTGTACACTTCAGCTCACCTCTGGCCTGTAATTAACTTCTCCTTGGTTAATTAACTTTTCCTATTAAAACACTCTGCTCTGAGTCCACTAACGAGATCTAATCAGCCACATCTTTCTCTCTCTCTCTCACACACAGCTGAATGTTCTTTCTTTAATTCTACAATCTCTGCTTGATGTTCCAGAGAGTTCTTCTCAATGCTCTCCTGCAAACACACACACACACATCAACAGTCTCTATGGAAACAAAGCACAGCTAGAGCACAGCTAGCCTAGCAACAGGATTGGTCAGAGACGTGTTGCAGATAGCCCAGGGATTGGTTGCTAGGTTGAAAAGTATCAACCGCATCACCATGTAACTGTCCAATAGCTGATTTGAAATAGATGATTGACAGCTGGAGTGTTGCAGCATATAATGGCACTGATAGTACTGCAAGATGATTGGCTGCTGATGTGGCCTAACAGCTCTAGAGACCGCCGCATGTACAGTCAGAGGTTAGACTCTGGGAATGGTCTAGCACCCTTTCCTAGTGTCCTTGAGCAAGACTTGTGCTACATACTGAGGCTTTTTCCTGGCTGGAAAGAGTTTAGATAACGTCTCCCTAATCTGGTGGTTTAGTCTGTGAATTAGGATTCTCCACACCAGGTTCCACTGGGTTCATGGTGAAAAGGGCTCCTCTGATCTGGTTTAGCACTTCCATAAGGATTTAATCTCCCTGGGTGTTACCATGGAGACAACAACACTTAAATTAGAAACACAGATTAATTAGAGGGGGGAGGACATATAAAACACACACACATACAAACATACAAAAATGTGGACAAATACAAATACCCATAATTCCCGCCCACACACACAACTGCAAATTCATCAACATGTCTTACAAATAGTCTCTCACCCTCACAGACAAACACTTTGATAAGCCTTTTATCTGTCTGTTTGTCAGACACAAACTTATTTATAATCTTCATGTCTCTGTCCCCTTTGTCTCTGTGGAACACAGCTGTCTACTAATGAAGCCGAGCTGTGATAAAAATAAACCAGCGGTATGAAACATCTCATCTGAAACACATCAGACACTGCCTCTACATCAATATATATTAATACCTCCCCTTAAATGTGGATGGGTGTGTGTTCTTGTACTTCTATCTTTGTGAGTTTGAGTTTACCAGTTACCAGTTTGAGTTTTTAACCATCAAAGTGAGGACATTTTGTCCAGTCCTCACTTTCTTTAAGGGTGTATTTTGGGGTTCGGACTTGGGTTTAAGGGTGTATTTTAGGGTTCGGACTTGGGTTTCAGGGTGTATTTTAGGGTTTGGGCTTGGGTTTAAGGGTGTATTTTGGGGTTAGGACTTGGGTTTAAGGGTGTATTTTGGGGTTAGGACTAGGGTTTAAGGGTGTATTTTAAGCTTCGGATGTGGGTTTAAGGGTGTATTTTGGGGTTCGGACTTGGGTTTAAATTCAGACTTGGGTTTAAGGGTGTATTTTGGGGTTAGGACTAGGGTTTAAGGGTGTATTTTAAGCTTCGGACGTGGGTTTAAGGGTGTATTTTAGGGTTCGGACTTGGGTTTAAGGGTGTGTTTTAGGGTTTGGACTTGGGTTTAAGGGTGTATTTTGGGGTTAGGACTTGGGTTTAAGGGTGTATTTTGGGGTTAGGACTAGGGTTTAAGGGTGTATTTTAAGCTTCGGATGTGGGTTTAAGGGTGTATTTTGGGGTTCGGACTTGGGTTTAAATTCAGACTTGGGTTTAAGGGTGTATTTTGGGGTTAGGACTAGGGTTTAAGGGTGTATTTTAAGCTTCGGACGTGGGTTTAAGGGTGTATTTTAGGGTTCGGACTTGGGTTTAAGGGTGTATTTTGGGGTTAGGACTTGGGTTTAAGAGTGTATTTTGGGGTTAGGACTTGGGGTTAGGGGTGAATTTTGGGGTTAGGACTTGGGTTTAATGGTGTATTTTGGGGTTAGCACTTGGGTTTAAGGGTATATTTTGGGGTTAGGACTTGGGGTTAGGGGTGAATTTTGGGGTTAGGACTTGGGTTTAAGGATGTATTTTGGGGTTCGGACTCAGGGTAAAGGGTGTATTTGGGGGTTATGACTTGGGGTTAAGGTGTATTTTGGGGTTAGGACATGGGGTTAAGGGTGTATTTTGGGGTTAGGACTGGGGTTAAGGGTGTATTGGGGTTAGGACTTTGGTTTAAGGGTGTATTTTGGGGTTAGGACTTGGGGTCAAGGGTGTATTTTGGGGTTAGGACTCGGGGTTAAGGGTTTATTTTGGGGTTTGGACTTGGGGTTAAGGATGTATTTTGGGGTTCGGACTCAGGGTAAAGGGTGTATTTGGGGGTTATGACTTGGAGTTAAGGTGTATTTTGGGGTTAGGACATGGGGTTAAGGGTGTATTTTGGGGTTAGGACTGGGGTTAAGGGTGTATTGGGGTTAGGACTTTGGTTTAAGGGTGTATTTTGGGGTTAGGACTTGGGGTCAAGGGTGTATTTTGGGGTTAGGACTCGGGGTTAAGGGTTTATTTTTGGGTTAGGACTCAGGGTAAAGGGTGTATTTTGGGGTTAGGACTTGGGTTTAAAGGGTATTTTGGGGTTAGGACTTGCGTTAGAGTTAAGGTTGGGGTTGGGATGATTAGAAGGATAGAAGAGATTGGAGTCATAAACAATGTGTTATGGCTATCGTTGGGGAAAAGGCAGGAGTTAAAATAGGAAATTAATTGGTGTTGGTGAGGGGTGTGACTAGGATTAGGATAAGGGTAAGGGTAGGGTTAAGTTTAGGGTAAGGGTTAAGGTTAGGGTCAAGGTTAGGGTTGAGGTTAGGGTAAGGGTTAAATTTAGGGTAACGGCGTTAAGGTTAAGGTTAGGTTTAAGGTTAGGGTAGGGGTTAAGGTTAGGGTAAGGGTTAAGGTTAGGGTAAGGGTTAAGGTTAGGGTACGGGTTAAGGTTAAGGGAGAGAGAGAGAGAGAATGTCTGTGTGTGTGAGTGTGTGTGTGTATTCAGACCTCCAGCTGAAGTGTGTGTTCTTTCTGTAATTCTACAATCTCCGCTTGATGTTCCAGAGAGTTCTTCTCAATGCTCTCCTGCAAACACACACACACACACACCATCAGAGAGGGAGACAGTAGAGTGGGTCACTAGCGCCCCTCTGTGGTTATAGAGCCATCTTACCTCAGCCTCCTTCAGTCTTCTTTCAAACCAGCCTTTGGTTCCTTCCATGGACTGAACCTGAGCCTGCAGAACCTCCATACTCTGTTGTACTGCCTCCAGTTCCCTGGTCCGTACCTACAGTACACACACACACACACACACACACACACACACACACACACACACACACACACACACACACACACACACACACACAGTGGGGAGCACTGCTCGTGAGGTCACACAGTGTGTTGTGGTGGTCTGTAGCCTGCTGGTCAGTAATTGTAATCAGTAGACGGTCCTGTATGAACCGTCTGTGGTCTGGACGACGGTGCAGAGGTTGATCAGTCTGTACTTCCTCTGATGTCATGTTGAGATGACAGGGAAACCTTACAATCCTTTAGAAAACAAAAGTATTTTGTCAAAGTGAAAGCACTATTGATGTTATGGTGTCTTTTTCTTTCTATTTTTCTGGAAATCTTTGACAATTTTTGCATTTTTTGGAGGAAGAACATTGCTGGAGACCCAAGACCACATGGAGCCTTGGTAATGGAGCAGCATTTATTAAGTCTACCCAGAAGAATTCTTTTGCCTTTTGAAACATTTTTGGAAAAGATGACGACCATTAAGAAACTAGGAGAGGAATTGGACGAAATCAGGGAGCAACTCTCCACTATGACCGAGAACATTAACAAAGTGTTGTCTCAACAAGCCGACCTTATGGGTCTAGTGACAGAGGTTAAAGAGCTGAAGACTTCAATCAACAAGTGAAACAAGGAGACGGACGAGAGGTTTGAACTACTGGAACAAAGGCTTGACAACTTGGAGCAGTACTCCCGTGCTGATGACCTTATCATCAGTGGGTTGGCTACTAAACATCGCAGCTATGCCAGGGCTGCAGGCACAACTACTGATCATTTTGGGGAGGACTTCCCACCACCTGAGGAGCTGTGCACTCTAGAGCAACAAGTGGTCCAATTCATGAACAGTAAGAGTATTTCCTTAGAGAGTAAACAAATCTCAGCATGTCACATTCTCCCACGTAAGGACAGAACCTACCCAATGCCATAGTTGTCTAGTTTGCTAATCGAAAGGACAAGGTTGAAATGTTGAGACAGTCCAAAAAGCTTAAGGGTACTGGCGTGTATATCAATGAGCACCTGACAAAGAAAAATGGTGCAATAGGCAGAAATTGCGGTATTCTTAGAAAGGAGGGCAAAATCCAATCAACATGGACAAGAAATGGAAAAGTGTTTGTTAAGCTAAAGGGTTCACCGCAGCAGGCCAAGGTGGTTGTGATACGCCACCTGAGAGAACTGGATCAATACAAGTGAAAATGACTGAAGTGTCTGAGACCTGTTTTGGGAGCATTGTTTGCTCTAATCTGATCTTGTTTTCCCTTATAAAATGACAAGTAAAGATTCTCATATTTTTGTTGAAGATGAGAGTGACCTCTCAGAGAATGAAAATCCCCCAGTGAAGAATGACATGGAGGAGCTACGTTTTTTTTCAAGTTTTTCTGAACATAATCCATTTAGCTTTGAAAATGGTATTGATCCAGAGGAAAATCTTTATGTGGATTATAACGCCAATTCTGATTATTATTCTGAGAATTTGTCTAATGTTAATTTAGAAGGTTTTTCTATCATACACTTTAACAGCAGAAATCTCTATGCCAATTTTGCAGAAATCAAAGATTATCTAGAGTCATTAAAACATAAATTTCAAGTCATAGCCATAAGCGAGACATGGATAACAAAGGAAAAGGGTGCTAACTTTGTGTTAGAAGGTTATGATTTTTCCAGTGGCAACAGGATTAATAAAATGGGTGGTGGAGTGGTATTTTATGTACAGAAAGACTTCCAATGTAAGGTTATTGATACCACAGTTGTTGATGAAGTCATGGAAAGTTTGACAATTGAAATTCAGACTAAAAAATGTACGAGAAAAGTCCTGAGTTGTATATATAGAGCGCCTGGCTCTTGTATAGAACAGTTTTTGAATACCATAGCTGGTATCTTTGGGAAAATATGTGACAAAACATCTTATTTTGTTTGTGGAGACTTCAATATCGATTTGTTGAAATGGAATGAACATAAACCAACGAATGATTTTTGTAATGCAATGTTTAGTTTTGGACTAAGGCCTCTCATAAATAAGCCTTCTCGGATAACCAAGGAAAGTGCCACACTCAGTGATAATATTTTTACCAATGTGTATGGTCCAACAACAAGTGGTTTATTCTTCAGTGATATTAGTGATCATCTTCCCGTATTTCTGATCTTGCATAGTTTAAAGGTTAAATCTCCAGCTGATGAGCCTACTTATAAATCAGTAAGAATAAGGACTCCAGAAAGAATTGAGGCTTTAAATGTAGACCTTGTAGACTGTAATTGGGATGAGGTGTATGTGGAGGATCCAAATTTGGCTTATGATGCATTTTTGTTTACACTTACAGAGTTATACAACAAGCATTGCCCTATTAGAAACTGCCGGGTGAAGGAAAATTATAAGGGAAAACCATGGATGACTAAGAGCTTGCAAAAGGCATGTAAAAAGAAAAGTTAAGAACAAGAAACATTTACTGCTGAGAACCAGTGAAAGTGAAGAAAAGTATAGTTTGTATAAGAATACATTGATTTCTATTATGAAGAAGACAGAAGAAGGAGTACTATAATACACTATTAGAGGACAGTAAAAACAATATTCAAAAGACTTGGAAAGTTATCAATCATATTATTCGGAATAGAAGTAACAAATCACAATGCCCACGTTATTTCTTAAATAGCTCTGGCCACACAGTGGACAGTTTACAGAATATTGTTGAAGAGTTCAACAACTATTTTGTGGGTGTTGGCAGTAATTTGGTCAGCAAAATCCCAACGTGTGATGATAAATTAAATATGTTTGATAATCTCATTAAGAATAATAACAAATCTATGTTCCTTTGTGGGATTAATGAGAGTGATATCATTTAAATTGTTAGAAAACTCAAAAATAAAACGTCAACTGACATAAATTCCATTGACATGGTAATAATCAAAGAAGTCATTGATCTTATTGTAAGACCTCTGACCTATATTTGTAATCTGTCCTTTCAAAAAGGGTTTTTTTCCGAATAATATGAAAACAATAAAGGTAATATCAATATTCAAAAATGGAGATAAGCATTGTATTGATAACTATAGATCAGTGTCCCTTCTTCCTCAATTTTCAAAAATATTAGAGAAACTATTTGCTAAACAATGGGATCTTTTTATTGATAAATATGGACTGCTCAGTGAGCACCAGTATGGGTTTAGGGGAAACCGAACGACTACATACGCAGTAATGGAGATGGTAGAAGAAATAACAAAGGCAATTGAAACTGATGAGTTTTCAATTGGTATTTATATTGATTTACAGAAGGTGTACGATACCATCGATCACAGCATATTATTGAGAAAACTGGAGAAGTATGGATTAAGAGGTGTATCTTATTATTGGCTGAAGAGTTACTTAGAAAATAGACAGCAATGTGTACAAATCAATAACACTGTTTCACAATTTAGGAAGGTCACCTGTGGTGTACCACAGGGATCTGTGATTGGTCCGAAACTTTTTTTGCTTTATATTAATGATATTTGCAATGTTACTGATTTGCTGAAATGTATTGTTTTTGCAGATGATACAAACATGTACTGCTCTGGTAATAATTTACAGGAACTATTGTCTTCCACTGAAAGAGAGTTGAAAACCCTCAAAACCTGGTTTGATGTCAATAGATTGTCACTCAATATTAAAAAAACAAAATTCATGGTTTTCGGGAATCAAAAAGAAATTGACAAGGATATTAAATTAAAAATATATGATGCTGAAATTGAAAGAGAGACCGAGATTAAATTCTTAGGGGTGGTTATTGACCATAAATTAACATGGAAACAGCATGTCCAATATATAAAAGGAAAGATTTCTAAGTCAATAGCAATTCTGTACAAATCAAGAAACATATTAAATTATAAGGCTTTACAGATTATTTACTGCTCACTCATACTTCCTTATATATCGTACTGTGTTGAAGTCTGGGGATCAACGTATAAAACAACTGTTAATGCAATAGTTCTCTTACAAAAACGAGCCATAAGACTTATTAATAAGGTTGACTACTATGAACATACTGACCCACTGTTTATGAAATCGCATGTTATGAAATTTAATGATCTGGTATATTACAAAACAATGCAAATAACGTGTAGAGCTAAATCAAATCTACTCCCAGCCACCATACAATGGTTTTTCTCATTTCAAGAGACAAAGTATGATTTAAGAGATGACTGTAAATTTACGGTACCAAAGGCTAAAAAGGAGATTAGAAGGAGATGTTTATCTGTTTTAGGTGTTTCAATATGGAACGGTGCTGATATTAATATATTAAGAAGGTGTAGTACATTTCAGATTTTCAAAAGGATGGTTTGTAAAGCAATTTTCGAGGGCTATAAGTGTCCATGATTTTGTAAATGTTTTTTGTGTTCTTTCTATGATTTTTGTTTCACTATTTTTTTCTACATACTCTGTAACTTTATTTGGTCTTGTAAAAACTGTTGATGGGTAGCTTAATTTGTCCTAAAGGACAGAATTAAATATAAGCATTATGCTTCTGCCTGTGCCTTTTCAGTCACTGTTTTGAGAACATTGTATTGTAAACATTTGTTAATTGTGGGTGACTGAATAAAACTTAAACTAAACTAAACTAAACATCACAGAGTAGTGTCAGTGTGAGTCTACACACGTGTAGTGTAGAGCATGATGTGGTGATGTGTGTGTCTGAATCTGTCTGCTGCTTTGTGGCTCTCTTCCATATCACTGTGGATAAAACCTACACCAGTAAATGTAAAGTATTTTAGCTAAAGTATTATCCTGCTCACCGCCATATTACTACACCGATACCCCACATATCAACTACATATTACTACACTTATACACTACCTATCAAATATCATACTAGCTATACATACCCTACATATAAACTACATATTACTACACTTATACACTACATATCTACTATATATTACTACATTCATGCCCTACATATCAACTATATATTACTAAACTCATACCTTACAGATCAACTACATATTACTACACTTATACACTACTTATACACTACATATTACTACACGTATACCCTACATATCAACTACATATTACCATGCTTATACCCCACATATCAACTACATATTACTACACTTATACAATACATATCAACTATATATTACTACACTTATACACTACATATCAATTACATATTACTACACTTATACCCTACATATCAACTCCATATTACTACACTTATGCAATACATATCAACTCCATATTACTACACATATACACTACATATCAACTACATATTACTACACTTATACCCTACATATCAACTACATATTACTGCACTCATACCCTACATATCAATTACATATTACTACACTTATACCCTACATATCAACTCCATATTACTACACTTATACACTACATATCAACTACATATTACTACACTTATACCCTTCATATCAACGACATATTACTACACTTATACCCTATATATCAACTCAACTACATATCACTACGCTTACACCCTACATATCAACTACATATTACTACACTTATACCCTACATATCAACTACATATCACTACGCTTACACCCTACATATCAACTACATATTACTACACTTATACCCTACATATCAACTACATATTACTACACTTATACCCTACATATCAACTACATATTACTACACTTATACCCCACATATCAACTACATATTACTAAACTTATACACTACATATCAACTCCATACTACTACACATATACACTACATATCAACTCCATATTACTACACTTATACACTACGTATCAACTACATATTACTACACTTATACCCTACATATCAACTCCATATTACTACACTTATACACTACGTATCAACTCCATACTACTACACATATACACTACATATCAACTCCATATTACTACACTTATACACTACGTATCAACTACATATTACTACACTTATACCCTACATATCAACTCCATATTACTACACTTATACACTACGTATCAACTCCATACTACTACACTTATACCCTACATATCAACTCCATATTACTACAATTACACCCTATATATCAACTACATATTAGTACACTTATACCCTACATATCAACTATATATAACTACACTTACACCCCACTTATCAACTCCATATTATTACACTTATACACTACATAGCAACGACATATTACTAGTTATACACTACATAACAAATATCATAGCAGCTATACATACCTTACATATCAACTACGTATTACTACACTTATACCCCACTAATCAACTCCATATTATTACACTTATACACTACATATCAACGACATACTACTACAATTATACACTACATAACAAATGTCATAGCAGCTATACATACCCTACATATCAACTACTTATTACTACACTTATACACTACATAACAAATGTCATACCAGCTATACATACCCTACATATCAACTACATATTACCACACTTATACACTACATATCAAATATCATACCAGCTATACATCAGGGATAGACGCTAATATTTTTAAGCATTGGCCTCATGGGCTACCAAGCCCCTAAATTTGGTGGCCAAAGTACATTTTTGGTGGCCCAAATGTAAAAACACAGAAAAGGCAATTTAACACAACTTAACACTGACACATCAACAAACGAAAAGACATCAACAAAATTAAAATATCTAACTATTTATTTAAATTGACAACTCAATTCATTTGTAAACACACATACATTTTCTCTGTCTCTTAGTTCAGTCTATCCCCCCCCACCATGCCTCTGCCTCATACAAGCTCTCTCTCGCTCCCTCCATCCCTGCCTCCCTCCCTCCCAGCGTTAGGCCTGTCAGTCATGTCTGCAATAAAAACTTTACAAAAAGCAGTAGAAAACCTATAACACATACTTCTAACTGTAGCCAAAACTGTCAAAATACATGGGCAGAATGAATATTTTTTTGTAATTATTTCAATTGAAAACTCAAGTTTTTGTAAACATATGGTACAGATATTCTCTCACAGTCTCAGTTCAGTCTGTTTCGCATCCCTCTGCCTCATACACTCTCTCGCTTGCTTGGTCCCTCCCTGCCAGCATTGCCCCGGCATCAGTCACATGTGCAATAAAAAATTACAAGAAGCAGTAGAATTATAATCCGCAAGAACCGAAATGTAGTGGGCTTGGCACAGCTTCTCCAGTGTTGGTTCCCAGATGTCACTGTAGATGTGGGGAATGAATCTACAGCTGTAAAGTTGCCGACAACAACGTTAAGGCCGTTAACTATGAGCAACTAGCTGCAATACAAACAGAAATTATGCTACGCGAGCTAGCCAACAATAGCCTACTGCTGATGAAGAGTAGCTAGGGTTACATTATTTGTCCAATAAATTTAGGTAGCTGCTCTACTGAGCAGCATTAGCACTACGTTAATTTGCATCATATAAACCTAAGCAGCTAGCTAGCTAACTAGACTAGAATTAAACCAACCCACCATGCTATGGCTTTGTCGTTTGCATATCCATGCACCGTGTCCACGCCGTTCTGGATATGGAGCTCGATAAGCCAGGCAAAGCACTGGATGCGGTTTCATTACATACAGACAAGGCTCAATGTTTTCGGTTTTTATTTTTCAAAGCCATCCAGGATGCCGAACTTCGCCACAAGAGGACGCTGTTATGTAACTTCACACGAAAAGGAACAACTTTTGGATCCGTGGAAACATAAAATCCGGGTGAAAATCAGTTTAAACTTATCTGCTCCTTTTAAAAGAATCTGGGTATTTTTCGGTGAAAATCAGTAAAAACCAGAAACGCCGAGCCTTGGGTACAGAATAGTATGCGATGTTGTAATTTGTAATCATTTTCTCCCGTTATCCACTCTCCATTTGACCTATTTGTCTCCCCATGGGTGTATTTTCAGGCGATGTAACTGCAAGGTGTGCAACTGTGCACCTTAAATATTGTCCACTTCTTCCATGAGTTATGATGTGGTGTTTCCTGAAGACATTGTTTCCGATGAAAAATGAGCTGGACTTCTCGGCTTGTTGAGGAGACTGGCGGCACACCGCAGTACATTACGTCCTTAGATGTGTCATATTCCAGCCACTTAAACTCCTGCTTACATTCACTCCTAAACTTTCGTTGCCGTTCTGTTTGTTCATAGTCTGCCTTTTGTGTTTCTGGTTCTTCTGTAGGGGTCATGTTCGCAGCGTGAGTAACGTTAGGCTTAGTAAACCCATACTTCAGCAGCCCCGACATATCAGCAGCTAGCCGGCGACAAGTAAAATTAAGTTATTGTTAGCTGTTTTCGTAGAATGTTGAATTAAAAGACGTGAATGAATCGGGATGTTTGCGGAACTGTGACGTTGCATTTGCGAAGGGCAGTGGGTATTTCTTTTTTTTATTAACCTTGGCTTGGTGGCCACAGGGGGGCACCTACTGGGGATATACACTCACTGGCCACTTTATTAGGTACACCTTGCTAGTACCGGGTTGGACCCCCTTTTGCCTTCAGAACTGCCTTAATCCTTCGTGGCATAGATTCAACAAGGTACTGGAAACATTCCTCAGAGAGTTTGGTCCATATTGACATGATTGCATCACGCAGTTGCTGCAGATTTGTCGGCTGCACATCCATGGTGCGAATCTCCCGGTCCACCACATCCCAAAGGTGCTCTATTGGATTGAGATCTGGTGACTGTGGAGGCCATTTGAGTACAGTGAACTCATTGTCATGTTCAAGAAACCAGTCTGAGATGATTCGAGCTTTATGACATGGCGCGTTATCCTGCTGGAAGTAGCCATCAGAAGATGGGAACACTGCGGTCATAAAGGGATGGACATGGTCAGCAACAATACTCAGGTAGGCTGTGGCGTTGACACGATGCTCAATTGGTACTAAGGGGCCCAAAGTGTGCCAAGAAAATATCCCCCACACCATTACACCACCACCACCAGCCTGAACCGTTGATACAAGGCAGGATGGATCCATGCTTTCATGTTGTTGACGCCAAATTCTGACCCTACCATCCGAATGTTACAGCAGAAATCGAGACTCATCAGACCAGGCAACGTTTTTCCAACCTTCTATTGTCCAATTTTGGTGAGCCTGTGCGAATTGTAGCCTCAGTTTCCTGTTCTTAGCTGACAGGAGTGGCACCCGGTGTGGTCTTCTGCTGCTGTAGCCCATCTGCCTCAAGGTTCGACGTGTTGTGCGTTTAGAGATGCTCTTCTGCATACCTCGGTTGTAATGAGTGGTTATTTGAGTTACTGTTGCCTTTCTATCAGCTCGAACCAGTCTGGCCATTCTCCTCCGACCTCTGGCATCAACAAGGCATTTTCGCCCACAGAACTGCCGCTCACTGGATATTTTCTCTTTTTCGGACCATTCTCTGTAAACCCTAGAGATGGTTGTGCGTGAAAATCCCAGTAGATCAGCAGTTTCTGAAATACTCAGACCAGCCCGTCTGGCACCAACAACCATGCCACGTTCAAAGTCACTTAAATCACCTTTCTTCCCCATTCTGATGCTCGGTTTGAACTGCAGCAGATCGTCTTGACCATGTCTACATGCCTAAATGCATTGAGTTGCTGCCATGTGATTGGCTGATTAGAAATTTGCGTTAACGAGCAGTTGGACAGGTGTGCCTAATAAAGTGGCCGGTGAGTGTATGGTGGCCACAGAGTAACTTTTTATGGCCACGGGCCATGGTTAATGTCGAACCCTGTACATACCCTACATATCAACTACATATTACTACAGTTATACACTACATATTAAATATCATACCAGCTATACATACCCTATATATCAACTAAATATTACTACAGTTATACACTACATATCAAATATCACACCAATTATACATACCCTACATATCAACTACATATTACTACACTACATATCAAATAACATACCAGCTACACATACCCTACATATCAAACACTGTAAGACACAACCATATGAAACATATCAGTTATATACTAGTTATAGAGTTATAGACTACATAGTTGGCCTAAATATTACACTAGATAGAAATATACTAGATATTAACTAGATAGATGCTTACATACTAAATATAAAATGTCAAACTCGACAGTAATATTATAAGTACTGTCTTCTGTAATGGACAGTTATAATAGATATGAAATATAGGAGATAAGGGATAAGATGCAGAGGAATAACACTGCTACCGGCCCTGCTCCTCAGTACACACGTCACTGAACTTAAGGGTTAGGGTAAGGGCTAAGGCTAGGGTTAAGGGTTAATATAGGAGATAAGGGATAAGATGCAGAGGAATAACACTGCTACCGGTCCTGCTCCTCAGTACACACATCACTGCACTTACACAGCACACACACTGTTTATTACAATGGCTGTAGACACAAAACACACACACACACACACTACACACACACACACACACACACACACACACACACACACACACACACACACACACACACACACACACACACACACACACACACACACACAGAGTCTGCTAGAGGTACTGTTAGTGATGTGGTGTGTGGAGTGTTTAGATCACTATAAATCTGTTTAGATCACAAGGGCCACTTGATATGAACCCACGGATGGAGCCATGTTGGTGTTGGTGTTGGTGCTGCGAGGTTGTCGTTCATTCTGTCAGAACAACAGATAGAAGTGGTTTCATCACTTCCTCTCTACTCCTCCTCTACCTTCTCATCTCGTAGCTGCTGGCGGATCTCCTCTTCTGAGCGATTCTTGTCTTCATGGAGTCCTCTCAGCTCCTTCTCATAGCGAGCCCTAACACCCAGCACCTGAGACAGACAGACAGACAGACAGACAGAGAGAACGAGAGAGCAAGGGGGGGAGAGAGAGAGGGAGAGAGAGAGGGGGACAGAGTGAGAGGGAGAGAGAGAGGGGGACAGAGTGAGAGGGACAGAGAGAGGGGGACAGAGTGAGAGGGACAGTTCATGCAGGGCAGAATTAGACCAATATCCACTAATACTAAAAATACAAACAAGAGCAATGAACTTTTGGACACATGTAAAACTAAGTGACCCCTCTCGTACCACCACCAAGCCCCGCAACGCCAAAAGCTGAGGAGTAATAGGACCCCCCTAGCCCAACTGGTCCTGAGGCTGAAAGCACAAACCTGCTCTGTTAACACACATCAGCAACACAACACATCACCAATCAGACCCAGTCACATCACCAAAGAGTTAAACCAAAACTACGTCACACACTGTAACACAAACACACACACAGAGCAACACACAGTGCTGTCTGTCCCTACATGGACAGTCCACCACAGCAGATGATGAGAGCATGGTGACTGACCAGCAACTAAAAAGAACCTTGAGTGTGTACAGACTGAGTGAGCACAGCCTTGCTACTAAAAAGGGGAGAACCTGGAAAACCTGCCCCCTGCAGAGCAAAGGCTGTCACTGCAGCCTCAGTGAGCCTGAAACAGAGCTACACTTCCTCACCAACACATAAACATGTTAGGGAAGCACATTTTAAACAATGCCAACTGATAACAAAAGGTTTCTAAACCTATCAGATGAGGAAAAACTACCACTCCTCCTAGAGGAAGACCCAAAGAGCTGTACGTTAGCAGCAGTCTATGTTGCTGCTGCCATAAAGTGAGGCACAGAGAGTGTAAGTTAGCAGCAGTCTATGTTGCAGTTGCCATCAACTGAGGGAGAGAGAGTATACATTAGCAGCAGTCTATGTTGCTGCTGCCATAAAGTGAGGCACAGTGTGTGTACGTTAGCAGCAGTCTATGTTGCTGCTGCCATAAATTGAGGGACAGAGAGTGTAAGTTAGCAGCAGTCAATGCTGCTCCTGCCATAAAGTGAGGGACAGAGAGTGAGTGAGTTAGCAGCAATCAATGTTGCTGCTGCCATAAAGTGAGGGTCAGAGAGTGTAAGTTAGCAGCAGTCTATGTTGCTGCTGCCATAAAGTGAGGGAAAGAGAGTGTAAGTTAGCAGCAGTCTATGTTGCTGCTGCCATAAATTGAGGGACAGAGAGTGTAAGTTAGCAGCAGTCTATGTTGCTGCTGCCATAAAGTGAGACACAGAGAGTGTAAGTTAGCAGCAGTCTATGTTGCAGTTGCCATCAACTGAGGGAGAGAGAGAGTAAGTTAGCAGCAGTCTATGTTGCTGCTACCATAAAGTGAGGGACAGAGAGAGTAAGTTAGCAGCAGTCTACGTTGCTGCCTACCATAAAGTGAGGGTCAGAGAGTGTAAGTTAGCAGCAGTCTATGTTGTTGCTGCCATAAAGTGAGGGACAGAGAGTGTACATTAGCAGCAGTCTATGTTGCTGCTGCCATAACGTGAGGGACAGAGAGTATAAGTTAGCAGTAGTCTATGTTGCTGCAAGCTATAAAATGAGGGACAGAGAGCACAAGTTAGCAGCAATCTATGTTGCTGCTGCCATAAAGTGAGGGAAAGAGAATGTAAGTTAGCAGCAGTCTATGTTGCTGCTGCCATAAAGTGAGGGACAGAGAGCATAAGTTAGCAGCAGTCTATGTTGTTGCTGCCATAAAGTGAGGGACAGTGAGTGACAGTCACCTGACACACGCTGTTGCTGCCATACACGATGACAGTATGTTCTTTTGTCTTATATCTCATTGTTGTAGTGTGTTTCTTTGTTGTATTGTTTCTTTGTTGTAGTGTGTTTGTTTTCAATTGATTTTTGGCTTTTTTTCTATTTTTTCAATGTTTGGACAATTGCTTTTGCAGTATGTACATTGTTAAGTCATGCCAATAAAGCCATTTGAATTTTCAATTGAATTGAGAGACAGGGACAGAGAGAGACAGACAGAGACAGACAGAGAGAGAGGGACAGAGAGCGAGGGACAGAGAGACAGACAGACAGACAGAGAGAAACAGACAGAATGCAAGGGACAGAGAGTCACACAGACAGAGAGAGAGGGCCAGAGAGAGAGAGACAGACATTGAGAGGGACAGAGAGAGAGGGAAAGACAGAGAGAGAGAGACAGAGAGAGGGAAAGAGGGACAGAGAGAGACAGACAGACAGACGAAAACAGACAGAGAGCGAGGGACACAGAGAGAGGGACAGAGAGAGACAGACAGACAGACAGACAGACTGAGGGACAGAGAGAGAGACAGAAAGACAGGGACAGAGAGTGGGACAGAGGGACAGACATTGAGAGGGACAGAGAGAGAGGGAAAGAGAGAGAGACACACAGACAGAGGGATAGAGAGATAGACAGACAGACAGAGAGAAACAGACAGAGCGAAGGACAGAGAGACAGACAGACAGACAGAGAGAAACAGACAGAGCGAGGGACAGAGAGAGACAGAAAGAGAGAGGGACAGAGAGAAAGGGAAAGAGAGATAGACAGACAGACAGACAGACAGAGACAGGGACACAGAGAGAGAGACAGACAGACAGAGAAACCAACAGAGGCTGAGGGAAAGAGAGAGAGAAAGACAGACAGATAGATAGATACGGTGAGATACATTGAGAGAGCTACAGAGAAAGGAGGGAATGATAGCAAAAGAGTGCAAAACAGAGAGAGAGGAGGAAAAGGAAGGCAGGAGAAAGAAGTGAAAAGTCAGATGAGGAGGAGAAAGACACGAAGTAAGAAAACGCTAAAGAATGAATGAGTGTGAAAGAAATGCTGTCCTGCTTAATTAACGAATTTGTTCTATAAACTCTCAATACCTCCTTCTCATGCTGCAGTTTCAGGTCAGACAGCGCCTCCTTGTGGTCAGACTGGGCCTGGTTCAGCTGCATTGCCATGTCATCTAACATGGCCTTCCTCTTCTCTGCTGTCTGTTACACACACAGCACAGCACAACACACACACACACACACAAGCACATACAGTAAGACAAGGCAAACACCTGTGGTCACCTGTGAAATCCTGAGTGGACACTGCAGAACCTGATGCAGCAGGTAGGTGTACTGACACCTTGTGGTCACCTGTGTCATCCTGAGTGGACGCTGGAGAACCTGACACAGCAGGTAGGTGTACTGACACCTTGTGGTCACCTGTGTCATCCTGAGTGGACGCTGAAGAACCTGACACAGCAGGTAGGTGTACTGACACCTTGTGGTCACCTGTGTCATCCTGAGTGGACGCTGAAGAACCTGACACAGCAGGTAGGTGTACTGACACCTTGTGGTCACCTGTGTCATCCTGAGTGTACGCTGGAGAACCTGACACAGCAGGTAGGTGTACTGACACCATGTGGTCACCTGTGTCATCCTGAGTGGACACTGGAGAACCTGACACAGCAGGTAGGTGTACTGACACCATGTGGTCACCTGTGTCATCCTGAGTGTACGCTGGAGAACCTGACACAGCAGGTAGGTGTACTGACACCATGTGGTCACCTGTGTCATCCCGAGTGGACACTGGAGAACCTGTGACAGCAGGTAAGTGTACTGACACCATGTGGTCACCTGTGTCATCTTGAGTGGATACTGGAGAACCTCACACAGCAGTTAGGTGTACTGACACCATGTGGTCATCTGTGTCATCCTGAGTGTACGCTGGAGAACCTGACACAGCAGGTAGGTGTACTGACACCATGTGGTCACCTGTGTCATCCTGAGTGTACGCTGAAGAACCTGACACAGCAGTTAGGTGTACTGACACCATGTGGTCACCTGTGTCATCCTGAGTGGACGCTGGAGAACCTGACACAGCAGGTAGGTTTACTGACACCATGTGGTCACCTGTGTCATCCTGAGTGGACGCTGGAGAACCTGACACAGCAGGTAGGTGTACTGACACCATGTGGTCACCTGTGTCATCCTGAGTGGACGCTGGAGAACCTGACACAGCAGGTAGGTGTACTGACACCATGTGGTCACCTGTGCCATCCTGATTGGACGCTGGAGAACCTGACACAGCAGGTAGGTGTACTGACACCATGTGGTCACCTGTGTCATCCTGAGTGGATGCTGGAGAACCTGGTGCAGCAGGTAGGTGTACTGACACCATGTGGTCACCTGTGTCATCCTGAGTGGATGCTGGAGAACCTGACACAGCAGGTAGGTTTACTGACACCATGTGGTCATCTGTGTCATCCTGAGTGGATGGGTGGAGGACCTGACGCAGCAGGTAGGTGTACTGACAACATGTGGTCACCTGTGTCATCCTGAGTGTACGCTGGAGAACCTGACACAGCAGGTAGGTGTACTGACACCATGTGGTCACCTGTGTCATCCTGAGTGTACGCTGGAGAACCTGACAAAGCAGGTAGGTTTACTGACACCATGTGGTCACCTGTGTCATCCTGAGTGGATGCTGGAGAACCTGATGCAGCAGGTAGGTGTACTGACACCATGTGGCCACCTGTGTCATCCTGAGTGGATGCTGGAGAACCTGACACAGCAGGTAGGTGTACTGACACCATGTGTTCACCTGTGTCATCCTGACTGGACGGGTGGAGAACCTGACACAGCAGGTAGGTGTACTGACATGATGTGGTCACCTGTGTCATCCTGAGTGTACGCTGGAGAACCTGACACAGCAGGTAGGTGTACTGACATGATGTGGTCACCTGTGTCATCCTGAGTGTACGCTGGAGAACCTGGTGCAGCAGGTAGGTGTACTGACACCATGTGGCCACCTGTGTCATCCTGAGTGGATGATGGAGAACCTGACACAGCAGGTAGGTTTACTGACACCATGTGTTCACCTGTGTCATCCTGACTGGACGGGTGGAGAACCTGACACAGCAGGTAGGTGTACTGACATGATGTGGTCACCTGTGTCATCCTGAGTGGACGCTGGAGAACCTGACACAGCAGGTAGGTATGCTGGCACCATGTGCATGGAGAATGCTGGTTTCAAATTGGCTTGAGGGTGTGCGTTAAAATCCTATATTACACACGTAGTTCGGGTCAAGTTTACATACTGCTCCAAATTCATCTGGCCGCAAAAGTCTCTACGTAACCGTAGCAATACTGTTCTATTTAGCCATAGCAACACTCCGTTCTACGTAGCCATCACAACACACTGAATTGGTAGCAAGTGTAGTGAATGTTCAAAGTTAGCTTAGCGGATAACTTTTGCTTCACTACCTTTTAATTCTAAGTCCAAAACATTAAAGAGAAAATAAGTGAATGCGTTTATTTCACTTCTTCATTAAGTGATCATGCTATAAACAGAACCATGCACGCTTTATACGCTTGATAAGCTTTTGTTTGTGTGCTTGTGTATGTGTGTGCATGTATGTGGGCACCTTTTTAGCTTCCTCCAGCTCTCTCAGTAGTTTCTCTCTTTCCTGTCCTTCTTCTGTCAACTGCTCCAACAACTTCCTGTTCGCAAAGTTTGACTCCTACAAGACAAAACAGACACACAAACACACACAGAAAGTTAATAAGTTTTTTTTAAAATTTATTTCTAATTATTCCCTTTTTCTCCCAATTTATTGGCCAATCACTCCCTATTCTAATACAAACACCACCTTCATACTGTATGCGTTCGCCAACTGCATCTCTCCGGCCGGTAGTCTCGAAGGAGATGCCTCGCCACTTCCGTGAGAAGGCGACTCCAGGCTGAACCACTGCTTTTTCCGACACACACAGAGACGCATTCATGTGACGAACACAAGCCGACTCCCCCCCCTCCCTCCCAAATTCAGCGCTGCCAATTATTGCTGCTTCATCGAGTCTGGCCATAGTCGGATCTGACGAGACCGGGGCGCGAACCCCGGTCCCCAGTGGGCAACTGCATCGACACAAAGCCGATGCTTAGATCGCTACACCACCACGGACCCTTCATTGATAAACTATTTTTTGTTTTTGAGATGACATCCACGTAGCTATGTTCGGAGTCGGACATCACACAGTGCAGGTTGGAACAACAGTGGAGGGTCCTGTTTATTATTATTATTATAACCACCACATCTATAAACCTCCTCTTTGGCCTTCCTCTTCTCCTCTTCCCTGGCAGCTCCATATTCAGCATCCTTCTCCAAATATACCCAGCATCTCTCCTCCACACATGTCCAAACCATCTCAATCTTGTCTCTCTTGCTTTGTCTCCACACCGTCAAACCTGAGCGGTCCCTCTAATAAAATTTTTCCTAATCCTGTCCTTCTTCGTTACTCCCAGTGAAAATCGCAGCATCTTCATCTCTGCCACCTCCACCTCCTGTCTTTTCATCAGTGCCACTGTCTCCAAACCATACAACATAGCTGGTCTCACAACCATCTTGTAAACCTTCCCTTTAACTCTTGCTGGTACCCTTCTGTCACACATCACTCCTGACACTCTTCTCCACCCACTCCACCCTGCCTGCACTCTCTTCTTCACCTCTCTCTTGCACTCCCCGTTACTTTGGACAGTTGACCCCAAGTATTTAAACTCATACACCTTCGTCACCTCCACTCCTTGCATCCTGACCATTCCACTGTCCTCCCTCTCATTCACGCATAGGTATTCCGTCTTGCTCCTACTGACTTTCATTCCTCTTCTCTCCAGGGCATACCTCCACCTCTCCAGGCTCTCCTCCACCTGCACCCTACTCTCACTACAGATCACAATATCATCCGCATACATCATAGTCCACAGAGACTCCTGCTTGATCTCGTCCGTCAACCTGTCCATCACCATCACAAACAAGAAAGGGTTCAGAACCTCCACCTTGAACCCATCTGTCACTCCTGTGTGTGTGTTTGTGTGTGTATACCTGTAGTTGGGAGTCCAGGTCGTCTCTCTGAGCCAGTAGACTCTCCTGTTCAGACCGTCGCTGCTGCAGCTCAGTAGACATCGCTCCTTGCTGTTCACGCAGCAAATTCAACTCCTGAGTCTTCACTGTCTGGATCTACATGCATGCACGTGCACGCGTTCACACACACACACACACACACACACACACACAAACACACAGTATACACATACACACTTGCAGTAAACACATGCATATACGCACACAATCAGTAAAGCATATTCTCATATTTGATGCTGCTGCACGTTGACAGATGCTGGACTGAAGATAATTTTTTGCAGGTTATTTTTTGCAGTTTATTTTTTGCAGGTTATTTTTTGCAGTTTATTTTTTGCAGTTTATTGGACTTCATGGGGTTTAGTGGGATTACTGAGGAGATCGGGTGACAATATGGAGGCAGTGAAAACAACAGATCCCAGCAGAAGACAGCATGCGACAGTGTAGGAAGAGGAAAGACAAGATAGAACAGTGCATACAGCAGATCAGAACAGAAAACAGCAGATGACAGCAAAAACAACAGAGTTTTGATGACATTTGAAGACAACAGAAAATATTAAGAGTCTAACCATCCAGTATGGAGGCTAGCATTAGTTGAATCATGGTTAGCTTTCCCAATGTCGCAGTGGTGATGAGGTGGTGTTTTCTAAAAGAGACCAGAGACTGTTCTAGAAGGGTTAACCTACAGTTGTGTACGCATTCATCAATCCTTTCAATACCCATAGTGGCTACTGTATATTTAGATAAGGATTAATGACCAACTAAGTTCAAACACACCTGTTTGTTCTCTTTTCTGGGGCTCTAAACAATGGGTCGAGGGATCTAGCTTGGGTTCTAGATAGTATTACCTGCTCGAGAGCACAGAGATTAGTCCTCAGAGCCTCGTTTACCTGCAGAATGAGTTAATAATAATAATAAATTAAACTTCTTTAGCGCTCTAACACTCAAAGTGGCTTTACAATAAATGGGGTGAAACAAGACAACAGATAAACACAACACAGACATACAGGGTGGATGGGAAGGTGGATGGGGAGGGGGGCTACGAGAGGGCAAAGAGAGGGTAACACAGACATACAGGGTGGATGGGAAGGTGGGCTACAAGAGGGAGAAGCGGCAGCCACACACGACGCCAGCAGTACTCTCCTACTTAAACACATAAAAAAGGGCAAGAAAACACAAAACAACAGCACTGTGGACGTTGAGTTTCTGTAGGGGTTTACTCCTGTAGCCTAGTCCTCTCCCGGGGTATCCACTAGGCAGTGGCACTATTTACCCCATAGCAGGGGGGTTGAAGTTGCATAGTGAGATCTGTCCTCATCCACAGGTGTACGGTAGCTCTACATAAGGTTCTCCACACCGATTTGTGGCGTGTGTGACTCAGAGGTCAGGGGTGAGGCGATCAGATAACATGACTAAGCATTGTAAAGGGAAATTTCACCAATGGTTTTGTGCAATCAGTACTGATGAATAATGTAGGACTGAAGCAATAGAGTCCACACTGTGTTTGTACTATACTGACGGAGAATTCACTGTTGTCTTGCTCAGTCTTTCCCACACCGCCCACACGTACCAAAATGCATTGCTGCACAGTACCTTCTGTGTATCATCGTTCATAAAATCCTCTGTGCTAGTTTTGTGTGATGTCATTTACACCCACAGAAGCGTAGCTGAGCCAGGAGAATGAAGATGTTTATTGAACAGTGTGTTTACAGTAGATCAGAGTATTAGAAACCCTGTTAGGTTGTAGTTTTTTTCTCCACCAAGTGACATCACGACACATCACCTGGCGAAATTCGGTTTCACTACTGTCCAGAGATGCACAAAAGATCAGGAACAACTAAAGGGATAACATCCCTGTCTCAGATAGACAGAGATGAGGTTGAACACTTGTGAATTTTCCCTGTAAGTCGAGGTAAACTTCATGCATTCTGGGATAGGTTTCTCTTTAGTGTGCATTAAGGGTTCCAGGCGAGATTGATTAAGCTGCACTAACAGGTTTCTAAATGTAAGGTTCTTGACCTGTTGGTTTGTTTCAGGGGGCAACATTCAAGGTTAACGATCTGGATAATGTTGCCTCGCTAGATAATATCCGTCCTCAGTGAATCGTTCTAGGTTAGGGATCCGGACTACATTCTTTAGACGAGTTTTCTAGACAACGTTCACTGGGTTAGTGTTACCTGTTCTGGAGCAGCTAGGTTTGTCCTCCGAGCATCGTTCTGGGTTAGGGATCCGGAATACATTCTTTAGATGATGAGTTTTCTAGACAATGTTCACTGGGTTATGGACAGTGGACAATGTTACCTGTTCTAGAGCAGCTAGGTTTGTCCTCAGAGCATCGTTCTCTTGCAGGATGTTGTCCACCTGTTCCTGACTGACTGCACTCTGACTGGCAGCCTGCAGTACCAGCACAATACACCAGGGGGTAAGCAGAGAGACAGACAGGGAAAAGAGGGAAAAAAGACAGTAGAAAGACAACAGAAAAAGGAGAAGGAGGGGGGTAAAAAGAAAAAGACGAGATAATAAGAAGCAGGATAGAAGGAAGAGAGGGCAGAGAGGAGAGCAAGAATGGAAAGATACAGCCTTGTGAAAGAGAGAAGCAGCTCCCGACAGCAGCTGACAAATAGACAGTCAGTCTTGGTTGTGGAACTCTTTGTAAACCATGAACACATATTAATCCATCTGCTTGTTCAAGTGTTTGCTCTGTACCGGTGGGCTCAGCAACACTGTCCAGCAAATTTTTCATGCCAACAAGAACTTTCACTTCTTTTCAACTAATACAGAAAACTCACCTTTGTGTACATGTCTGTGGTATGTGTGTGTGTGTGTGTGTGTGTGTGTGTGTGTGTGTGTGTGTGTGTGTGTGTGTGTTACCTGTTCTTTCACGGTTTGTAAGGCCAGGTCATGTTCTTTCTGTTTGCTCTGAAGCTGTTCTCTCAGTTCTGCTGCAGTCTACAAACAAACACACTTTAGTTTGGACTTCAATTCACTATGATGACTAAATTTCCATTGAGTAAATATCAATTTTAATGACAAATTATTTATTTTGCATTCATTCATTTTCACACTGATCTTCAACAGATCACTGGAGCTGTGTGAAGTCCCCTCCTGCTTAAAGCACTCCACTATCATCCTGGTCCCAAAGAAACCCCGTATCACAGGATTAAATGACTACAGGCCCATTGCCCTAATATCTGTGGTCATGAAATCCTTCGAGAGACTGGTGTTGGCCCATCTGAAGGAATTCATAGGCCCCCTGCTCAACCCACTGCAGTTTGCCTACCAAGCAAACAGGTCAGTGGATGATGCAGTCAACATGGGATTGCACTACATCTTCCTACACCTCGACTCCCCAGGGACATATGCAAGGGTCCTGTTTGTGGTCTTCAGCTTAGTGTTCAACACCACCGTCCCAGATATCTTCCACTCCAAACTCACCTGGCTCCCTGTACCAGCTCCCATCTGCCAGTGGATTAAACACTTCCTGATAGACAGGAGGCAGCTGGTGAGACTGGGGAAAATCACATCCAGCACCTGGACAATCAGCACTGGTGCCCCCCAGGGATGTGTGTTCTCCCCTCTACTCTTCTCACTCTACACAAATGACTGCACCCCAGGTGACCCGTCTGTTAAACTCCTGAAGTTTGTGAACAACACAGCCATGATCGGCCTTATCCAGGATGGTGATGAGTCTGCATTTAGACGGGAGGTTGATCAGCTTGCCCTCTGGTGCGGCCACAACAACCTGGAGCTGAACACGCTCACAGCATGGGAGATGACAGTGGACTTCAGGAGGAGTCCCCAACACTGCCCCCCCGACACTCAACAGCATGGTGTCTACGGTGAAAATTTACAGATTTCTTGGTTCCATAATCTCCCAGGACGTAAGGTGGGCATCCAAAATAGACACAATCATCAAAAAGCCCAGCAGAGGATGGACTTTCTCCACCAGCTCAAGAAGTTCAACCTGCCTCAGGAACTGCTGATTCAGTTCTACACTGCAATAATCCAGTCTGTCCTCTGCACATCCATCACTGTCCGGTTTGGTTCGGCCACCAAACAGGACAGGGACAGACTACAGCAGACAGTTAGGTCTGCACAGAAAATCATTGGTGCCAACCTGCCCTCCATTCAGGACTTATACACCTCCAGACTCAGGAAACAGGAAGGCAATATCAATGCAGATCAATGACGTGTGGTCAGGGTAGGCAGGGTAGGCAGTGCCTACCCTATGATAATTTAATCAAAGTAACCATACAACAAATTCATAATAACATATCAAAATCTCACTCTAGTTACAAGTATGTTGTGTTATGACGTATTTTAATGATATTTTTATGTCTTTGTCCTTTTTAAGTACTTAAACTTCTAAGAGTGAAACGCTGTATAGCACACAAGCTCACCTATGTTTTCAATGGGCTTTGTCCATCTACCTCAGGCATGTATGTCAGTAACCAGCTAACATCTATTTCTGCATCTCTGATATATTCTCTGCACCATTGCACTTTATCACCTCTTATTTCACCTGCTTAAGTCAATCCGTGTGTATATGTGTGAAGATTGTTGTGTTGTAGTGTTGTTATTCTATGTTAAGTACACTAAGAAAGCCACGAAACCAGTCATATTCCATGTATGTTCAAACCTACATGGCCAATAAACATGATTCTGATTCTGAAGTGATTGTTTTTTCAATCACATCTTTTCAATATGAAGTCTAACCCCTTTGTTCCTTCAGAATTAAGGTAAGATATGAGATGACCACAAACCAACTGCTGTCAAATATTTGTCTATTACCTTAAGTCAGTGCTGTCTAACAGATACTTTACCAGTTGACCAACCGTGATATCCAGATCCTCCTGGTTTCTAAAAATCTAGCTAGCTAGTAAAATAGTGACCGTGCTTAGTTACTCTCCTGCAGAAACTACAATACATGACACCATCTGTAGATCCTGTTATGTTTTAAACAGCTGAATGAAATTTGGGGGCCACTGAGGAAAAATCATTTGCCCTTTTTTTAGAATGATGTGGGAAATTTTTGTCATTGCTGAGTACTGGCTGCAAACCAGGGGATTTAAGCTAAAGTTTTAATTCTTCTAAATCCCTCACCCCCCTCTGATGAGACCTACTCTGATGATCTAACTGTTCTACTGAGGTCTTGAGTGGTGTCATCATTTTCAGTAATGAGGCCTAATCAGATTGACTGTTGCTATTTATATCAATGAAGTCATCAAGTACATTAATGAGGTAAACAAAAAAAAAACAGACGTACTACTGAGATCCAATCAGAATGCGATTATCTGCGATTAAGTGGACTTGATTGATTTTTGTTAGACATGTGAATGCTCTCATTTGTTTAAATGTCATAAAGCATGTTAAAGGTATGAACTCATTAGTTCGTAACAATTAAATATGAGTCTAAACAAACTGGTTCTCATTATCTTAATTAATGGCATAATGATAGCCTTAACGTAATGATGATTAACCTGATTGGCTGTCATGTCTGTGTTTATGTTAATGAGGTTTAACCTGATTGGTTGTCATGGTCTCGGACTATGTTAATAAGGTTTAACCTGATTAGCTGCCATGTCTGTGTCTATGTTAATGAGGTTTAACCTGATTAGCTGTCATGAGGTCTGTCTGTAGTTTCTGGATGCGGATATTCATGGATTTCATTTCCTCCTCTTTCCTCTGGTTTATCTCATCAATCTTTGTCCTGGAGGGAGGGGTAGGTAGTATTAGGTAACAGTGGTTATAGTATCATAGTAGTAGTAAAGTAGTATTATAGTAGTAGTATAATTCATGGTATACTTCATACCGGCTGTCATTGTAGAGGGTCTCCTTCTCTCCCTGGAGACGCTGGAAACTGGAGAGCCAGAGAAAGACAGGTGAATAAACAGACAGACAGATGCGTCCTCATCAGTTACAGTATATGTTTATCAGTGAATTCTCCTGTTTGTGTTCAGTAACAACTTACAGCCAAATTTGACAAAAAGTTGGAGAGAAACTTCCAACACCTTACTTGTTATCTTTACCCTCTGTATTCATTCCTATTAACAAGACATTTCGAAGAAGAAAGCCACTTTGTTTTGTCATTGTACCTTACAACAAATTGTATCCTTACAATGAATGTGTTCTCTGCATGTAACCATCCTATTGTATAGGAGCAGTGGGCAGCTGCAGCACCCGGGGACCAACTCATTTCATTTTTAACATGTGCCTGCACATTGTTTTTAATGACAATAAACTGAATTGAATTGAACTCCACTTCTTCTTTCCATTGCCTTGCTCAGGGGCACAGGCAGGAGTATTAACCCTAACATGCATGTCTTTTAGATGGTGGGGAGGAAACCAGAGCACCCAGAGGAAACCAACACAGACACGGGGAGAACATGCAAACTCAACACAGAAAGGACCTGGGACGGCCTGGGGTTCGAACCCAGCACCTTCTTGCTGTGAGGCAACAGTGCTCACCGATTAGCAATTAAACATTTCTCAACCAAATGTTTAATACTAATATGATTACAAAATAGAAGGATCTGGAATACTTTAGTCTTACCGTACAGCTCACTTCTTGAACAAAATGTAAAGATAACATGCGCTTGTGGAACTCCTCTACATATGGTTCTGGAGTAAAAATGAAGGTAGGACAGATAGGAGGATCGGACGGTGACATCAGGACTGCTGTGTGTTGACCACTCACCTCTCCTGTTTCTTCTTCAGCTTGTCAGACAGCTGAAAAATTGACCGACAGTCAGACAGACAGGTCCCAACAAACGAATTGAAAGCCGTATTTAATTTTTCTAGAGTTTGTTCTTAGCGTACATTCCCATTAACAGTTCAACTGTTAACGGCTGTTTCACAGTACAGGACTGTGGTTGTATTGGCAGCTCCCAGGGGTTAAGATTATAAACTGAAAGAATATAAATGAAGCAGGTTTCATGAAAAGAAAGAAGGATAAAATGTGCATAAAGACCTTTGATATCTCCTCCTGCAGCTTGGTCATCTCTGTCTGTTTGGACAACTGCAGTGAAAAGAATATACAGTAAAAACACAAGTTTTAGAGTTTATTTTATAAATAAATGTAACATTAAATCAAAAGCTGGCTTAATGCATTCTTTGAATTATGGTTTAGGGCACAAAATACTCATGAATCTGATTCTGATAAAAGACCCCATGTCAGCAGTACCAGTATAAAGTGTACTGGTATAGTATAAAGTATACTGGGCCTGACAACTGGGGAAATAGAGACTACATGAACTCAGTAAGGCTGCCTACATGACAACAGAATGAAGATGAGTAGTTTGGTTATTGCTACTGGAAGTTTAGGTGGAGAGTGTACAACATGCAAAACCAAGGTGTATAAAGTATGGATGGTGTGGGTTGAGCTCAGCATCAGTCAATATGCTGATGACAACAGAGTTTCTCTGTAGTGGGAACTTATGAGAGCTGTCTGCATGTGTCTTCACAACATTTAATCTGTGTGTGTGTGTGTATGTCGTGTGTGTGTGTGTACATGTGTGTATGTTCAGTGTGTGTGTGTCTGTGTGTATGGTTAGTGTGTGTGCTTGTGTGTTCAGTGTGTGTGTGTGTGTGTGTGCATGCGCGTGCACGTGCGCATGTAAGTATGTGTGTGTGTGTTCCTACCTCCAGGCTGTGGATCTGCTCCCTCAGCAGCCTCTTCTCCTCCTGCTCTGTGTTCAGTGCCATCTCCAGCTCTGGTCCAAAGCAGTGAGTTATTGGACAGAGAGCAGCCGACCAGCCTAGCGCTGCCTGTTTAGCTACAATCTTCTCTACGCTCTTCTCTGACAGGCCTAAAGAGGGCGCCGCACACAGCAGGGGCATTGCATTAGGGCCAGACACACACTACAAGGGTCTTTTCGTCCCAAAATGTGTTGTGATGCCACCACTCACTGTTTCAGCCTGGGTGTGAAAAACAGATTTCACCTGTTCCAGTGCTAGAGGTACTTTTGTCTGTGTACCATGTGTATCAGTATGTACTGTGGTACTGTGTTAGTCTGTTAGCAGTACTGTTGTCTGTGTATCAGTATGTACTGTGGATGTCACAGCAGCCTTCAGCGCCGCCGAGCCCCGCCTTGACTCCAGCAGCTCCGGCCTCTCTCCGTGCTCTTAGTGCACTCTGAGTTTTGCCCAATCTCTTGCTCTTCCCATGCTCTTTGTCACTACCCAATCTTCTTCCCTGACTATTTAAGTTCACCCCAGCTAGTTATTTTGCTTATTCGTTGATCCCTGCCATGACCTAAAGCCGCTACCTCTGTGTAGTTCTGCCCTGCCTCTGTTTTGCCTTTTCGGTGGTCTCCTTCCTGTTGCCTGCCCACTCCAAGACCTGTAAATAAACTCTGTACGCAGTATCTAAGAAGGTTGAATCAGTTCATCTGGATACAACGCTTAGTGACAGATACGTTTCATCACTCATCTAAATGACCTCTTCAGTCTCACCTGACTGCAGGTGTCCCCACCCTTATAAACAATACAGATGCATAACGACCAAAACCAACGACCAGTTTCATATACAAATATGGTGTGACCATTAACTAGTGTTTCAAACATAGTTAATGGTCACACATATTTGCATTTGAAACTGATCGTTGGTTAGGGTTGTTATGCCACTGTATTGTTTATAAGGGTGGGACACCTGCAGTCACTGTATTGTTTATAAGGGTGGGACACCTGCAGTCACTGTATTGTTTATAAGGGTGGGACACCTGCAGTCACTGTATTGTTTATAAGGGTGGGGACACCTGCAGTCACTGTATTGTTTATAAGGGTGGGACACCTGCAGTCACTGTATTGTTTATAAGGGTGGGACACCTGCAGTCACTGTATTGTTTATAAGGGTAGGATACCTGCAGTCACTGTATTGTTTATAAGGGTGGGGACACCTGCAGTCACTGTATTGATTATAAGGGTGGGGATACCTGCAGTCACTGTATTGTTTATAAGGGTGGGGTACCTGCAGTCACTGTATTGTTTATAAGGGTGGGGATACCTGCAGTCACTGTATTGTTTATAAGGGTGGGGATACCTGCAGTCACTGTATTGTTTATAAGGGTGGGGTACCTGCAGTCACTGTATTGTTTATAAGGGTGGGGATACCTGCAGTCACTGTATTGTTTATAAGGGTGGGACACCTGCAGTCACTGTATTGTTTATAAGGGTGGGGATACCTGCAGTCACTGTATTGTTTATAAGGGTGGGGTACCTGCAGTCACTGTATTGTTTATAAGGGTGGGGATACCTGCAGTCACTGTATTGTTTATAAGGGTGGGGACACCTGCAGTCACTGTATTGATTATAAGGGTGGGGATACCTGCAGTCACTGTATTGTTTATAAGGGTGGGGTACCTGCAGTCACTGTATTGTTTATAAGGGTGGGGATACCTGCAGTCACTGTATTGTTTATAAGGGTGGGACACCTGCAGTCACTGTATTGTTTATAAGGGTGGGGACACCTGCAGTCACTGTATTGTTTATAAGGGTGGGGTACCTGAAGTCACTGTATTGTTTATAAGGGTGGGGTACCTGCAGTCACTGTATTGTTTATAAGGGTGGGACACCTGCAGTAACTGTATTGTTTATAAGGGTGGGACACCTGCAGTCACTGTATTGTTTATAAGGGTGGGGTACCTGCAGTCACTGTGTTGTTTATAAGGGTGGGGTACCTGCAGTCACTGTATTGTTTATAAGGGTGGGACACCTGCAGTCACTGTATTGTTTATAAGGGTGGGGACACCTGCAGTCACTGTATTGTTTATAAGGGTGGGACACCTGCAGTCACTGTATTGTTTATAAGGGTGGGGTACCTGCAGTCACTGTATTGTTTATAAGGGTGGGACACCTGCAGTCACTGTGTTGTTTATAAGGGTGGGGTACCTGCAGTAACTGTATTGTTTATAAGGGTGGGGTACCTGCAGTCACTGTGTTGTTTATAAGGGTGGGGTACCTGCAGTCACTGTGTTGTTTATAAGGGTGGGACACCTGCCGTCAGTTGAGACTGAAGAGGTCACTTAGATGATGATGAAACATTTCTCTCAATAAAAATCTGGATGAACTGATTGAAACTTAATTGATTTTCTGATCTTGATTATTGAGCATGCATCAAGACATATGTACTGAGTAGGGGGGCAGAAATTAACCAATGACACTATTAACCACGCTTTAAAACATCATGGTTTTGTAACCATAAAGGCTCAGCTACACCAAGCGTTTCTGTTCTCATTCTCAAAAAACGTACATTATTTTTCGCACGGCGCACACATAGGCTGCCATGGGCTATGCGTCAGAAATTGAGGTCACACACTCACTCACAGACAACCAGAGAGGAATGCTTAAATGCTTAGTAAGACGCACTCCACCTACATGCACAGCGGGTCTGGACGGTTTCGTGATTGTTCTATGAACTACAGTTGCACAGTTAGGAAAATACAATTGCTGGCACCACCTGCATAATGGACAAGGAACGAAAACAAAGTTATACCATTTGTGCACCAGCTTAAAATGTCATGCAGCACATGCTGTCACGAGGGCAACGTGAGGGGCTACCTATACCCATTGGGACTCAGCGGTCAAGACACAGCACTGAAAATGTGAACATGCTCACATCTGTGCACTATAGCATGAACTGAAAGGACTGTAAATAATTGTGCAATTTGTGAAAAGGGCCCTGACAGAGGTCCTGCAACCTTTGACTCCTTGTTTTGCTCAGAAGGAAAATACATAAGCTGATACACTGATCCGCCAAAACATTAAACCCATCTGCCTAATTTTGTGTAAGTCCCCCTCATGCCGCCAAAACAGCTCTGGCCCGTCGAGGCATGGACTCCACAAGACCTCTGAAGGTGTCCTCTGTTATCTGGCACCAAGACGTTAACAACAGATCCTTTAAGTCTTGTAAGTTGCAAGGTGGGGCCTCCATGGATTGGACCACTTTTTCCAGCACATCACAAGGATGCTCCGTCAGATTGAGATCTGGGGAAATTGGAGGCCAAGGCAACACCTTGGACTCTTTGTCATGTTCCTCAAACCATTCCTGAACAATGTGTGCAGTGTGGCAGGACACATCATCCTGCTGAAAGAGGTCACTAACATCAGGGAATACCGTTGACATGAAGGGGTGCACCTGGTCTGCAACAATGTTTAGGTAGATTGCAAGTGTCAAAGTAACATCCACATGAATGCCAGGACCCAAGGTTTCCCAGTAGAACATTGTTCAGTGCATCACACTGCCTCCGCTGGCTTGCTTTCTTCCCATAGTGCATCCTGGGGCCATCTCTTCCACAGGTAAATGACACACACATACAGGGCAGTCCACATGATGTAAAAGAAAATGTGATTTATCAGACTGGGCCATTGCTCCATGGTCCAGTTCTGACACTCGTGTGCACATTGTAGGTGCTTTCGGCAGTGGTTATGGGCACTCTGAATGGTCTACGGCTATGCAGCCCCATATGCAGCAAGCTGCAGTGCACTGTTTGTTCTGACACCTGTCTATCATAGCCAGCATTAACTTTTTCAGCAATTTGAGCTACAGTAGCTCTTCTGTGGGATCGGACCAGATGGGCTAGCCTTCACTCCCCACGTGCATCAAGGAGCCTTGGGCACCCAATTACCCTGCTGCCAGTTCACCGGTTGTCGTTCCTTGGACTGCTTTTGGTAGGTACTAACCACTGCATACCACATAAGACCTGTCGTTTTGGATTTGCTCTGACCCAGTCGTCCAACTTTAGAAATAGGAGACAGGAATCATGAAAATATTCTTGGCAATATCCATATCCACAACATGTAGTAAGATTATCTCTAGAATATACTATGCCATTCTCCCGTCCAAGTCTGAGAACACACTCTATATAAAAGAGAAGTGGGAGAAGGAGGGAAATTTTAACATTTCAGAAGAGGGCTGGAGAAGATTATGTCAAGCACAGTGGAATTCAACTACTTCAACTACATGGGGAGAATTTTGCTGGAAAAATGTTTTAAGGTTTTTTTTATCACACCCCTGCAAAAACGACACCAGGGAAGTGGTGGAACATGTTGGACACTATGTGGGATAAATGACACCAATCACTTCCATAGAGAGCATACTGACCTACTGCATCTGTGTCTGGTTTGCTAGCTGCAAAGTAGCAGAGAGGAAAGCGCTCCAGAGGGTCAGCACCACCGTGCAGAAGATTATCAGATGCCCACTCCCCTCCCTGTAAGACCTATACAGTTCCCGCTGCCTCAAAAAAAGCCCATGGCATTCTCAAGGACCCATCAAATCCAGGACACCATCAGTTTGAGCTGCTGCTGCCCTCGGGCAGACGTTACAGGACAATAAGAGCCCGGACAAACAGAGACTAAAGAACAGCTTCTATCCCTGAGCCATTACCGCAGTAAATGCTGCTAGGTCTTGATTACTGACTTTTTGTGCAATATGTTGGTGTCCAGTAGAATGTAGAAATGAATGTGTGTGTGTGTTTTATGTTTTTAATTTTTTTTAAATTGATCTTTGCAGATAAGACCTGCACTTTCAAATGTCGTTGTACTTGTAACAATGACAAATAAAGTTCTATTCTATTCTATTCATATTTTTTGGAATTACCAGATTATTGTACCTTATTGGCAGGAAATCCATAAACATAATAATGTATTTGGAGTCAAGATTCCTTTTAGATGTGATCATGTATACATGGGTGACATCTCATTTGAAGGGTAGAATACCAATGACAAACTGTTGCGAATACTTCTGGCAGCAAGCAAAACGGCTGTCACGAGGACGTGGCTAAAACCAGAGCCACCCACCACTGACGAATGGATAGAAATAATGTATGAAATATACATTATGGAAAGGTTGTAATTTTCCCTCAAAGTCCAAAAAGAAAAATGTTATCGGGTCTGGACCAAGTAGATTGAGTACATTAAAGCTATAAGGTCAGAGTTCAGCTCATCTGCTAGAATAAATGGGTGAGAATATAATGTAACGTGTATTATTTTATTACATCTAACAGCGTGATCTTTATTCCTTCTTTTCCGCCCTCCAACCCTTGTAATATCTACGGTGGACGCTTTCCATGTTCGAATGTAAATAATTAAACTTAATGTTGTAGAAGGAAACCTGTGGAAGAGCCAGGCAGTGAAATGATTATCAAACATACTGCGAAACTTTTAGTTTTGAATGTACATGACACTATCTGAGCCTCCTCGCAAGGATGTTGATGTGAAATGAACGCTTTTCCAAAATTAAAATTAAAATTAAAAAAAAGAAAGCTCATGTGATTTTATACATCTGTAGTATTTTGAAATAAATTAATGCATAATGATCATGAAATTGTGATTTTTCCTCAGACTATAATTAGGGATAAATCGATACCGATAATAGTATAAGGCGATGAATAGAACACACCCTGCAGTCACTATGAATACCTAGTCATGCCTTTTGGGTTAACTAATGCCCCAGCAGGGTTCCAGGCTTTGGGCCCAATCCCAATTCCCCCCACCTGGCCCTAACCCTAGTTTTGGAGTGCCCTACACTGGACCGTGGCCCTTCATAATGGAGCTACAAGAGGTAGGGTTTGAACTCTTCGCCTGGGAAATGGGCCAGTACGCTTTACGTCAGCAGCATCATCAGTTGCCTGGTGCGCTCAGGACATGTTTATGTGCTTATAAGGTTATTCGCCAGCAGCCATACCACCATGTACCCTGGCTCTGCCAAATGACGGAAGCTAAGCAGGTGTGGGCTTGGCTAGTACTTGGATGGGAAACCTCCCGGGAAAACTGAGTTGCTGCCGGAAGGGGTGTTGGTGGGCCAGTTGGGGTCAGTCTTCCCTCTGGTCCTAATAGACCTCTTTTAGAGCCTACATAATGATGACGTCAGGGCGTCAGCTGGAGGCAAAACAAAGCCAGAAGCGATAACGTTACATACGAATCACATCCTCAGGCAAGCGTACATCATCTAGCTAACGTTAGCCAACATGTCTTCATGCTGTGTTTTTGGGTGCCAGAATCGAAGAAGTAATAAACTAAACCTGAAGTTTTATCACATACCAGCTGCCACTCCCAGTCAAAAAGATCGAAGACAACTGTGGTTAAACGCAATAAGACGAAAGGATTGGACTGAGGAGATCACAAAAAATGCTCCTGTTTGTAGCGCACACTTCATATCATGTAAGTAAGGTAACGTTAAACTATATGTTTGTCTGTCGTAGGTATGGATATTTGCCTCCAGCTAAGCTCTGCCCACAAAAAAAGTCACTATGTTTACTAACAGAAAAGGGGTCTATAAAAACAACAAATATCAAATCCCAATGCCCCAGTGCAGTGACGGGGATGTTATCCTTCGGATGAGATGTTAAAACAAGGTCCTTACTCACTGTGGTCATTAAAGATCCCATGGCACTTATCATAAACAATAGGGAGTTCCCCGGTGTCCTGGCAACATTCCCCACCTGGCCACCTCATCAACCCCCCGTGTAACTGGCTCAATGATTCCTCCCTCTCCACCTCAAGCTGACGTGTGGTGAGCGTTATGGTGCAACATGGCTGCCGTGCATCACCCAGGTGGTGCTACACATTGGTGGTGATTGAGGTGAGTTACCCCCTTCAATGTGAAGCGCTGTGGGTGTCTAGAATAGTGCTATATAAATGCAATGATTATTATTATTCTTGTTATTATTATCATTATTATAACATTATAGTACTATACATTTTATATTGAAGCCTTTTGCTTGCTACCATGAACTATTAGTGACAAATCTGACCAAATTTGCAGGACAGACCAAGACAATAATCTACTGACAATAGCCAGGGAGCACGTTTACGCATTGGCTATTTCAGTGTAGTCCTGCCCATAGAAATGTCTCCCTCCCCTGGTTCACACAACATGAAGCAATCTTTATGAATGTTTAGGACTAACGGAATAACACTTAACACCAAGAATTATGTCATTTTTAATGCAAAGTTTATATTGTTTGAATTTGTTGTAGCAACCTGAGCGGGACCGAGACACACGATTTGATATATTTCACGCATCTGTAGCTCAAAAACAGACATCTCAAACAGTGTCAACATTGCATTAAAAATGACATAACTGACCAAATGACACTTAATGACAACAGTCATGAACATTCATAAAGACTCCATCACGTTCGTGACAGGTGTCATGTCATGGTTATGACGGTGTCATGTCTGTCTTATGCACACCCCTTCAAATAAAGTGTCACCCTGCCCTGCACTGATTAGATGGGTGGGGAAGAGCAAAAAATGTGTGGTTGGATCATTTCACAAGATTCATACATGGGACTGTATTGTCACTCACAAATCATGGTTTACATGAAGTTCTATTGGCACTGTGAATAGTGATTTTTCCAAAATGCTTGTTATAATGATGCAATTGTGGCGGACACTAGGGGCTATGCCTCTCACCCAGCAGGGCTGTGAGCTGGGGGCGTGGTTTACGTTCCCGGGCTCGCCGGTGCAGGGTTGTTCCTGCTGCAGTTGGTTTTTGGAGTTGAGGAATAAACATCAAACTCGCCTTCGTCTCCTGTGTTTTTCCTCATCCTGCCACATTGGTGACCCCGAATTGAACATGTTTGGAGCAAAAGAAGAGTGTGAATCCACTTCGGCCACGCCGCCCCAACTCTCACAGCCGGCCGTTCTTGCCGCGGCTGTGAAGCTCCCAGAGTTCTGGCAGAGCGACCCGGCCTCGTGGTTCCAGCATGTCGAGGCGCTGTTCCACCTGCGTGGAATCTCCGCGGACGACTCCAGATGCTATTTGGTCGTCGCTGCGCTGGACCAGCAGTTCACATGCCGGGCCATGCAGCTGTTGCCCCCCCCCCCTCCGCAACACGATAAATACGTCGCCCTCAAACATCTTCTGCTCCGGAGGTACAGCCTATCTACCGCAGAGAGGGCAGATGGGATCCTTTCCCTATCCGGTTTGGGCGACGGGACGGCTGTGGATCTCATGAACAATATGCTGTCGCTGCTAGGCTCGGACGAAGGTGGATTCCTTTTCCCGCACGTTTTCCTGCGCCAGCTCCCGTCTCCTGTGTGCGCGGCTTTGGCTAACTCCCCGTGTCTGGCCGCTGGTGACTGCCGAGGTTTGGCTGAGGAGGCCAATCGGGTCCTGCTGGCTACCAGACGGTTCTCTGTGCAGAGTGTGGCATCGGCACCTCTGCAGCCGGCGTCGGAGGACGCGGACCCGGCAGTGGTGGCTGAAGTGACTGCCCAGAGATGGCGCGGGAGCGGCCTCTGTTTCTTCCACCAGCGGTTCGGCGGCAAAGCGAGGCGCTGCGTCCCTCCGTGCACGTTTGAGGCGGCGGGAAACTCCAGGGCCAGTGCTCAGTAGCAGCTGTGGGCGCTGGCGGACGTAGTGAGATGCTCTTCATTAAGGACACGATGTCAGGAAGACGGTTTCTGGTGGACTCAGGCTCGCAAAAGAGCCTACTCCCTCCTGCTAAGACAGACAGGTCGGCCGAAGGCGGCGGCCCACAGTTAAGTGCAGCTAACGGTTCGTCCATTGTGACGTTTGGCACAAGGTTGGTGACTGTTTGCTTCCATGGGCGCCATTTTGAGTAGGACTTTGTAGTGGCCGCCATTACTGTTCATATTATCGGCGCGGATTTTCTGTGTGCTAATGGTCTGCTGGTTGATGTTGCAAACCGGCGTTTAATTGATGCTGTGTCTTTCGCCACTGTTCCGTGCGAGACAGGGGGAGCCGGGCCGTTAACACACGCTAACTTTTTAGCATTAGGGGATGTTTTTCAGCGTTTGCTGGCAGATTTTCCATCGGTGACTACGCCTGCCTTTTCCACCGCGGTTACTAAACACGGGGTACAACATTTCATTCCCACTCTGGGACCGCCAGTTTTTGTGCGTGCGCAGTGCCTCGACGCGGTAAAATTGGCTATAGCTAAGGAGGAGTTCACCATCATGGAGCGTCTGGGTATAGTGAGGCGTTCCAACAGCCCGTGGGCCTCGCCGCTTCACATGGTGCCCAAGGTGGATGGGTCGTGGCGGCCTTGCGGCGATTTTCGCCGCCTGAACAACGTCACCGCCAATGACCGCTATCCCATTCCACACATACAGGACTTTTCCATACGCCTGGCAGGTACCACTATTTTCTCTAAGGTGGACCTGGCGCGCGGCTATCATCAGGTTCCCGTGCGCGCAGAGGACGTGCCCAAGACCGCAGTGATCACCCCGTTTGGGCTTTTTGAGTTCATGCGCATGCCTTTTGGCTTGAAGGGGGCAGCGCAAACTTTTCAGAGGCTGATGGACTCGGTGTTGCGTGACCTTGCTTTCATGTTCGTTTATCTCGACGACATATTAGTGGCCAGTCCGTCAGCTGAAGAGCACCTGGCGCACCTGAAACAGGTTTTCCGTCGTCTGGACGAACACGGCCTGATAGTCCACCCGGCCAAGTGTCAGTTTGGACTGTCGGTGATTGACTTCTTGGGTCACCGCATTTCGCCGCAAGGCGCAGTCCCGTTGCCTTCTAAGGTGCAAGCGGTGGCGGAATTTCCCCGCCCAGTCTCTGTTAAGGCATTGCAGCAATTTTTGGGCATGGTGAATTTCTATAACCGTTTCCTCCCTCGCACTGCCCACCTCCTTCAGCCACTTTACGAAGCCCTGCGGCTTAAGAAGGCTAACGACCCTGTCGACTGAACTCCCGAACAGGTCCAGGCCTTTGACGAAGCTAAGTGCGCCCTGGCTAACGCTGCCCTTCTCGCCCATCCCACACCCATGGCGTCCATAGCTTTAACAACCGATGCGTCTGACATAGCCGTGGGGGCTGTGGTTGAACAGCATGTGGCGAATGCGTGGCAGCCACTCGCATTTTTTAGCCGCAAACTGCGGGATAGCGAGCGCAAGTACAGCGTTTTTGACCAGGAGTTGCTGGCACTGCACCTTGCAACCCGGCATTTCCGCTTCCTGCTGGAGGGTTGCCCATTCACGGCTTATGTGGATCATAAGCCGCTGACTTTTGTCATGTCCAAGGTGACTGAGCCGTGGTCTGCTCGTCAACAGCGCCACCTAGCGGCGATCTCCGAGTTCACAATGGACATTCAGCATGTGGCCGGGAAGTCCAACCCTGTTGCTGATTGTCTGTTGCATGTGCTTGTGTGTCCTGTGCACCTCGGTGTGGATTTCTCCGCTATGGCTCCCGACCAGCCCAGCGACCCGGACGTCCTTACCCTTAGGTCAACGCGTACCAGTCTCAAGCTAGAGGACGCTGTGATGCAGGAAGGCAGTCCTGCCCTCCTCTGCGATGTCTCCACCGGTCGTCCCCGCCCCGTTGTTCCAGTGGCCTGGCGCCGTCGAGTTTTCGATTCGATTCACTCCCTCTCGCACCCTGGAGTTCGGGCGTCGGTGAAGTTGGTCGGTTCCAAGTTCGTCTGGCCTGCCCTCCGCAAGGACGTCAAGGGGTGGGCAGCTGCATGTGTAGCGTGCCAGCGCGCTAAGGTCCACCAGCACACTAAATCGCCCCTCGAACCGTTTCCGATCCTGGCCAGACGTTTCGACCACATGCATGTGGACCTGGTGGGCCCTCTACCTTCTTCACAGGGTTTTACACACCTGCTCACAATGGTAGATCGGACCACCAAGTGACCAGAGGCTGTCCCTCTATCCTCCACAACATCCTCGGATGTTGCACGCGCTTTTCTGTCCTCCTGGGTCGCCCGTTTCGGCACTCCGTCAGATATCACCTCAGACAGGGGCCCCCAGTTCGTGTCAGAGCTCTGGTCGGCACTTGCGCGATCCTTGGGTGTGCAGGTACACCGCACTACCGCGTATCACCCTCAGGCTAACGGCTTGTGTGAACGTTTTCACCGGTCGCTCAAGGCAGCGCTGTGCGCTGCGCTCTCGGATGGTAACTGGGTGGATCGTTTACCTTGGGTTATGCTCGGGTTGCGTTCGGCTCCTAAGGAGGGCCTCGACGCGTCACCCGCTGAGCTGGTGCTCGGTCAGCCGCTCCGCGTCCCTGGAGAATTTTTGCCTGGGAGTTCCGCTCCTCGACCCCGTCCGGCCGTTTATCCTTTTTTGTCCAACAGCACTCGGGTTCCAGGCCCCGTTCACCACTGTTTTCCGCGGTCGTTCGTGCCTGCGGAGCTCATTTCGGCTCGTTTTGTTTTTGTACGGCATGATGCTCACCGCTCGCCCCTCCAACCCCCATACGATGGCCCATTTCGGGTTCTTGAGACGGGTCCTAAGGGTTTTGTGCTAGATATGGGTGGGCGTAGGGAGCGTGTCACACTTGATAGGCTTAAACCGGCGCACAGGGTGGCAGGCGAAGTTGTGTTTCCGGCCCAGTTTCCCCGTCGGGGTCGTCCTCCTTCCAGGACCCCGGCAGTGTCTTCACGGGTTCAGCGTTCTGCTTCTCAGCCGGCTTTGGAATGTGTTTCACCTACTGTTTCGGCTGAGGGACGGCGCAGCCGTTATGGCAGGCTGCTTAAGCCTCCAGTGAGACACTAATTTTCTTTCCAGGAGTCCCTTCTGGGTGTTCGGGGGGGCTGTGTGGCGGACACTAGGGGCTATGCCTCTCACCCAGCAGGACTGTGAGCTGGGGGCGTGGTTTACGTTCCCGGGCTCGCCGGTGCAGGGTTGTTCCTGCTGCAGTTGGTTTTTGGAGTTGAGGAATAAACATCAAACTTGCCTTGGTCTCCTGTGTTTTTCCTCATTCCTGCCACACCATTACATATTCCTTTGCACCTACAATAAACTAAGATATTTCAACGGATTTAAAAATGTTGCATTATTTGTGAAGATACACACATTTCTGGGCTACTTTCTCCACACTGGTAGCCACGTTCCATGTTCCACTGCCTCAGTTCGCCTCATTCTTGGAATTTTCTTCTACCACTCCATTTGGAGCCTGCATTTGAAAACGTTCCATTTGGAGGGCTAGGTCATCTAGCCCTCCAAATGGAGGGCTAGACTACCCCTCAATCCCCAAAAGAAAGGAAACCAAGCCAGTTCTCTCCCGCAGGGGCCCAACGTGAACCAGAGCCTCCTGCCTTCCCACCTCTTGCTTTGCAGCAGCGGAACATCGAAATGGTAGTTGAGAAGCCCAATAGCTGCAGCCTGACCCGAGTATTGGCCTCCCAAATCTTCTGTACGTTCCAGACACCATCCACTCTCAGGTCTTACAGTGGGGTCACTCCTCCGAACTGGTCTGACACCCTGGCGTGACATGCAGCCTGGCCTTTCTCTTTGGTCACTTCTGGTGGTCTACCATGAAAAAGGACACAGGACTTTGTTGCTGCCTGTTTTGTCTGCAACCGACGTAAGGTGCCCCGCCAGTCTCTCTCTGGTCTTCTGCAACCCCTGCCTGCTCATTGTGGGCCCTGGTCTAACCTCTCCATAGATTTCATCAATGACTTGCCTCCTCTCAAGACAACACTGCAATTTTGACTGTAGTTGACCGCTTCTCTAAAGTGGCACATTTCCTTCCCTTGCCTAAGCTCCAAACAGCCAAGGAAACCGTCCAGCTCCTTGTGCAGCTTGTCTTCTGCATTTATGGACTGCCCACTGACAAAAAGTCCAACCGGGGCCCCCAGTTCATATGCCACTGTCACTGGACCTGGAAGAGGGCTCACTCTACCCTGTCTCCAGATACTGGACCCCTGTGCCACACTATTGTCCTGTTAAGAGGATATTGCTCTCCACCCGAAATCTTCCTCTCTGCATTGGCCACTTTCCCATTACCAAGGTAATAAGCCCCTCTGCTGACCATCTCCACCTCCTTCACACTCTCTGCACCCATCCCACACTTCACCTTTCTAAGATCACACCTGTCACTGTCAGCCCTCTGGCTCCTCCTCCGGAGCCTCCTCCACCACCACGCCTCATTGATGGCCACCCAACCTACACAGTCAGGCATCTTCTGGATGTTTGTCATCAGGGAAAGCACCTCCAATACCCGGTCAACCGGGAGGGTTAGGGCTCTGAAGAGAGGTACTGGGTCCCTGACAGACACATTGTGAACCCTGGCCTCATCACCAAACTCCACGAGCAACATCCTCATTGGCTGGGTAGGATGCCTGGAGCCTGGAGGGTGGGTCCTGTCACAGCTGCCTTCAGCTATGCCAGGGCCAGCCTTGACTCTGGCCTTGAGTTTACCACTCACATCTGTGTCTGACTGATTGTCTGCACTCAGGTCCTAGCCAGAATCCCCTTTCAGTGGTACTATGTTAGTCTTTTAGAAGTACTGTTGTCTGTGTGCCATGTGTATCAATATGTACTGTAGTACCATGTTAGTCTGTTAGAGGTACTGCTGTCTGTGTACCATGTGTATCAGCTTGGCCAGAAATGAACTGGCTGATTCACTTGCAGCTTTAAAATATCAAGATGGAAACCGGGGATCCCAGGGTTCCTCAGATCCTCAATCAAACTTCTGTGGCCAGATGCTACTGGTTTAGCAGGATGCTAACTTTGGCTGTTTGTCAGTCAGACGGCTTGTAGCGTGTGTCTGCCCGGAGCCAGCGAGCTGCCCTATGCATGACTGGAAATAAAGCCAGACTGGGGAATTCATAAGTACACTGAACTGTATGTATTCAATTCTATTACAATAGAGCAAAAAATTGTTTTGATGTTGTGTTGCCTTGCCATCCAGAGGAGAGCAAGGTGACAGCAGCCAGGTGTCACCTTGCTGCTGTCACCTATTCCTTATTGAGAAGAACAGCTGATTAAAACACCAGCTGGGTCTCTGTTGATGCTCCAACATCAAAACAAGTCACATTAAAATGCTGTGATGCAGCTCCTGACCAGTCTAGTCCAAGCAAGGCTAACGTATAACACACTTGTCCGACACTCCCAGCTTAACAATGACATCTGGTTTTGAGGTTTAATTTTAAAGGAATTTTACTGTTTTTATTGACAGTCATGTTTGCTCCACAGTCCTGTTCCCAGGTGATTCACTACCATAGTACCATTTTAGCATGTCCATAGGCGTGGTGACACAATGGAGGAACATGTTTACAGCTCTGCCCTTATTGCGGTGTTAGAACCATATGAATAAGGCTATTACACCATTTTACTTTTAAGCTAAATAAGAACTCTTTGCCACTGCAATCAACTTTTCAACACTTTCCAAAATCAAGCTAGAACGTGCTGAATAATCAGTAAAAAAAAACTATTGAAATGGATCAAAAAATGGTATGACATTTAGGTAAAAGAATAAAAGAACAGCAGTGAGGAAAGGCAGACCAAGCAAAGACTTTGCACTCTGGACTTTGGAAAAAGACTTTGGGGACAAAGCAAGAGAGACAAGATTGAGATGGTGTGGACATGTGTGGAGGAGAGATGCTGGGTATATTGGGAGAAGGATGCTGAATATGGAGCTGCCAGGGAAGAGGAGAAGAGGAAGGCCAAAGAGGAGGTTTATGGATGTGGTGAGGGAGGACATGCAGGTGGCTGGTGTGGCAGAGGAAGATGCAGAAGACAGGAAGAGATGGTAAAGGATGATCCGCTGTGGCGCCCCCTAACGGGAGCAGCCGAAAGTAGTAGTAGTAGTAGTAGTAGTAGTAGTAGAAGTAGTAGTAGTATTAGTAGCAGTATTAGTAGTAGTAGTAGTTTTAGTAGTAGCAGTAGTAGTAGTAGTCGAAGTAGCAGTAGTATTAGTAGCAGTATTAGTAGTAGGAGTAGTAGTAGTAGCAGTAGTAGTAGTAGTGAGGAAAGGCAGGAAAGTAAATACTAGCAGAGAGAGTGTGCGTTTCATACGGTTAACAGTAGCAGTAGTAGTAATAGTAGTAGTAGCAGTAGTAGTAGTAGCCGCAGAAGTAGTAGTAGCAGTAGTAGAGGTAGTAGTAGTAGTAATAGTAGCAGTAGTAGTAGCAGTAGTAGTAGTAGCAGTAGTAGTAGTAGTAGTAGTAGTAGTACTAGTGAGGAAAGGCAGGAAAGTAAATACTAGCAGAGACAATGTGTGTTTCATACGGTTAACAGTAGTAGTAGCAGTAGTATTAGTAGCAGCAGTAGCAGTAGTAATAGTAATAGCAGTAGCTGTTGAAGTAGCAGTAGTAGCAGCAGTAGTAGTAGTAGTAGTAATAGCAGTTGCAGTAGTACTAATAGTAGTAGTAGTAGCAGCAGCAGTAGTAATAGTAGTAGTAGTAGTAGTAGTAGTAGTAGTGAGGAAAGGCAGGAAAGTAAATACTAGCAGAGACAGTGTGTGTTCATACGGTGAACAGTAGTAGTAGCAGTAGTATTAGTAGCAGCAGCAGTAGCAGTAGTAGTAGTAGTAGTAGCAGTAGTAGAAGTAGTAGCAGTAGTAGTAGTAGTAGTAGAAGTGGTAGTAGCACTAGTAGTAGTAGTAGTAGCAGTAGTAGTAGTAGTAGCAGTAGTAGCAGTAGTAGTAGAAGTGGTAGTAGTAATAGTAGCATTAGTAGTAGTAGCAGCAGCAGTAGTAATAGTAGTAGTAGCAGTAGTAGTAGAAGTGAGGAAAGGCAGGAAAGTAAATATTAGCAGAGACAGTGTGTGTTATATGGTGAACAGTACTAGTAGCAGTAGTATAAGTAGTAGCAGTAGTAGTAGTAGTAATAGTAGCAGTAGGAGTGGTAGCAGCAGCAGTAGTAATAGTAGTAGTAGCAGTAGTAGTAGTAGTGAGGAAAGGCAGGAAAGTAAATATTAGCAGATTAGCAGACCCGGATGCTTTGTAATGTAAAGATTCCCGCAGTTGAGGTGAAATTTTGTAAAGAGCCAATCATAATTTCTTAATGCACTGTAGCCGCGAAATCGCGGAGGAATCTGGGAGTCCGAGTCGACACTTTGGGAGAACGAGGTGACTTCTCGTGCTGCTCTGTGACCGCTGGTTTTGTGGAGACCCAAGTATAATGTATCTGTGTACACAGGCCCACAAGTGTGAAACAGTGTGGGTCATTCGGGTTAGGTTTAGGGTTAGGGTTAGGGGTTTCTTGTTCCGTGATTTTGAGTTTTCGCAGTGTTTGTCTGAGTAACACTAATTTGCTAGCTACTGGTGTTAGCTAACTGGCTAGCTGACGCTACAAGTTAGTACTGCAGGACCCTGACAAGCTTGCCGACCACAGTGAGCTAGTAGAGGGATCTTCTGAGTTCGTGAGGAGGGCGTACTGTGGTGGGCTTGATCGCTTCCTTGGTGGCGGTGCTCACTGGACTTGATTCGGCTGCTAGCCAGGAGGCAGCTGGAGGGTGACGGTTCCCAGGCCCCTGGACTGAGTGGAGGTGATTGTGAGTGGCTTACACTTGCACTGACAGACGCACACACGGTTTGCACCCTAAGCTACGGGAATGGAGGTAAAACCATCGGCTCAGGGAGCTGACATCGGTCCGAGGAGGAGCAAGCGGTTGAATTAGCCTCAGTGCACCAATGGGCCCCAACGGCAAGTGCTTGATTTATAATATTGACAGTACTTTGTGGTTTTGCTGAAGGGAGTTGTGTTACGGCACGTCCGAGCTGGGGGAGTGGCTAGAACGTGCCGGGGAGGCAGCTCGGGGCAGTGTAACCACAACAGGACCCCCCCTCCTACGGGAGACACCGGGCGACCGTCCGATGGCGTTGGGGTGGGCCTGATAGAACTCCTCCAGGAGTGCGGGGTTGACCAGGTAGGACCGGGGAACCCAGCTGCGGTCCTCAGGCCCATAGCCAACCCAGTCCACCAAGTATTGGTACCCACGCCCCCGGTGGCGTACGGCGAGCAGCCGGTCGACATCCGAGACCATGTCACCACCGTTGAGGACCATGGGGGGTGGAGGAGCTTGGACGGGGGGAGACAGGGGGCTGAAGGCTACCGGTCTGAGGTGAGAGACATGGAACACGGGATGGACTTTGAGTGAGGTAGGGAGATGGAGACGTACCGCCGAAGGGTTGACGATGCGGTCGATGGTGTATGTAGCGGGGAGCCAGCTTCCGGTTGAGCGTAGGGAGGGGCAGGTCCCGGGCCAGGAGCCATACTCTCTGGCCAGGTCGATAGGCTGGGGCCGGCACTCTCCGCCGGTTGGCGCTGCGCCAATTTAAACATTCATTGAGACTGTTTCATAGGGTTAACAGTAGTGGTGGAGGAGTGAGCAGAGACTGTGTTTCTTCATAGGGTTAAAAGTAGTGGTAGAGGAGTAGCAGAGACAGTGTGTTTCTTCATAGGGTTAACAGTAGTAGTGGAGGAGTAGCATAGAGTGTGTGTTTCATAGGGTTAACTGTAGTGGTGGAGGAGTAGCAGAGAGTGTGTGTTTCATAGGGTTAACTGTAGTGGTGGAGGAGTAGCAGAGACAGTGTGTGTGTTTCATAGGATTAACAGTAGTGGTGGAGGAGTAGCAGAGACAGTGTGTGTTTCATAGGGTTAACTGTAGTGGTGGAGGAGTAGCAGAGACAGTGTGTGTTTCATAAGGTTAACTGTAGTGGTGGAGGAGTAGCAGAGACAGTGTGTGTGTTTCATAGGGTTAACTGTAGTGGTGGAGGAGTAGCAGAGACAGTGTGTGTGTTTCATAGGGTTAACAGTAGTGGTGGAGGAGTAGCAGAGACAGTGTGTGTTTCATTGGGTTAACAGTAGTGGTGGAGGAGTAGCAGAGACAGTGTGTGTTTCATAAGGTTAACTGTAGTGGTGGAGGAGTAGCAGAGACAGTGTGTGTGTTTCATAGGGTTAACTGTAGTGGTGGAGGAGTAGCAGAGACAGTGTGTGTGTTTCATAGGGTTAACAGTAGTGGTGGAGGAGTAGCAGAGACAGTGTGTGTGTTTCATAAGGTTAACAGTAGTGGTGGAGGAGTAGCAGAGACAGTGTGTGTGTTTCATAGGGTTAACAGTAGTGGTGGAGGAGTAGCAGAGACAGTGTGTGTGTTTCATAGGATTAACAGTAGTGGTGGAGGAGTAGCAGAGACAGTGTGTGTTTCATAAGGTTAACTGTAGTGGTGGAGGAGTAGCAGAGACAGTGTGTGTGTTTCATAGGGTTAACAGTAGTAGTGGAGGAGTAGCAGAGACAGTGTGTGTGTTTCATAGGGTTAACAGTAGTAGTGGAGGAGTAGCAGAGACAGTGTGTGTGTTTCATAAGGTTAACTGTAGTGGTGGAGGAGTAGCAGAGACAGTGTGTGTGTTTCATAGGGTTAACAGTAGTGGTGGAGGAGTAGCAGAGACAGTGTGTGTGTTTCATAGGATTAACAGTAGTGGTGGAGGAGTAGCAGAGACAGTGTGTGTTTCATAAGGTTAACTGTAGTGGTGGAGGAGTAGCAGAGACAGTGTGTGTGTTTCATAAGGATAACAGTAGTGGTGGAGGAGTAGCAGAGACAGTGTGTGTGTTTCATAGGATTAACAGTATTGGTGGAGGAGTAGCAGAGACAGTGTGTGTTTCATAGGATTAACAGTAGTGGTGGAGGAGTAGCAGAGACAGTGTGTGTGTTTCATAGGGTTAACAGTAGTGGTGGAGGAGTAGCAGAGACAGTGTGTGTTTCATAAGGTTAACTGTAGTGGTGGAGGAGTAGCAGAGACAGTGTGTGTTTCATAAGGATAACAGTAGTGGTGGAGGAGTAGCAGAGACAGTGTGTGTTTCATAAGGTTAACTGTAGTGGTGGAGGAGTAGCAGAGACAGTGTGTGTGTTTCATAGGATTAACAGTAGTGGTGGAGGAGTAGCAGAGACAGTGTGTGTGTTTCATAGGGTTAACAGTAGTGGTGGAGGAGTAGCAGAGACAGTGTGTGTGTTTCATAGGATTAACAGTAGTGTTGGAGGAGTAGCAGAGACAGTGTGTGTGTTTCATAGGATTAACAGTAGTGGTGGAGGAGTAGCAGAGACAGTGTGTGTGTTTCATAGGATTAACAGTAGTGGTGGAGGAGTAGCAGAGACAGTGTGTGTGTTTCATAGGATTAACAGTAGTGGTGGAGGAGTAGCAGAGACAGTGTGTGTGTTTCATAGGATTAACAGTAGTGGTGGAGGAGTAGCAGAGACAGTGTGTGTTTCATAGGATTAACAGTAGTGGTGGAGGAGTAGCAGAGACAGTGTGTGTGTTTCATAGGGTTAACAGTAGTGGTGGAGGAGTAGCAGAGACAGTGTGTGTGTTTCATAGGATTAACAGTAGTGGTGGAGGAGTAGCAGAGACAGTGTGTGTTTCATAGGATTAACAGTAGTGGTGGAGGAGTAGCAGAGACAGTGTGTGTGTTTCATAGGATTAACAGTAGTGGTGGAAGAGTAGCAGAGGGCAGAGGAAACACACCCGTGTTGGAAACGATTCATCACATTTTAAAAGGTTTTATTGCGTGGAAACAAGGTTAGATGCTGTTTGACCTCTTGTGTGTTTAGTCTGAGTTACTAGGGAACATGCTAATACTTTAGCATGTATGCTGTGTGCAAGATAAAAGCTAGCATAGTAGCGTGCCTACAGAGGTTAGACCACTACCAGTCCTCCCCTCCTGATACCACCGCAAACTGATTCTACAATAATAACCAATGATGCTTCCTTCAGTTTGTTGGAAAATAAAGGTGAGGGACAGGACTGTCAGCAAGACACAAAGTTTGCTCTGACCTTCTGACCAATACTTCCTGTTTTTTTGTTTCCTGGTCATATTGATTGGATGTTTAGAGCCAATTCTGGTGTCAGAACTGTGAATTCTTTACTGATTCTTTACCATATCATCAATGCAATAGACGTTGAAAAATTAAATCCAAATTCAAACTGAAAATTCATTTATCAATCAGTTAGTTTACCAGACAATAAAAACATCCATGTCAGATTGGTCTGGTTCTGCAAAGACAGGAGATGTTCTTTAAAGTTTTACTTTGGTATAGCAGAGAAAAAAAGAAGAGGCTGTGTACTCACCACTTAACTGGTTTGTGCTCTGCTCCAGTTGAGCCTCAGCCTAGTAATAAAAACACAACATCTGTATTAAAACACACCAACTACAGGCTCACACACACTGATGCAGGCCATGCTAACGCAATACAGAGTCACATCTGTATGCACTCAGCTCACAGTGCCGACCTCAACCATAAATCCACCTACTAATCCATCATCCACTCACTCATTCACCCCGCAACCTATCCATCCATCTATCCATCTTCATCTCTCACCTGTTCTAGTCTTTCTTTGACATCTGCAGCTGGCTCCTCCCCTCTCACACTGACATCAGAGACTCCGTTGCTGCTGGTTGGTCCATCTGTCGCCATGGTAGCACTCTGGTTACTTTGGGCAACCATCTGTTTGTGAAGTGCCTGGTCATAGCGCTCCTGGAGGGCTGGAGGGATATAAGAGCTTAGGTCAGTCTGATGTTTGAAAGTGGTTTTGTGTATTCCTGTAAAACGCTGTGAACTCATAATAAAGGGTGTTCAGATAAACGCTATGCTGCCTAGTCCAGTCTACCCAGTACCGCAACTTTCTTGGTCACCCGCACACATCTAATACGCTCTGGAGTGTGTTGCCAATTTAAACATTCATTGATACGTAGCCCAAAGCACCTTGATAGATAAGCTACATCTTACTTAAGCATTATACTTGCTTTATTTGCTCATGTATACAGTTCTGTGTGAGACACATACACACACAAACTAAACTCTTACACTTAACATACGCACACACACCCATACCTGTCATCTTCTTCTGGAGGGCAGCGTTTTCAGCTTGGAGGCGGAGCAGTTCTCCATCTACAGGACTAGATGCACTGTTGGGGGCGGGACTAGACGCTAGGGCTCCTCCTCCTTCCTTCAGACCCTGGTTCTCTTGTTCTAGCTGCTCTATCTGGGTACAAAGCTAGAACATACAGCAGTGCTGATATTAACACTAATATAAATATCATGACTAACACCATCAATACTATCAATGTATAATCTATAGTATGAATATGAAAAACACGATATTATTAGTATCAATAACATTACTCACAACACAATATCACTATTACTAACAAAGATAAGACAAGTATGGTTCAACAATCCAAATTCAAAAAAGACATTTATTAAATGCTGGACAGCGCACGTCTCTGAGGTTTTGGCTTGATTCTTTGTTAATCTATTTTCAATGTTTTTTTTTATAGTCTATTCACATTTCTGCTGCTGGACAAATCAGTTTGCAGGTCAGAATCACTATAGTAACTCTAATCTATTATAATACATTTTAATCTCATTTTACTGAATCTAATTTTTCCTAATGTGGTCGAATCCAATCTAATCTAATTCAATTTACCTCATCCAATCCAATCTAATCTAATTCAATTTACCTCATCCAATCCATTCCAATTCAATTCACCTCATCCATTCCAATCCAATCTAATCTAATTCAATTTACCTTATCCAATCCAATCCAATCTAATCTAATTCAATTTACCTCATCCAATCCAATCCATTCCAATTCAATTCACCTCATCCAATCCAATCCAATCCAAACCAATTCAATTTACCTCATCCAATCCAATCCAATCCAATCTAATTCAATTTACCTCATCCAATCCAACCCAATCCAATTTAATTCAATTTACCTCATCCAATCCAATCCAATCTAATCTAATTCAATTTACCTCATCCAATCCAATCCAATCCAATCTAATTCAATTTACCTCATCCAATCCAATCCAATCTAATCTAATTCAATTTACCTCATCCAATCCAATCCAATCTAATCTAATCTAATTCAATTTACCTCATCCAAACCAAACCAATTCAATCTAATTCAATTTACCTCATCCAAACCAAACCAATTCAATCTAATTCAATTTACCTCATCCAATCCATTCCAATCCAGTCTAACTCAATTTACCTCATCCAATCCAATCCAATCCCATCTAGTCAAAACAGACAGCAACTTTTTAAACACCACAGGTAAATTCAGCTTTTCAGTTCATAATATCTTGTCTGAAGCCTGACATTTGAGACCTCTATGTATACTGTACACTGATCAGCCAAAACATTATGAACACCTTTCTGTTATGCTGTTGGTTCTCCATGCGCCACCAAAACAGCGCCGACCCACCAAGGCATGGACTCTACAAGACCCCTGAAGGTGTCCTGTGGTACATGGCACCAAAACATTAGCAGCAGATCCTTTAAGTCCTGTATGTTGCAAGGTGGAGCCGCCATGCATCAGACTGTCAGTCCAGCACATCCCACAGATGCTCAATCCGATTGAGATCTGGGAAATTTTGAGGCCAGGACAACACCTTGAAGACTTCATGTTCCTTAAACCATTTCTGCACAATGTGTGCAGTGTGGCAGGGTGCATTACCCTGCTGAAAGAAGCCGGTGCTACCAGGGAATACTGCTACCTGGTCTGCAACAATGTTTAGGCAGGTGGCACGTGTGAAATTGACATCTACATGAATGGCCGGAACCATGGTTTCTCAGCAGAAATTGCATAGAGCATCACACTACTGCCACCGCTTTCTGGTCTTCCCACAGTGCATCCTGGTGCCATGACTTCCTCAGGTAAACGACACACACTTACATAGAATCCACGTGATCTAACCAGAAAATGGGACTCATCGGAACAGGCAACCTTCTCACAGGTGTTGGTAAACATTGGGACACAAAGAGCCATGGACATCTATAGCTCTGACGACTCCAAGAGGATAAATTCTGAATCTCATCACCAGCCAGTCAGACTAGCTTGGTCTAGTCAGAAAGGCACGAACTGAGGAAGCCTCTTGGATGAGAGGCGAAACATCTTCACGGATATATACCAAGTCCAGTTGCACTTGATTCAACTCCTTTGGATGCTCCAAGATCTACTTCCGATGGTCATGTGCCCATTGTAGGTGTTTTTGACGGTGGACAGGGGTCATCATGGGCACTCTGACTGGTCTGCGGCTACGCAGCCCCATACGCAGCATGGTGCAGTACACTCTGTGATGTGATACATTTTTCCTGTAACCATCATTAAAATTTTCTGTGACTTATGCCACAGTAGACCTTCTGTCAGTTCAGAACAGAAGCGATAGCCTTTGCTGCCATTGTGCATTGATGAGCCTTGGGCACCAAACACCCTGTTGTCGGTTTGTGCCTCCTCAGACCAATGTCAGTAGGTACTCACCACTGCTGACTGGGAGCACCCCTCAAGCTTTGCCGTTTCAGAGGTGCTCTGACCCAGTTGTCCGGCCATAACAATTCCACCCTTGTCAAAGTCGCTCAGGTCTTTACTCCTGCCCCTTTCTCCTGCATCCAACATGTTGACCACGAAAACTGATTGTTTTACTTACCATCTGATCTACCCAGAGCTGGACAGGTACCCTCGTATTGAGATGATCAATGTTATTTGGTTCATATGCGAGTGGTCATGTTTTGGCTCATCAATGTGTGTGTGTGTGTGTGTGTGTGTATACACTCACATTTTATTTAATGGCGCCTTTCATGACACTCAAGGTCACCTTATATCATATATGATAATAACAAAAGATAAGATAAACTATTTCAACTTTTCCCTTCTCTCTCGTCTTTTCTCTTTTTCTGAATGATGTCTTCTCCTTTCTCTTCTCCCGTGTATGTGAATGGTTTGATGTGAGTCTCCCCTGTGTGCACATGTTGTCTGTCCACCTCCCAGGTCTCCATGGTGATGGTGGTCACCACCTTGACAATACTCGGCATCCCCCTCATCACATTTTTTACATATCTTATAAAGTCAGGTAATTTTGTTATCCTGTTTCAATGTTGGGCGGTGCAGTGGCCCGGTGGTTAGCACTGTTGCCTCACAGCAAGAAGGTCCTGGGTTCGAACCCCAGAATGTCCCAGGTCCTTTCTGTATGAAGTTTGCATGTTGTCCCTGTGTCTGCAGGGGTTTCCCCCAGGCACTTCGGTTTCCTCCCACCATCAAAAAGACATGCACGTTAGGATTAATACTCCTGCCTGTGCCCCCAAGCAAGGCTACAGGAAGAAATAACAGGAGTTGACCCCAGGTGCTGCATGGTGGCTGCCAAATGCTTCTAGCTACACAGCTAGGATGGGTTAAATGCAGAGAATGAATTTCATATGTACAACATGACTAATAAAGAGTATTCTATCTACTCTATTATATCCTTCTCTCACTCAGATGTGCAACCAATGTGTTTTCTTGTCTCTTCTCCCGTGTGTGTGAATGTTGTGATGTGAGCCTCTCCTGTGTGCATGTGTAGTCTGTCCTCCTGTCAGGTCTACATGGTGATGGTGGTCGCGTGGCTCAGGTCCTGGGCTGTTCCAATGGCATCAGGACACTGCTTGGCATCCTCCTCATCATATTCTTCATATATTTTATAATTCCATTATAATTGTGTTATCATATTTAATGTGGTATTGTGTAAATTGTGTTTTATTCCGTACATCCATTGCATAGAAGTCCATGTTGGGAGAGAGATCCTCCTCTGTTGCTCTCCCTGAGGTTTCTTCTATTTTTCCCTCCCTCTTAAAGGTGTTTAGGGAGTTGTTCCTTATCCAATGAGAGGGTCTAAGGACAGGACGTGTTGCCTGAGGCTAATTTGTTATTTGTGATATTGGGCTATACAAATAAAACTGACTTGACTTGTCTCAAGCACACTCCTTCAAATAAAGTGTTACCCTGCCCTGCACCGATATCAGATGAGTAGGGAAGTGCAGAAAATTTTCAGCTGGATCGTTTTTCAAGGTTCATACACAGGACTGTGCTGTCACTCACAGACCATTGTTTACACGACGTTCTACTGAATTGTGAACAGTGATTTTTCAGAAATGCTTGTTATAACGATGCAATTACATATTACTGTGCATCTACATTACACTTAGATATTCTTAGAACCAGAATCAGAACCATGTGTATTGGCCATGTAGGATTGCACATACATGGAATGTGACTCCGGTTTCGTGGCTCTCTCATTGTACTTAACACAGAATAACAACACTACATCACAACAATCTTCACATATACAGTGCATCCGGAAAGTATTCACACCCCTTCACTTTCCCCACATTTTGTTATGTTACAGCCTTATTCCAAAATGGATTAAATTCCTTTTTTTTCTCATCAATCTACACACAATACCCCATAATGACAAAGTGAAAAAAGGTTTTGTAGAAATTTTTGCAAATTTATTAAAAATAAAAAATTGAAATATTGCATGTACATAAGTATTCACACCCTTTGCTATGACACTCAAAATTGAGCTCAAGTTCATCCTGTTTCCACTGATCATCCTTAAGATGTTTCTAAATCTTGATTGGAGTCCACCCGTAGTAAATTCAATTGATTGGACATGATTTGGAAAGGCACACACCTGTCTATATAAGGTCCCACTGTTGACAGTGCATGTCAGAGCAGAAACCAAGCCATGAAGTCAAAGGAATTGTCTGTGGACCTCCGAGACAGGATTGTATCGAGGCACAGATCTGGGGAAGGGTGCAAAAAAATGTCTACAGCTTTGAAGGTCCCGAAGAGCACAGTGGTCTCCATCATTCATAAATGGAAGAAGTTTGGATCCACCAAGACTCTTCCTAGATCTGGCCACCAAGCCAAACTGAGCAATCGGGGGAGAAGGGCCTTGCTCAGGGAGGTGACCAAGAACCCGATGGTCACTCTGACAGAGCTCCAGCGTTCCTCTGTGGAGATGGGAGAACCTTCCAGAAGGACAACCATATCTGCAGCACTCCACCAATCAGGCCTTTATGGTAGAGTGGCCAGACGGTAGCCTCTGCTCAGTAAAAGGCACATGACAGCCTGCTTGGAGTTTGCCAGAAAGCACCTGAAGGACTCTCAGACCATGAGAAACAAAATTCTCTGGTCTGATGAAACCAAGATTGAATTCTTTGGCCTGAATGCCAAACGTCACGTCTGGAGGAAACCAGGCACCTCTCATCACCTTGCTAATACCATCCCTACAGTGAAGCATGGTGGTGGCAGCATCATGCTGTGGGGATGTTTTTCAGTGGCAGGAACTGGGAGACTAGTCAGGATCGAGGGAAAGATGAATGGAGCAAAGTACAGAGAGATCCTTGATGAAAACCTGCTCCAGAGCGCTCAGGACCTCAGACTGGGGTGAAGGTTTACCTTTCAACACATAAACGACCTTAAGCACACAGCCAAGACAATGAAGGAGTGGCTTCGGGACAAGTCTGTGAATGTCCTCGAGTGGCCCAGCCAGAGCCCAGACTTGAACCCCATTGAACATCTCTGGAAAGACCTGAAAATAGCTGTGCAGCGACGCTCCCCATCTAACCTTACAGAGCTCGAGAGGATCTGCAGAGAAGAATGGGAGAAATACCCCAAATATCGGTGTGCCAAGCTTGTAGCTTCATACCCAAGAAGACTTGAGGCTGTAATCGCTGCCAAGGGTGCCTCAACCAAGTACTGAGTAAAGGGTGTATTTCAGTTTTTTATTTTTAATAAATTTGCAAAAATTTCTACAAAACCTTTTTTGCTTTGTCATTACGGGGTATTGTGTGTAGATTGATGAGAAAAAAAGGAATTTGATCCATTTTGGAATAAGGTTGTAACATAACAAAAGGTGGGGAAAGTGAAGGGGTGTGAATACTTTCCGGATGCACTGTATACACACAAGGACTGACTCATACAGGTGAAATAAGAGGTGATAAGGTGCAGTGGTGCAGAGAATATATATCCGAGATGCTGAAATACATGTTAGCAGGTTACTTACATACATGCCTGAGGTAGATGTACATGACAGAGTGTACCAGTATACGTACAATGTACAGTACAGCACATACAACATGTACCGTACAAGATATACAACATGTACAGTACAGCATATACAACATGTACAGTACAGTACTCAGGTCATTGGTCGGGACTCACCTCTTCAGACTTCAACTGTGATTTATGTGATTTATGATGTTTGTTTTTCTTTGCCTTTTGTATCTGTCCAAGTTGGAGAGTACTGCTGGTGTCATGTGTGGCTGCCGCTTCTCCCTCTCATAGCCCCCCTTCCCATCCACCCCTGTATGTCTGTGTTATGTTTATCTGTCATCTTGTTTCGCCCCGTGTATTGTAAAGCAACTATGAGTATTAGAAAAGTGCTATATTAGTTTAATTTATTATTATTATTAGTATTACAGTATATACAACATATACAGTACAGTATATACAACATGTACAGTACTGTATATACAAAATGGTTGGATTTATTGACAGTGTTAAGCCTTCATTTGAATGACAGTCTGCAGAAAGAAACTTTTTATATCTGGTTGTTTTGGGGTAATTACATTACATTACATTACAGTCACTTAGCCGACGCTTTTATCCAAAGCAACTTACAATAAGTGCATCATTTAACGTAGGAAATCAGGAGAACTATTAGTCATCAGAGGTCATAATAAGTGCATCTTCTCTCTAAAGAAGCATCTAAGAGCAAAACCAGTGCTAAAGTAAAAGCGCAAGAAAGACATTTTTTTTCTTTCTTTTTTTTTTGTTGAGTGAATACAATAAGTACTAAGAACAAGTAACGGTAGTAGTTCTTGAAGAGGTGAGTTTTCAACCTGCGCCGAAAGATGGGCAGCAACTCTGCTGTCCTGACATCAGTGGAGAGTTCATTCCACCACTGTGGGATCAGGACAGAAAAGAGCCGTGACCTGGTGGATCGGCAGCAGGGGCCTCTGAGCAACGGGGCAACCAGGCATCCCGAGGCAGCAGAGCAAAGTGGTCGGGCGGGGGTGTAGGGCTTGACCATGGCCTGGAGATAGGAAGGAGCTGTTCCTTTCACTGCCCTGCAGGCTAGCACCAGAGTCTTAAACTGGATGCGAGCAGCTACTGGGAGCCAGTGTAGGGACATGAGAAGGGGAGTTGTATGGGAGAACTTAGGGTGGTTGAACACCAGACGAGCTGCAGCTTTCTGAACAAGCTCCAGAGGTCTGATGGCTGACGCCGGGGCGCCAGCAAGGAGGGAGTTGCCGTAGTCCAGCTGGGAGATGACCAGAGCCTGGATGAGCACCTGTGCCATGTCGTCGGTGAGGAATGGGCGAATCCTCCTGATGTTATAGAGGAGAAATCTGCAGGAGTGAGCAACCGATGCAACATTTGCAGCAAACAACACTTGGTCGTACAGAATCACACCCAAGATTCCTCGCAGTCCTAGTTGGCGTCATCACGGTGTTGTCAATGGTGATGGTCAGGTCTCAGTGGGAACAACCTTTCCCCGGGAAGAACATCAGCTCTATCGTGTCCAGATTGAGCTTCCGGTGGTGTGTCACCATCCACTCTGAGATGTCAGTCAAGCACGCAGCAATGCGTGTCTCTACTTGTGTGTCAGAGGGAGGCAAGGACAAGATCAGCTGGGTGTCATCAGCATAACAATGGTAAGAGAAGTCATGCGAGCGAATAACAGAACCCAGGGATGTCATGTACAGGGAGAACAAGAGAGGACCCAGAACCGAACCTTGTGGAACACCTGTAGTCAGTCTGCAAGGCTCCAACACAGATCCCCTCCATGTCACCTGGTAGGAGCGACCCATCAGGCAGGATGCCAACATTGAGAGTACAGAGCCTGTGACACCCAGCCCCTCGAGGGTAAAGAGGAGGATCTGGTGATTCACTGTGTCGAACGCAGCTGACAGATCTAGGAGTATCAGGACAGAGGAGAGAGTTTGCTCTCGCAAAGTGCAGTGATTCTGTCACTGCAAGGAGGGCCGTCTATGTCGAATGACCCACCTTGAACCCAGACTGGTTGGGGTCCAGGAGGTTGTTCTGGTGGCGGTACAAAGATAGTTGGTTAAAGACAGTACGTTCCAGAGTTTTGGATAGAAAGGGTAGAAGGGAAACCAGTCTGTAGTTTTTGACGTCCAAGGGGTTAAGTGATGGTTTCTTGAGAAGGGGGGTGACTCTAGCAGTCTTGAAGGCAGAGCATCCTGCCTGGAGGGAGGTGTTGATGAGGTGGGTTAGAAAGGGAAGGAGTTCAGGTGCTATAGAATGAAGAAGAGGGGAGGGGACCGGGTCAAGGGAGCATGTGATGGGGCGAGTGAATGAGGTTGAGGACCTCGTCGGAGGAGAGGGGAGCGAGGTGGGATAGGGTGGGAGGTGGAGAGGTGAGGGAGGGTGCAGAGGGTGGGATGGTGCAAGCAGCACTAACCGGATGGTGAGAAAAGGAGGATCTGATGTCATTTATCTTCTTGTCAAAGAAGTTAGCGAAGTCATCAGGGAGGAAGGAAGGACGTAGGAGGAGGAGGTGGGGGTTGAAGAAGTGTAGAGAAGGTTTCAAAGAGTTTCTTAGGATTAGAGGCAGAGGATTTGATTTTAGAGCGATAGAAGGCAGCCTTAGCAGCAGAAAGGGAGGTGGAGAAAGTGGAAAGAAGAGATTGGAAGTTGAGAGGGTCCTCTGAAAGCTTGCGTTTTTTCCATTTGCGCTCTGCCACTCTTATCCAAAGGAGTTGAATCAAGTGCAACTGGACTTGGTATAGTATATCCGTGAAGACGTTTTGCCTCTCATCCAAGAGGCTTCCTCAGTTCATGCCTTTCTGACTAGACCAAGTTAGTCTCACTGGCTGGTGATGAGACTCAGAATTTATCCTCTAGGAGTCGTTGTCAGAGCTATTGATATGCGTGGCTCTTTGTGATCTGATGTTTACCAACGCCCATCGCTAACAGAGCCATAGATATGAGTGGCTCTTTTGTGTACTGATGTTATGGCCGCACCCGTCGTTATCGGAGCTATTGATATGCGTGGCTCTCCTGTGCTCCGATGTCCAGCCGTGCCCGTCGCCATCGGAGCTATTTATTTGCATTTGTTTAGCAGCGACGGTCGTTGGGGGTGTTAGTTTCGACTTAATTATTCAGTGGTCATGAGAGTTGTTGGAGCCGTTACTGACAGACTGTTGTTCTTGGAGGCTAGGCTTCTTGGGTCTCCTGGGTAGAGATGAAAGGATGGCATTGTAAGTGGGAGATAGGTGGTGTCGCAGACCTCCTCCTCTGTTGAGGGACGGTTTTTCCAGTTTCACATAGATGGCTTCCTTCCCCCCTCTTTCAAACCATCTCTATGTATACCTCTATGTATACTGTACACTGATCAGCCAAAACATTATGAAAACCTATCTGTTATGCTGTTGGTTCTCCATGCACCACCAAAACAGCGCCGACCCACCAAGGCATGGACTCTACAAGACCCCTGAAGGTGTCCTGTGGTACCTGGTACCAAAACATTAGCAGCAGATCCTTTAAGTCCTGTATGTTGCAAGGTGGAGCCACCATGCATCAGACTGTCAGTCCAGCACATCCCACAGATGCTCAGAAGAAGCCGGTGCTACCAGGGAATACCGCTATCTGGTCTGCAGCAATGTTTAGGCAGGTGGCATGTGTCAAATTGACATCTACATGAATGGCCGGACCCATGGTTTCTCAGCAGAAATTGCATAGAGCGTCACACTACTGCCACCGCTTTCTGGTCTTCCCACAGTGCATCCTGGTGCCATGACTTCCTCAGGTAAACGACGCACACATACATAGAATCCACGTGATCTAACAGAAAATGGGACTCATCGGAACAGGCAACCTTACCACGGGCGTTGGTAAACATTGGGACACAAAGAGCCATGTACATCTATAGCTCTGACGACTCCAAGAGGATAAATTCTGAATCTCATCACCAGCCAGTCAGACTAGCTTGGTCTAGTCAGAAAGGCACGAACTGAGGAAGCCTCTTGGATGAGAGGCGAAACGTCTTCACAGATATATACCAAGTCCAGTTGCACTTGATTCAACTCCTTTGGATAACCATGACCTGGATGAATGAGAACATTCACAGATCTGCCACTCTTAGGCTCCATCTGTCAGTATGTACTGAGTCGGACAGCCAAGGGGCAGGTGGAGTTGGGCGTGCAGGCCTGGGGGTGAGGGGACAGAGGTTGTCCAGAGAAGAGGAGAGGGTAGAGAGAAGAAGATCAGTAGCAGTGTCAGGGGGTAGGAGAGAGAAAAATTCAGTTGTAGGCAGGATAGAGGTAACAGAGGAAGAAAGATCAGTGGCGGAGAGAGAGCGGAGGTGTCTACGGGTGGAAACCATGTGGGTAGGGGGAGAAGCTGAGGGGGGAGAAGAGAGGGAGAGAGAGTAGGACATGAAATATTGGTCAGAGAGCTGGAAGGGAGTAACAGAGAGATTGGAAATAGGACAGTGTCTAGTAAAGATAAGGTCCAGCTGGTTGCTGGCCTTGTGGGCAGGAGGAGAGGGTGAGAGGTGAAGGTCAAAGGAGGAGAGGAAAGAGAGAAGAGGGTCTGGCACAGTGCTCTGTAGTGCCTACCAGAGGGGAGGAGTTGGAACAGGTTGTGACCAGGGTGTGATGGGTCTGCAGTGACATTGCCTGCCCATTTCCTGACTGTGGAGGTGTACAAGTCCTGAATGGAGGGCAGGTTGGCACCAATGATTTTCTCTGCAGACCTAACGGTCCGTTGTAGTCTTTCCCTGTCCTGTTATGTGGCCGAACCAAACCAGACAGTGATGTATGTGCAGAGGACAGACAGGATTATTGCAGTGTTGAACTGAATCAACAGTTCTTGAGCCAGGTTGAATTTCTTCAGCTGGCGGAAAAAGTACATTCTCTGCTGGGCCTTTTTGATGATTGTGTCTATGTTGGATGGATTTTAAAAATTTTGCATGGTTATTTGCAAAGATATACACATTTGTGGGCGTCTTTCCCCGCACCAGCAGCCATTTTCCATGTTACACTGCCTTAGTTCGCAACGCATTCTGGGTATTTTCTTCTACCACTCCATTTGGAGTCTGCATCTGAAAAAGCTCCATTTGGACGGCCATTTGGTGGGTTAGATAACCACTTCCCCTCGATCCCCAAAAGAAACGGGACACCCTACCCTATGTGGCCGCAGGTAAAACAGAGTGGTAGGGCCGGGGGGGGGGGACTGGGATTGGGCCCAAGTTCCAGACGGACAAGAGGTGCTGGCCAACCAACCAGACATAGTGGTGGTTGACAGGGAGCAAAAGAGAGCAGTCGTGATAGATGTGGCAATCCTGGCTGACAGCAAAACCAGAAAGAGGGAGCATGACAAGACAGAAAAGTACCAAGGGCTGAAGAAAGAACTGGAATGGATGTGGAAGGTGAAGTCCAAAGTGGTCCCTGTGGTAATAGGAGCACAATGGGCTGTGACCCCCAAACTGGGAGAGTGGCTCCAGCAGGTTCCAGGAGAAACATCTGAGGTCTCTGTCCAGAAGGGTGCAGTTTTGGGAACAGCTAAGATACTGCGCAGAACCCCCAAACTCCCAGGCCTCAGACAGAGGACCCGCCAAGTTTGAAGAAGACACATATTTATACATACACACATACATATGTCCCTCTCACCCTTTTTCAGGTGGTGTGTCCACACACACACACACACACACACACACATGAGCACGTGCACACACACGTACACGCACGCACACACAGCAGCTGGATGGCTCAGCAGGTAAGACCACCGCCTTTCCGACCGGATATCGGGGATTCAAACCCCAGTTGGGACGAGTCTCCAGTAAAAGTCTGTGGCTTAGACTCCTAATGCTATACAAACCGACTACCTCAGATGCAAGTGAGAGTAACACAAATAGAGTCGTACCGGCTCGGACATCACCCGGGTTAACAAGGTCCATTGTCAAAGCCTGTTTGCCGTTGTGAACACAACCTTACATAATATCTCGACTGCCACCATAACAGATACCAACGAGCTTGTATATGTCACTGCAACCGTAATCCTGGCGATGATTGGGTACAGGATTAAAAACACAGGTCAGCAACAGTACCCTCCATGGAAAAGAAGACTGGAAGCCAAGATCAAAGCAGTACAGAGAGATGTTAGCCAGTTAACAGAGGTGCAAAAAGGTGTGATGAAAGACAGGCCCTGGTTGAAGAAGTACAGCAAGGTGTCCATAAGTGAGGCCCTGGAAACTGCCAAACAAAGGCTCACAGCTCTGGCTGTCAGGCTGAAGAGATACAATAGAGAAGCAGAATCCAAAAGAGTAAATGGTCGGTTCCTCAAAGAACCATCCAAAGGTTATTCCCAGCTGCAGAGTAACAAGGGAAAAACATCAGACTTACAAGAGCAGAGACTGACTGATACTGGAAGGATATATGGGAAAAGCAGGCATCAAAAACACCAATGCCCAGTGGCTGGTAGACCTAAGGAGCAGACCACCGCAGTATCCCAGAACAAGAACCAGTTATCATCACAGTGACCAACAACCAACGACGAGTCTCAAACATGATGAGCTGGACTACACCAGGCCCTGACATGATTCATGCCTATTTGGTGAAGAAGCTAACGGTACTCCATGAATGCCTGGTGACACAGATGAACCAGCTGCTGCATAACGGTCTCACCCTGACTGGCTAACACAGAGGGGGAAAAATACTGATCACGAAGGATCCTCGCAAGGGTACAACATCTTCGAATTATCAGCCAATGACCTGCCTCTCCACAACATGAAAGATCCTGTCAGGCATAATAGTGGCTAAGTTGAATGGGCATATGAGTCAATACATAAGCGAACTCAGAAAGGAATTGGGAACAACACCAGAGCATCAAAGCATCAGTTACTGGTTTATAGAGCGGTCACTCAAGACTCTAAGACCAGACAGACCAACCTGAGCACAGACTGGATTGACTACAAGAAAGCCTCATTCAACGCCCCACACATGGTTACTGGAGTGCTTGACAAAGTCAACACGAGACTAACAGCCTTCATCAAGAACTCAGTGAGGAAGTGGAAAACAACAATAGAGCAGGGCAGGAATAATATGACGGCCAAACGGCCAATGCCGTGGATGCCCTGGAGTGTGGCCGTAATGCCCCTTCTAAAATTAACTACCCACACGGCCAGCGTGGCATGCCCTGTTTTGAACTGGCCATTGTGCCCTTAAAAGAAAGTTGCGATTTCCTCATTTAAAACTACATGCCATGCAGCACATAAACAAACTCACATTTCCCAGTGTCTCCGTCATCACGCTGGACATCAACTGTAGCGCGAGATTTCTCCCACTCCCGCAAATATATTTGTGGCAGCTAAGCACAAACACAAGCAGCTAAACACTGTAACGTTACAGTGGAAGTATTAATACACGTTTTTAAGTTTACCAGGATATTGCTGCATAGTGTTAGCTAACTACGAACGTACATAGTTTATAACTTAGTCAATGTTTTTTTTGTTATAAACATCTAACATTACTCATCTTGAATCTTGCTAACGTTAGCTAGCAGTTAACGGTAGCTAACGTTACAGTAATCATGGCAAGAAAAAGCATTTGAATTGAATTCTTACTCCCGAATACGCGCCTCCATATTTGATTTAACTTACCAGATCATTGAGATGTCATTTCCAGCCTGCAAAGGTTGTGAGTAACGTTAGTTAACTGACTCATTATAGAATGGGTAGTTCCAGCCACATAACAGTTATTTTCTTGCAAATCGGGTAAATTGTTGGTATTTAATCAACAGCTATGGCTAAGTATAACGTTAACGTTACTGTATTTAATTGCAGCAAACATAAAATTATGCTAGGGATAGTGGGGGATCCGATAACATTACATATTATCTATGGTCAGTGTAGATTAGTCAAAAACAGGTAAACCTGATCTGAGACTCATTACATGTAGTTGGCTGCCCTCTTGTGGCCGACAGCTCTTTGGCATTTGCTGTAAGATCTGACGGGTTGCTACTTTTTCAGTGCTATGCCATGAAAGGAGCACACAAATCGTGAAATGGAAAGGGAACGAGACAAAATTGCGAGTAAATATCGTAAACTGGAAACCTTTTTTACTAGGTAAATTGAGCCCAATCTGTATACAGTATTCAGTAATATTCAATTTCCAATTTATATCAATAAAATAAATGGAATATGAATTGAACAATAAATACATCAAATATCAATCATTAAAACTATAATTAAAATGATTAATAAATACATTAATGAAGGGATTAGACCATTGATTAATTAATTCAACAATAAATATATTTGCAGGGCCTCCAAAAATCAGGGACACACTGATCAAGAAGACTCACAGGTACCCCAAAGTGGTCAGGATCAGTCAGAGTCACAAGAGCCACAAAGTGATCAGGGTCAGTCAGAATCAGAGCCCCAATGTGATCAGGGTCAGTCGGAGCCCCAACGTGATCGGGGTCACTTGGAGCCCCAACGTGATCAGGGTCAGTCAGAGCCCCAATGTGATCAGAATGTGCAGGTGTCCCAGCCTCAGTGGCCTCGGCTTGAATCAGTCCCAGCTCCCACAAATGCAGCAGCACCTCTGTTGCAAAAAAGAAAAACAAAGCCAGCCACACTGGAGTCATGGGGCTATGACTGGCTTTGTTATGAACAGAGTAGTGGGTACATTACAAAAGTTTGGTGTCGCACATGCAGCGAATACTATGCAAAAGGGTCAAGGAGAGAGTTAAATCCGGGGCTTGTTCAAACCTGCATTGCAGAGGCGTACGTTACCAGAACCAGTAACATCAAAAAGGATACTGCAAACACACACAACTCAAAAATTCACACTGATGCAGAAAAGGCTTTGTTAAACCCACCAGCCTCAACAGAAGCAGTCCAGAAACTGCAAAGCTTAAATGTCAAGACACAGGACAAAATGTGCAAACTGTTTGACATTGCGTACACAGTAGCTTATTGTGAACAGCTGTTTACGGTGTACAGCACATTGGTTTCCATGGAATGCAAACATGGAGTTCAGCTAGGTGAAACGTATGCAAACACCAAGGCTTGCCATGCCTTCACAGGGCATATTGCTGGTAGCATGAAAGAGGACATGGAGCAGTTGTTCCATCATGAGCCTTTTTATTGCTCTGTGCTATTTGACGGTAGCACTGATAAGTCAACATCAGAGAAAGAGGTGATCAGTGTCAAGTTAACTGAGAACGGCACTCCAAAAATAAAACTGCTTGGAATAGCAGAACGCACCACATGTGATGCAGAGGGAATACACCAGGCCATCAAAGAAAAATGTCAAGAACATCAGCTTGACCTCAGCACCAGCGTTACTGCAGCAGCAGCCGATGGAGCATCAGTTAACTTTGGTAGAGTAAATGGGGTCCTTACAAAATTGTAGTCTGACACACCATAGATCGTGAAGATGTACTGTGTTGCCCATCGGCTTGAGCTGTGCTTAAAAGATGCATTCAAAGAAACCTTTTTCGCACAAATTGATTAACTTTTGATGCGCCTTTACTACCTCTACTGAAGGTCCGCAAAGAAATGGAAGGAGCTGAAAGAAGTGGCAGCCATCCTCCACGAACATGTCGTCAAACCAGCACGCTGCCAGGGCACCAGATGGATCGACCATCGAAAGAAGGCCTTGACCTGCCGTAGCACCAACTTCAAAAGTGTGGTAACACAGTTTCAAGAATATTCGTCTGGCCAAAGTCAGGACATCCAGGCTGCAGACTCAGCAAAGATGAAGGCATACGTGAAGCAAATGACATCATGCAAGTTCATTCTCTACTTGGCATTGTATCAAGATTTGGTTGACGACCTGGCAGACCTCTCCTTGGATTTCCATAAAGATGATCTACCAATATCTTCTGTCAGGAGCAAAGTGGTCCTTGCCCAAGCTGGATTAAGAAGACAGACACACTCCCCAGGTCCCTACCTGCGACCTGTGCTGGCTGCTGTGAACCAGGCTGTGGGTGAAAAGTCAGCCTTCATCTACCATGGCGTAGAAGTCTGTGCTGAGCCCACAGATGCATTCAACGGGCAATTGTGGAGAAGATCATCTCTTGTGTTGGAGATCGCTTTGCCACTTTCAGCAGTGATCCAGTTCTAGCGGCAGAAATCTTTGACCATGTCAACTTCCCCTTTGACGATGCAGCACTGTTAGAATATGGCACACAGGAAATTCAGACCCTGTGTAACCATTTTGACCCATTGCTCATTCAGAAGGGATGCAATACAGCACACATGGAGAGAGAATGGAGGAAAGTAAAAGGCGACATCAATCAGCACCACAAGTGAGAGAAGTTCCTTCCTCTCTGGCAGAAAATGCTCTGTGAGAAACAAGAAATGTATGCCAACATACTGCACCTTGTGCGCATTCTACTGGTCTTTCCCATATCAACGTCACAGGTTGAGCATCAGTTCTCTGCTGTGAAGCGGTTTCAGGGTGACTGGCGCTTGAGCTTAAAAGCTTCAACAATCGAGGATCTGCTATACATCACCACGCAAGGTCCTAAGCCTGAAGTGTATGATAGCGAAGCTGCAGTAAAAAGATGGGTGGGCAAGCGGGAATAAAGAGGCGTCCAAATGTTCAGCCTTATGGCCCACGGAGTCGTTCTGAAACACCTGAGGAGGATTCCTCTGAATCAGAGATGGAGTTTAACAATTAGGCTAATCAGCTATATAGGGAACAGGAATCTTTTTGAGACGTGGCCTCAGCCATTTCTGTATAACCAATTTTGTGACTGCTCCTATGATCTCAGACTCAAATGCTTATAGTTGCATGGGTGTGTTGAAACTTGCTCAGATTAATTTTGATCACCCTTAGCCCATTTTACCATTCACTGAGTACTTCACTGCTGTGCCTGTGGTCCGACGTGACTGTCTGATTTGGACCCGGTCAAACATTTAGTGTACATTTTTAATAAACTCAGTACTGTTTTTCAACTCACGGACTCCCAATTGTTGATTGTATACTGTTTTGTCTTCATACAATGTAATTATCACTTATTGTTATTGCACCATTGATTTTGGCCTTGGTGCCCTACATTTTGGCCACGATGCCCCAATAAATTTCTATTCATCAAAGGCCAGAGTGGCCTTGCCCTAAAAATGACTTAATTCCAGGCCTGCTAGAGGCCAACTCAAAGGCAATCACACAGGTAACCATCAAATGTAGCATATACCAAGGTGATGCACCATCCCTGCTGCTGTTGTACATAGGCCTGAACCCCCTCAGTCAGATCATCACAAAGAGTGGATATGGATGCAGGTTCAGAAATGGAGTTGCCATCAGCCACCAACATCAAGCTGTATGCCAGGAATGAGCGTGACATTAACTCGCTGATCCACCTCACCAGGAGTTACAGCAATGACACCGGGATGTCGTTCGGACTGGACAAGTATGGTCGAAAGGTGGCAAAAACAGGAAAGATGGTTAGCACTGAAGGGGTTGAATTACCAGATGGCAGGATAGCAGACATACAGGACAGTTACAAGTACCTGGATATTCACAGGTAAATGGAAACCACGAGGAGGCAGCAAGGACATCAGCTACAGCCAAATACCTCCAGAGAGTGAGGCAGATCCTGAGGAGCCAGCTCAATGGGAAGAATAAGATCCAAGCCATCAACACATATGCCCTACCAGTCATCAGATACCCAGCTGGAATAATAAGCTGGCCAAAAGAGGAGATAAAGACACAGAAACTCCTCACAATGCACGGAGGGTACCACCCGAAGTCCAGCAGCCTAAGACCGTACAATAAGTGAAAAGATGGGGGCCGAGGGGTAGTGAGTGCCAGAGCCACTATCCAGGATGAAACAAGGAACATCCACAAGTATATCAGAAAGATGCCCCCCCCAGGATAAACTGCTGAGTGAGTACCTCACGTAGCAGAGGACAGAAAATGAGGAGGAAGAAGAGGAGATATCATGGAAGACTAAGCCCCTCCATGGGATGTACCATTAACATATAGAAGATGTGGCTGATATCGAGAAATCCTATCAGTGGCTAGAAAAGGCTGGACTGAAGGACAGCACAGAGGCTCTGATCATAGCAGCACAAGGACAGGCACTCAGCACCAGATCACTTGAGTTAATGGGTCTAACACACCACACAAGACCCAAGATGCAGGCTGTGCCAAGATGCCCACAAGACAGTCCAGCACTTAGTAGCATGGTGTAAAATGGTAGCTGGGAAAATGTACACTGAAAGGCATAAAAAGTGCATATAAAGTGCTGCTTGTCTTTTTAACTGTGTTCTGTAAGGTGTCTGTGAGTGCTCTGAAAGGCGCCCACAAATAAAAATTATTATTATAATCAAGTGGCAGGGATAATGTACAGGAATATCTGTACTGAATACAGATGGGAAGTCCCCAAGGCCAAATGGGAGACATCGCCAAAGGTGGTTGAGAATGGCAGAGCTAAGATCCTGTGGGACTTCAAGTTCCAGACTGACAAGCAGGTGCTGGCTAACCAACCAGACATTGTGGTGGTCGACAAGGAACAGAAGACAGCAATAGTGATATGATGTAGCGATCCTGAGAGACAGCAACATCAGGAAGAAAGAACACAAGAAACTAAAGAAATACCAAAAACAATAATAAAAATAATAACAATGGACTACATTTATACAACACTTTATCTAGACACCCGAAGCGCTTCACAGTCAAGGGGAGAAACTCACCTCGACCACCACCAATGTATAGCACCGACCTCAGTGATGCACGACAGCCATTTTGTGCCAGAATGCTCACCACACATCAGCTTGAGGTGGAGAGGGAGGAATCATTGAGTGACTTACACAGGGGGATGATAAGGTGGCCTAATGGAGAGAGCCAGGGTGGGAATTTTGCCAGCACACCAGGGAACCCGCTACTCTTTGTGATAAGTGCCATGGGATCTTTAATGACCACAGTGAGTCAGAACGTCAGTTTAACCTCTCATCTGAAGTACAGCATCTCCTACAGCACAATGCCCCCACTGCACTGGGGCATTGGGATTTTTGTTGTTGTTGTTGAGTTTTTTTTTGTTGTTTTTTTTAGGAAGCCTGCTCCCTAGTGGCCCACCAACACCACTTTCAACAGCAACTCAGTTTTCCCGGGAGGTCTCCCATCCAAGTACTAGCCAAGCCCATACCTGCCTAGCTTCCATCATTCGGCAGAGCCGGGTACATGTTGGTATGGCTGCTGGCGAAGGCCAAGGGCTGAAGGAAGAACTAGATCAGATGTGGAAGGTGAAGTCCACACTAGTCCCAGTGGTAATAGGAGCACTAGGGGCTGTAACCCAGAAACTGGGAGAGTGGCTCCAGCAGATTCCAGGAACAACATCTGAGATCTCTGTCCAGAAGAGTGCAGTCCCAGAAACAGCTAAGATACTGTGCAAAACCCTCAAACACCCAGGCCTCTGGTAGAGGACTTGAGCTGGAGGAGAAGACACACCAGCCGAAAAAGGGTGAGAAGGAGATTTTTATAATGTACATATAAAATGAACGTGTGTGTGTGTGTGTGTGTGTGTGTGTGTGTGTGTGTGTGTTGAATGCATAATATTTTAAAAGTATAATGAAAATGTACCTTAGACAGTTCTGTCATCAGAGTGCTGTTCTGAAGTCTAAAGTCTTCTTCCTGACTATGGAGCTTCCCTTGTAACATCTCATTCTCACTAAGCAACGCATCAACCTCCTAAAACAAAAATAGAAACAACAATAATAATAACAACAACAGCAATTACAGATATAGGCTTAGGCACAACATCAACACTTATTTATCCATTTTTACAATTAGAAGTACACTAATGGTAACAGCAGTACTGCTGCTGTGATGACACAGTGACAAAATCAAAGAAAACAACAAAGAAGCTACACATTGACAGTCTACATGTGTAGGAATTTGACCAGCAGAGGGTGCTAATGGTCTCTACAATATAAATGCCAACTCAAGTAACCATGGTAACCAGCACGTGTGCTGAGAGAGAGAGAGAGAGAGAGAGAGAGAGAGAGAGAGAGAGAGAGAAAAAGAGAGAGAGAGAGAGAGAGAGAGAGATGAAGAATATAAGAGAGAAAAAGGCAGAGAGAGAATATAAGGCTTTTCACACAGCCTTTTCCAGGCGGGAACATTCTGCCATGAAGCTGCCTCACCATTCTGTGTCAAAGGTACGAAGACGGAATAATAATAATAATAATAATAATAATGATGGTTACATTTACATAGCGCTTTCCTAGACACCCAAAGCGCTTCACATTGAGTATGTCCATCCATTTTCCAAACAGCTTATCCTGCTCTCAGGGTCGCGGGGATGCTGGAGCCTATCCCAGCAGTCATTGGGCGGCAGGTGATGAGACACCCTGGACAGGCCGCCAGACTATCGCACAGGGCCGGCACACACACATGCACCCACCCACCCACCCACGCACCCACGCACACACACACACACACACACACACACACACACACACACACACACACACACACACACACACAAACACACACACACACACTCATACCTAGGGACAATTTATTACAGTCGATTCACCTGACCTACATGTCTTTGGACTGTGGGAGGAAACCGGAGCCCCTGGAGGAAACCCACGCAGACACGGGGAGAACATGCAAACTCCATACAGAGGACGACCCGGGACAACCCCCAAGGTTGGACTACCCCAAGGCTTGAACCCAAGACCTTCTTGCTGTGAGGTTTTCAGGCTAACCACTGCGCCACCGTGTTGCCACATTGAGCATGTATACACATGAATATGCTATCACGTAGTATGTTCCTCAACACGTTAGATGACGATATTGGCGGTCATTATTGCTCTGGCGCTGAGCCGGCAGCGCAGGTAGTCACTAAGTCGAATCAACGTCTGTGTAAAAGGGACAGCCGGCAGGACGGGACAGCCGGCAGGACAGGACAACCAGCGCTGTTGTGCCACACGTTGTGATGCCTCTGCTTCAGGAATGCCAGCATCCTATGTAAAATCACTCACTGGGCACGATTATGCCGCCTGTTTTTTTGGTTCAGCGTTAAAAAAACAAAGCCAGCGTAAAGACAAGTCTTCATTACGCCATCATTGTGCAATCTCTTTGTAAAAATGCCTTATAAGAGAGAAAGAGATGGAGAAAATAAGAGAGCGAGACAGACAGAATATGAGATAGAAAATATAAGAGACAGAGAATAAGAGAAAAAGGGAAAAAAGAAAGAGAGAAGATATGACAGAGAGAGAATAATAAAAGAGAGAATATTAGAGAGAATAATAAGAGAGAGAATATGAGAGAATAGGAGAATAATAAAAGAGAATATAAGAGAGACTAATAAAAGAGAGAATATAAGAGAGAGAATAATAAGAGAGAGAATATAAGAGAGAATAATAAAAGAGAGAATATAAGAGAGAATATAAGAGGGAATAATGAGAGAGAATATAAGAGAGAATATGAGAGAATAATAAAAGAGAGAATATAAGAGAGAGAATATAAGAGAGAATAATAAAAGAGAGAATATAAGAGAGAGAATAATAAGAGAGAGAATAAGAGAGAATAGGAGAATAATAAAAGAGAATATAAGAGAGAGAATAATAAGAGAGAATATAAGAGAGAGAATAATAAAAGAGAATATAAGAGAGAGAATAATAAGAGAGAGAGCGAGAGAGAGAGAATAATAAGAGAGAGAATATGAGAGAATAAAAGAGAATAATAAAAGAGAGAATATAAGAGAGAATAATAAAAGAGAGAATATAAGAGAATATAAGAGAGAGAATAATAAGAGAATATATATAAGAGAGAGAGAATAATAAGAGAGAGAATAAGAGAGAATAGGAGAATAATAAAAGAGAATATAAGAGAGAGAATAATGAGAGAATATAAGAGAGAGAATAATAAGACAGAGAATAATAAAAGAGAGAATATAAGAGAGAGAGCGAGAGAGAGAGAATAATAAGAGAGAGAATATGAGAGAATAATAAAAGAGAGAATAAAAGAGAGAATATAAGAGAGAATAATAAAAGAGAGAATATAAGAGAATATAAGAGAGAGAATAATAAGAGAATATATATAAGAGAGAGAGAATAATAAGAGAGAGAATATGAGAGAATAGGAGAATAATAAAAGAGAATATAAGAGAGAGAATAATAAGAGAGAATATAAGAGAGAGAATAATAAGAGAATATATATAAGAGAGAGAGAATAATAAGAGAGAGAATAAGAGAGAATAGGAGAATAATAAAAGAGAATATAAGAGAGAGAATAATAAGAGAGAATATAAGAGAGAGAATAATAAGAGAGAGAATAATAAAAGAGAGAGAATATAAGAGAGAGAGCGAGAGAGAGAGAGAGAGAGGGAGAGAGAGAGACTCACCTGAGCCTTCTTGCTCTTATTCAAAGCCTGGACAGAAAAAACAAGATGGCAAAAACATGATGGAACTCATGAGACAACAACATGGTGTAGTTCATCTTTAGGTTTAGATCTGAACACCTTCACCAGTCCAAACAAAGCTGATGGAGGAAATGTGTTCATACCTTCTGTGCTTTGATAAAATCTCTCTCCAAAACCACATTCTTCTGTCGGACGGCATTCAGTTCTGGAAAACAGAAGAATGTTTCCAAGACAAGTCGAGTCTACCAGGTTACTCTACCAGGTTTCTGCTGGCACTGGCCACCACACGTTTGCACATCTAAAACTGAACTGTTTTTACTTGAGGTTTAAACAAACCCCACCATCAACACTACAGAACAAGACTTGTACAGCAGCGTCTCATTATCAGATGATCATCATTACAGGCTTGGTGTTGCTACAAGGTGTAAATTTCAGGGCATCTACCTGTCTATCCATCCTGACAATGAGGAGAGCAGAGAAAGGCGGCCAGGTGTGGAAGGAGAAATCCCTGATGGACACTCCTTTAATAGCACCAACACTGAATATAATGACCAAACAAAGCACTGCTATATCAGTGTTACCTGCAGTGTTCTTCCTGAGCTCATCAGACAGCTGGTAGTTCTGGGTCCTGAGCTCCAGCAGCTGAGCCTGGGCAGCAGATAGGAACATTAACACCTGTACATATCAATATCAACATTATAAGACTCCCCCCCCCTTTTCTCCTCAATTGTAGTTGGCCACTCTTCCGAGCCGTCCCGGTCCCTGCTCCATCCCCTCTGCTGATCCGGTGAGGGCTGCAGACTACCACACGCCTCCTCCCATACATGTGGAGTCACCAGCTGCTTCTTTTCACCTGACAGTGAGGAGTTTCACCTGACAGTGAGGAGTTTCACCAGGGAAAAATAGCACCTGGGAGGACCACGCTATTCCCCCCGGTCCCCCCCCCCAAAAGGCGCCCCTGACTGACCAGGGGAGGCTCTAGTGCAGCGACCAGAACACATACCCACACCCAGCTTCCCACCCACAGCCAATTGTGTCTGTAGGGATGCCCGACCAAGCCGGAGGTAACACATGGATTTGAACTGGGATCCTCGTGTCGGTAGGCAACAGAATAGACCACTACACTACCCAGATGCCCCCATTACAAGACTTTAACAACAGGGTCCACTGGAAGGATGTCAGCTCAGTGTGGTAGAGACAACACACAGCCATTTTATCCCATTTCACCGTGTCCACCGGGTCATACTTTAATAATTTGTTTATCAGTAATAAGTGAAATCCATCAAACCAAAAGGCTGAAGAAAAAAAAGAGTACTGAATGTAATTGAACTACTGGTAAAATATAATTAAACAGAAACCGTACAGAAAATATCAGAATACTTTGTTTTTAAGTTATAGCTAGATGTGGAGCAGTCTATTATAGACTTCTATGGAGCAGCAACCACAAACAGGACCCAACAGAATGTCCACCTGGAATGTCCTCTGAATACTCAGATGTCACCTGTAGGCGTAGATAATGTGGAAAGGGCTCCAGTGTGTGTCCAAAACAAAGGACATGTACCTATAAAAAGTGTGTGTCTGATCTCCTTAAACCGTACATTCAATCTCAAGCTCTTCACTCTCAAAACACAGGGCTCCTGTGTGACCCAAAGTTAAGAAGAGATCAGCTGGTGGCAGGGCCTTTTCCTATCGGGCTCTGTTGTTGTGGAATAACCTGCCTGCTGCCATCAGACAATCAGAGTCTGTTGAGTCCTTTAAATCCAGACTTAAAACTCATCTTTTGTCTTAGCTTACAATTAGTGGCATTTAGGCTGAGTGCTTCACAACCTGTACTGCATGGCGGGTCAGTTTCTGTCTCAATGACTTTACCAACCACTGTTCTGCCCACGAGATCACAGAGTATAGATTATAGAGTATAGATTATGACTACTGCAAACTGTTCTCTTTTCTCACGTCTTTCCTCTCTCTCTCTCTGAATGATGTCTCGCCTTTCTCTTCTTCTGTGCATGTGAACGACACTGCTTGGCATCGTCAATCAATCAATCAATCAATCAATCAAGTTGCATGTTATATAGCGCTTTTCTAGCTGCGACAGCCACTCAAAGCGGTTTACATTCCTGGTCAAATCTGAATTTCAGACACCTGTTACAACAGAACACAAGCCGTCCTCATCATAGTCTTCATATATGTTATAAATCCATTTTAATTGTGTTATCCTCTTTCAATGTTGTATTGTGTACATTGTGTAAACACAACAACATGTCACGTTGTGCGTCTTGGGAGAGAGATCCTCCTCTGGTGCTCTCCCTGGGCTTTCTCCCTGGTTTTTCTCCCTGTTAAAGGGTTTAGGAAGTTGTTCCTTATCTGATGAGAGGGTCTAAGGACAGGATGCTGTGTTGCTGTAAAGCCCCCTGAGGCACCTGTGTAACTTGTGATATTGGGCTATACAAATAAAAGTGACGAGTTGTGTGTGTGTGTGTGTGTGTGTGTGTGTGTGTGTACCATCCTCCTGCATGCATGCATGGCTGCCTCGCTAACAGCTGACAGCCATTCTGTCCATTGTTAATATGTTTAAACGTTTCATTCCAGGCTGCAGTTCTCTTTTAATGTGTCGCCCATAGGTTTCGATAAACAAACCAGGCTAACAGCAGTCAAACAAGTCCTGTCTCTCTGTCTCTCTGTGTGTCTGTCTCTCTGTGTCTGTCTGTCTCTCTCTCTGTGTGTCTGTGTGTCACAGACCCCGTGACACACATAACGTCATGTGACCGTCACTGGCAGCGAGCTAACGAGCGGGCTGGACACCATTAACTCTTCGCTAATTAGCTGCAAGGCTCCGTCTCCCTGCTCGTTTCCTCCGCCATGGGCAGGTGCGAAGACTGCCCGCAAACTCCTCTTGACAGCTGCATTTTCCACCTGTTAGGCGGGCGCTGTGAACAAATGCGTAACCAAGTCGGTCCCCTCCTCACACGATTCAAATTAAATCCCAAATTAATACACAAAACCCGCCTGTGACTGACAGTCAGCCGCAAACACGTTTCACTGAATCCGTCTTTTCTGTGACAACCTCCAGCTAGCAGGCTAATGTCAGCCACCGCCTGCCAGTGTTTCACGATTCACTTAGCATCAGCTAGCTGTTAGCATCCGCGGTAACGTCAGCCACCGCCTGTCAACATTAGAAGGCTAACAGTTAGCATCAGCTAGCTGTTAGCATCCGCGGTAACGTCAGCCACCGCCTGTCAACATTAGAAGGCTAACAGTTAGCATCAGCTAACTGAGTCAGTGTTGACGACAGTTATGCTGGGCGTCTCTTGTCACTGACGCTGCTGACAGCAAACCAAGGACAAAATGGAAGCTCTTTTTTCAATGCACGCCTATATATTCACTATACACACAATTTATAAAGAATACCTGCATCCGATGGAACTCCTCCTCCGACAGAGCTTGCGACACCGCCATATTTACTTGCCAGAACTCCAGCTGCTGTGACGTGTGAGGGGAGGAGGGGGAGGAGGGGGAGGAGGAGGTGCCTGGGTTGCTATGGTTTTGGGTCACCCAGTTAAGCAGGAGATCGGAGTTTCGTTATTCGCCCAACAGAGAAGCAGAAGCTGAAAACCACCCAGTAAATAAAAACTTGTACTTTCACCAAACCACCATCCTGTCTGGGCGGTGTCCTCTTAAGGGCACCAGAAAATCTTAGGCCACAGGAAAAGAAAATTCAAGAATGCCACATAATAAATCAGTTAATCTATCAGAATGAACGAAGAGCAAACAGCTTTCTGAGATCAATGACAAGTTACTATTGTCATCAATTCGTTAGCAACTGCAGGCTAATTATGCTTCATCAAAATGATTGAGTTTTTGATGCAAACCTCAAGCAGGTACCAATTTATTGGATAACTTTTGGCAAGAAGAAGAAAGAGAGCCACTTTATTTTCAGTATCAATCAGAACCATGCTTATTGGCCATGTAGGTTTGCACTACATGGAATGTGACTGGTGTCGTGGCTCTCTCGGTGTACTTAACATAGAATAACAACCCTACAACACAACAACCTTCACATATATACACAAGGACTGACTTATACAGGTGAAGTAAGAGGTGATAAAGTGTATTTAACATAGAATAACAACACTACAACACAACAACCTTCACATATATACACAAGGACTGACTTATACAGGTGAAGTAAGAGGTGATAAAGTGTATTTAACATAGAATAACAACACTACAACACAACAACCTTCACATATATACACAAGGACTGACTTATACAGGTGAAGTGAGAGGTGATAAAGTGTATTTAACATAGAATAACAACACTACAACTCAACAACCTTCACATATATACACAAGGACTGACTTATACAGGGGAAGTAAGAGGTGATAAAGTGTATTTAACATAGAATAACAACACTACAACACAACAACCTTCACATATATACACAAGGACTGACTTATACAGGTGACGTAAGAGGTGATAAAGTGTATTTAACATAGAATAACAACACTACAACACAACAACCTTCACATATATACACAAGGACTGACTTATACAGGTGAAGTAAGAGGTGATAAAGTGTATTTAACATAGAATAACAACACTACAACACAACAACCTTCACATATATACACAAGGACTGACTTATACAGGTGAAGTAAGAGGTGATAAAGTGTACTTAACATAGAATAACAACACTACAACACAACAACCTTCACATATATACACAAGGACTGACTTATACAGGTGAAGTAAGAGGTGATAAAGTGTATTTAACATAGAATAACAACACTACAACACAACAACCTTCACATATATACACAAGGACTGACTTATACAGGTGAAGTAAGAGGTGATAAAGTGTATTTAACATAGAATAACAACACTACAACACAACAACCTTCACATATATACACAAGGACTGACTTATACAGGTGAAGTAAGAGGTGATAAAGTGTATTTAACATAGAATAACAACACTACAACACAACAACCTTCACATATATACACAAGGACTGACTTATACAGGTGAAGTCAGAGGTGATAAAGTGTATTTAACATAGAATAACAACACTACAACACAACAACCTTCACATATATACACAAGGACTGACTTATACAGGTGAAGTAAGAGGTGATAAAGTGTATTTAACATAGAATAACAACACTACAACACAACAACCTTCACATATATACACAAGGACTGACTTATACAGGTGAAGTAAGAGGTAATAAAGTGTATTTAACATAGAATAACAACACTACAACACAACAACCTTCACATCTATACACAAGGACTGACTTATACAGGTGAAGTCAGAGGTGATAAAGTGTATTTAACATAGAATAACAACACTACAACACAACAACCTTCACATATATACACAAGGACTGACTTATACAGGTGAAGTAAGAGGTGATAAAGTGTATTTAACATAGAATAACAACACTACAACACAACAACCTTCACATATATACACAAGGACTGACTTATACAGGTGAAGTAAGAGGTGATGAAGCGTATTTAACATAGAATAACAACACTACAACACAACAACCTTCACATATATACACAAGGACTGACTTATACAGGTGAAGTAAGAGGTGATAAAGTGTATTTAACATAGAATAACAACACTACAACACAACAACCTTCACATATATACACAAGGACTGACTTATACAGGTGAAGTAAGAGGTGATAAAGTGTATTTAACATAGAATAACAACACTACAACACAACAACCTTCACATATATACACAAGGACTGACTTATACAGGTGAAGTAAGAGGTGATAAAGTGTATTTAACATAGAATAACAACACTACAACACAACAACCTTCACATATATACACAAGGACTGACTTATACAGGTGAAGTAAGAGGTGATAAAGTGTATTTAACCTAGAATAACAACACTACAACACAACAACCTTCACATATATACACAAGGACTGACTTATACAGGTGAAGTAAGAGGTGATAAAGTGTATTTAACATAGAATAACAACACTACAACACAACAACCTTCACATATATACACAAGGACTGACTTATACAGGTGAAGTAAGAGGTGATAAAGTGTATTTAACATAGAATAACAACACTACAACACAACAACCTTCACATATATACACAAGGACTGACTTATACAGGTGAAGTAAGAGGTGATAAAGTGTATTTAACATAGAATAACAACACTACAACACAACAACCTTCACATATATACACAAGGACTGACTTATACAGCTGAAGTAAGAGGTGATAAAGTGTATTTAACATAGAATAACAACACTACAACACAACAACCTTCACATATATACACAAGGACTGACTTATACAGGTGAAGTAAGAGGTGATAAAGTGTATTTAACATAGAATAACAACACTACAACACAACAACCTTCACATATATACACAAGGACTGACTTATACAGGTGAAGTAAGAGGTGATAAAGTGTATTTAACATAGAATAACAACACTACAACACAACAACCTTCACATATATACACAAGGACTGACTTATACAGGTGAAGTAAGAGGTGATAAAGTGTACTTAACATAGAATAACAACACTACAACACAACAACCTTCACATATATACACAAGGACTGACTTATACAGGTGAAGTAAGAGGTGATAAAGTGTATTTAACATAGAATAACAACACTACAACACAACAACCTTCACATCTATACACAAGGACTGACTTATACAGGTGCAGTAAGAGGTGATGAGGTGCAGTGGTACAGAGAATATATCAGAGATGCTGAAATACACGTTAGCAGCTTACTGACATAGTACATGCCTGAGGTATATGTACATGTCAGAGTGTACCAGTATATGTACCATGTACAGTACAGTATATACAACATGCACAGTACAGTATATACATCATGTACAGTACAGAATATACATCATGTACAGTACAGTATATACAACATGCACAGTACAGTATATACATCATGTACAGTACAGTATATACAACATGCACAGTACAGTATATACATCATGTACAGTACAGTAAATACATCATGTACAGTACAGTAGATACATCATGTACAGTACAGTATATACATCATGTACAGTACAGTATATACATCATGTACAGTACAGTAGATACAACACGTACAGTACAGTAGATACAACATGTACAGTACAGTATATACATCATGTACAGTACAGTATATACAACATGTACAGTAGATACAACATGTACTGTACAGTATATACAACATGTACAGTAGATACAACATGTACAGTAGAGTATATACAACATGTACAGTACAGTATATACAACATGTACAGTACAGTATATACATCATGTACAGTACAGTGTATACATCATGTACAGTGCAGTAGACACAACATATACAGTAGAGTAGATACAACATGTACAGTACAGTAGATACAACATGTACAGTACAGTAGATACAACATGTACAGTACAGTATATACATCATGTACAGTACAGTAAATACAACATGCACAGTACAGTATATACATCATGCACAGTACAGTATATACTACATGTACAGTACAGTATATACATCATGTACAGTACAGTAGATACAACATGTACAGTACAGTATATACATCATTTATAGTACATTAGATACAACATGTACAGTACAGTATATACATCATGTACAGTAGATACAACACGTACAGTACAGTATATACATCATGTACAGTACAGTATATACAACATGTACAGTAGAGTATATACAACATGTACAGTACAGTATATACAACATGTACAGTACAGTAGATACATGTACAGTACAGTATATACACCGTGTACAGTACAGTATATACACCATGTACAGTACAGTATATACTACATGTACAGTAGAGTATATACATCATGTACAGTACAGTATATACACCATGTACAGTTCAGTGTATACATCATGTACAGTAGAGTATATACATCATGTACAGTACAGTATATACACCATGTACAGTTCAGTGTATACATCATGTACAGTACAGTAGATATACCACATGTGCAGTACAGTATATACTACATGTACAGTACAGTATATACTACATGTACAGTACAGTATGTACAACATGTACAGTACAGTATATACACATCATGTACAGTACAGTATATACATCATGTACAGTACAGTATATACTACATGTACAGTAGAGTATATACATCATGTACAGTACAGTATATACACCATGTACAGTTCAGTGTATACATCATGTACAGTAGAGTATATACATCATGTACAGTGCAGTATATACACCATGTACAGTTCAGTGTATACATCATGTACAGTACAGTAGATACTACATGTGCAGTACAGTATATACTACATGTACAGTACAGTATATACTACATGTACAGTACAGTATGTACAACATGTACAGTACAGTATATACACATCATGTACAGTACAGTATATACATCATGTACAGTACAGTATATACTACATGTACAGTAGAGTATATACAACATGTACAGTACAGTATATACATCATGTACAGTACAGTATATACTACATGTACAGTAGAGTATATACATCATGTACAGTACAGTATATACTACATGTACAGTAGAGTATATACATCATGTACAGCACAGTATATACATCCTGTACAGTACAGTATATACACCATGTACAGTAGAGTATATACAACATGTACAGTACAGTATATACATCATGTACAGTACAGTATATACAACATGTACAGTACAGTGTATACATCATGTACAGTACAGTATATACATCATGTACAGTACAGTATATACTACATGTACAGTAGAGTATATACATCATGTACAGTACAGTATATACACCATGTACAGTTCAGTGTATACATCATGTACAGTTCAGTGTATACATCATGTGCAGTACAGTATATACTACATGTACAGTACAGTATATACATCATGTACAGTACAGTATATACTACATGTACAGTGCAGTGTATACATCATGTACAGTACAGTATATACTACATGTACAGTACAGTAGATACTACATGTACAGTACAGTATATACATCATGTACAGTACAGTATATACTACATGTACAGTACAGTAGATACTACATGTACAGTAGAGTATATACTACATGTACAGTACAGTATATACTACATGGTGGGTATTTGTCAGCGTTAAGTGTCCATCTGAAGACAGCCTGTGGAAAGAAGCGGTTTTTATATCTGCTTGTTTTGGGGTACAGTGCTCTGCAGCGCCTCCTAGAGGGGAGGAGTGGGAACAGGCTGTGACCAGGGTGTGATGGGTCTGCAGTGATGGTGCCTGCCCGTTTCCTGAGTCTGGAGGTGTAGAAGTCCTGAGTGGAGGACAGGTTGGTTGGCACCAGTGGTTTCCTCTGCAGAGCTAACTGTCCTTTGTGGTCTGTCCCCGTCCTGTTTGGAGACGGAACCGTAGCAGACCGTGATGGACGTGCGGAGGACGGACTGGATTCTGGCAGTGTAGACCTGGATCAGATCAGCAGTTCCTGAGGCCGCTTGAGCTGCTGGAGCTGGTGGAGAAAGCCGTTGTACAGTTGTGTCGTTACAACGTCTGTGTTGTGTGCGTGTAACCATCCTATTGGCAAGGAGCAGCGGCGGCTGCGGCGCCCGGGCACCAGCTCCACTTCTTCTTTCCACTGCCTTGCTCAGAGGCACAGGCAGCGCCAGCATTAACCCTAGCATGCATGTCTTCTTGATGGGGGGAGGAAGCCGGAGCACAAGGAGGAAACCCGAGCAGACACGGGGAGAACACGCAACATCGTCGTCCACGGAGACTCCTGCCTGGTCTCCTCCGTCAAGCTGTCCGTCACCACCGCCTCCGCACCTGGCGAGAGACAGGATGCTGAGGAGACAAGGAGCAGGGAGAGAGTTTCCTCCTCCCGTGTCACACAAAGGTGGCGTATCTACAACTTCGAGACAGAATCCGGAGGAGACAAGGAGCAGGGAGAGAGTTTCCTCCTCCCGTGTCACAGAAAGGTGGCGTATCTACAACTTCGAGACAGAATCCGGAGGAGACAAGGAGCAGGGAGAGAGTTTCCTCCTCCCGTGTCACAGAAAGGTGGCGTATCTACAACTTCGAGACAGGATGCTGAGGAGACAAGGAGCAGGGAGAGAGTTTCCTCCTCCCGTGTCACAGAAAGGTGGCGTATCTACAACTTCGAGACAGAATGCGGAGGAGACAAGGAGCAGGGAGAGAGTTTCCTCCTCCCGTGTCACAGAAAGGTGGCGTATCTACAACTTCGAGACAGAATGCGGAGGAGACAAGGAGCAGGGAGAGAGTTTCCTCCTCCCGTGTCACAGAAAGGTGGCGTATCTACACCCTCGGGGCTTCAGTCTCTGTGTCCCCCCCCCCCTCCACGTGCGGACTGTTCCTCCGTGAGCGCTTCTTTAAACACGGAAGAAGAAGAAGAAGTGCGGACCCGCGCGGGACGCCGCGTCAGCAGGGGGCGCGGAGGGCGACAGGGGGAGCGACTGAGACGGAGAAAGACGCGACTCCTTTTAAGAGGAGGAGGGACGCGTGTCGACTCCCTTTCACTCCCTGCCTTCAGCGACGATGGACCGTCTTGGGATGCTGGTGCAGAGAGTCCATCTCCTGGCGGACGGACCGGACGGGCTGCACAGCACCGCTGCTCAGTACCAAGTCAGTCTGCACCAAGGCGCGCGCGCGCGCGTGTGACAGTCTGTGTGTGTGTGTGTGTGTGTGTGTGTGTGAGAGAGAGAGAGAGAGAGAGTGTGAATCTTTGTGAGTCTGTGTGTGTGTGTGTGTGTGTGTGTGTGTGTGTGTGTGTGTGTGAGAGAGAGAGAGAGAGAGAGAGAGAGAGAGAGTGAATCTGTGTGAGTCTGTGTGTGTGTGTGTGAGAGAGAGAGAGAGAGAGAGAGAGTGTGAATCTGTGTGAGTCTGTGTGTGTGTGTGTGTGAGAGAGAGAGTGTGTGAATCTGTGTGAGTCTGTGTGTGTGTGTGTGTGTGTGAGAGAGAGAGAGAGTGTGAATCTTTGTGAGTCTGTGTGTGTGTGTGTGTGTGTGTGTGTGTGTGTGAGAGAGAGAGAGAGAGTGTGAATCTTTGTGAGTCTGTGTGTCTGTGTGTGTGTGTGTGTGAGAGAGAGAGTGTGAATCTGTGTGAGTCTGTGTGTCTGTGTGTGTGTGTGTGTGTGTGTGTGTGTGAGAGAGAGAGAGAGTGTGAATCTGTATGAGTCTGTGTGTGTGTGTGTGTGTGTGTGTGAGAGAGAGAGAGAGAGAGAGAGAGAGTGTGAATCTGTGTGAGTCTGTGTGTCTGTGTGTGTGTGTGTGTGTGTGTGTGTGAGAGAGAGAGAGAGAGAGAGAGAGAGAGAGAGAGTGTGAATCTGTGTGAGTCTGTGTGTCTGTGTGTGTGTGTGTGTGTGTGAGAGAGAGAGAGAGAGAGTGTGAATCTGTGTGAGTCTGTGTGTCTGTGTGTGTGTGTGTGTGAGAGAGAGAGAGAGAGAGAGAGAGAGAGTGTGAATCTGTGTGAGTCTGTGTGTCTGTGTGTGTGTGTGTGTGTGTGTGTGAGAGAGAGAGAGAGAGAGAGAGAGAGTGTGAATCTGTATGAGTCTGTGTGTGTGTGTGTGTGTGTGTGTGAGAGAGAGAGAGAGAGAGTGTGAATCTGTGTGAGTCTGTGTGTCTGTGTGTGTGTGTGTGTGTGAGAGAGAGAGAGAGAGAGAGTGTGTGAATCTGTGTGAGTCTGTGTGTGTGTGAGACAGAGAGAGTCTGTGTGAATCTGTATGAGTCTGTGTGTGTGTGTGTGTGTGTGTGTGTGAGAGAGAGAGAGAGAGAGAGAGAGAGAGAGTGTGAATCTTTGTGAGTCTGTGTGTCTGTGTGTGTGTGTGTGTGTGTGTGTGTGAGACAGAGAGAGTCTGTGTGAATCTGTATGAGTCTGTGAGCCTGTGAATCTGTGTGAGTCTGTGTGTGTGGGTGTGTGTGTGTGTGAGTCTGTGTGTGTGTGTGTGAGTCTGCGTGAGCCTGTGTCTGTGTGAGTCCGTGTGTGTCTGTGTGATTCTGTGTGTGTCTGATTGATTCTGTGTCTGCCTGTGTGAGTCTGTGTGTCTGCGTGAGCCTGTGTGAGTCTGTGTGTCCGTGTGAGTGTGTGTCAGTGTGAGCAATTGTACCACACGAATTGTTTTACTTTACAGAAGTGTAGACCACCTTGGTCCTGTTGTTGTATCATCTATTTCCGTGATGAAGCTTTTCATGACATATACGTAGCTCGGTGTGTGTGTGTGTGTGTGTGTGCATATACATACATACATATATATATATATATATTGTGACAACCACGGGGGAACTTAACACCTGACCCAATATATATATATGTGTGTGTGTGTGTGTGTATATATATACACATTATATACATATTGTAGCGAATTCGGGGGGCAACGCAACCACAGGAAGTGCCGCGGCCGGGACGCGAACCCGTACCGGCCGCACCGCAGGAGGCGTCGCTAACCGCTCGACTAGAGGGTCCGACCCGCCAGCCAGCCAGCGGCCAGCGGCCAGGGGCCAGCGCGTCTTCTGATCCGTGCACGTTACAGTATTGTGACAACCACGGGGGAACTTAGCACCCGACCCAACAACGACACAGAGACCGTGGGCAAGTTGAGCCGCTGCGGGCATTTATTGAAAACACACAAGGGAAAACGCTCCACAGGAGTCCTGCTCCTCGTCCGAGCCGGCTGGCTCCCGTCTTCCTTGGCTCCTATGCTGGGCAGCCAACACAACTATAGCTTTCTCTCTCGCCCCCTGGCGGCTGTCTCTGGCTCCCTTTTATCCTTGGGCTCCTCATCAGCCTCTGATTGGGGCCAGGTGTGTCGCTCAGGCTCCCTCTCGCTGAGGGGGGAAGAGTGGGTACAGGCAGGGGCGCCGTCAGCCTAGCCGAGGCCCGGGACGAGATGATCTCGCGAGCCCCCCCGTCCCCCTCCCCCCCCCGTGCACTATAAATCATCTCATGTAGGCTACATATCACTTGTCTCAAGGTAGGATCACAGTATTCACAAAGAAACCATGTGGGCTATAACTTGTGTAAAGAACAGTAGGCTATTCGCAGATATTATCATTGTGTCAGTATTCGTAGATAAATCATGTAGGCTATATCGGGCATCCAGGCAACTCAAAGGACGGAGGCAGGAGTAACATTGAAAAAGCTTTCATAAATCTTGGCAGTTGCCATTGGTGAAGAAGGCGCTGTTTACAATTCATCAGGTATTCATCTCCTTCTCTAAATGCATATCATTGTAAATGTTTTGTCAATAGGCCTAAAAAGCCGTCAGTTCCACTGTTTAAACAAAGGAAAAGCGCTGCACTTTCCGGGTTGCAAAGTCCTTGATGAGGTCAAAGAAGCATTGTGTTAAACTGTTGTACGGCTCTACTATGCTAACTGGATGTTACAATTTAAAACTATGTCTATCAATGAAGTAGCCTAGCTAGCCGTTGCCCGTAGGTAACGTAGCTAGCTAGCTAACAACCAGTGAGCTAACGTTAGCTAAAATTAGCTAACGTTAGCTCTGCTGTTTGCCAGATGTAACGTTAGCCTGCCTAGATAAAACTCACTTTTCTCTTTAGCTTTTTCCAAATACGTTGCCATAGAGCCCCTGAACTCTTTTTCATCATTTTTCCTTTGTTGTTTTACTTTTCTCTTTTTGGCACCTGATGGTTGTTGCCTAGTGTTAGCCATTTTGGAAAGTGAGCATGAGGCAGTGAGTGGCGTTTACGTTGTTGACAGTCGGACCAAACCATGACGTGGGGGGGGAGCGGGGACGTGAATCTGTTCTGACCTCTATGTCAAGGAAAATAAGCAATAATAGAATAATAAACTTTTTTGTTACTGAGAAATACTTTGTTAAATCTTCCCGGATATTTATTTTTGACAAAATATTCCAGCAGATTATTTTAAGGTTAGGGGTCAGTTTGATGCCCCCCCCCGCGATCTGACGCCCGGGGATAACTGTCCCCTTGTCCCCCCCTGGTTACAGGTGTGTTTCTGGGCTGTGCTGGGTCGCTGGCCATGGTGCAGGAGCTGGGCTGACACCGGGGTTGTCACAATATATATAAATATAAATTGTAGCGAATTTGGGGGGCAGTGTGGGAGACCGTCGCCACAGCCGGGACGCGAACCCGTGTCTCCCACTCCGCTAACGACTACGTTAACCAGTCGACTAAAGGGTCCGACCCGTTAGCCAAGGGCTACCGAGCCTATTCATCCGTGGTCGTTACAGTATATATACTATATATATATACATACACTCACCGGCCACTTTATTAGGCACACCTGTCCAACTGCTCGTTAACGCAAATTTCTAATCAGCCAATCACATGGCAGCAACTCAATGCATTTAGTCATGTAGACATGGTCAAGACGATCTGCTGCAGTTCAAACCGAGCATCAGAATGGGGAAGAAAGGTGATTTAAGTGACTTTGAACGTGGCATGGTTGTTGGTGCCAGACGGGCTGGTCTGAGTATTTCAGAAACTGCTGATCTACTGGGATTTTCACGCACAACCATCTCTAGGGTTTACAGAGAATGGTCCGAAAAAGAGAAAATATCCAGTGAGCGGCAGTTCTGTGGGCGAAAATGTGTTGTTGATGCCAGAGGTCAGAGGAGAATGGCCAGACTGGTTCGAGCTGACAGAAAGGCAACAGTAACTCAAATAACCACTCATTACAACCGAGGTATGCAGAAGAGCATCTCTGAACGCACAACACGTCGAACCTTGAGGCAGATGGGCTACAGCAGCAGAAGACCACACCGGGTGCCACTCCTGTCAGCTACGAACAGGAAACTGAGGCTACAATTCGCACAGGCTCAACAAAATTGGACAATAGAAGATTGGAAAAACGTTGCCTGGTCTGATGAGTCTCGATTTCTGCTGCGACATTCGGATCGTAGGGTCAGAATTTGGCGTCAACAACATGAAAGCATGGATCCATCCTGCCTTGTATCAACGGTTCAGGCTGGTGGTGGTGGTGTGATGGTGTGGGGGATATTTTCTTTGCACACTTTGGGCCCCTTAGTACCAATTGAGCATCGTGTCAACGCCACAGCCTACCTGAGTATTGTTGCTGACCATGTCCATCCCTTTATGACCACAGTGTTCCCATCTTCTGATGGCTATTTCCAGCAGGGTAACGCGCCATGTCATAAAGCTCGAATCATCTCAGACTGGTTTCTTGAACATGACAATGAGTTCACTGTACTCAAATGGCCTCCACAGTCACCAGATCTCAATCCAATAGAGCACCTTTGGGATGTGGTGGACCGGGAGATTTGCATCATGGATGTGCAGCCGACAAATCTGCAGCAACTGCGTGATGCTATCATGTCAATATGGACCAAACTCTCTGAGGAATGTTTCCAGTACCTTGTTGAATCTATGCCACGAAGGATTAAGGCAGTTCTGAAGGCAAAAGGGGGTCCAACCCGGTACTAGCAAGGTGTACCTAATAAAGTGGCCAGTGAGTGTATATAATCCAGTGAGTCAAGTACATTCTGTATTAGACTGTACAAGCCTGTTTCATGCCAAAATATCATCAGCTGTCAGTAAAGCTACTGGAGGAAAGAACATACCATTTACTGCCTCGTCATGCACATCACGTGCACAACGTCCAATGAGGAAGGGAGAGGTGCGACATTCAAAAATTCAGAAACACGTGATCGCTAACGGTCCAATCCGCGGGGGGGGGGGGGGTTGGTATTTGTCTATTGGCATGCTGCCGCCCAGTGATTGCTGGGATAAGCTCCAGCATCCCCGCGATGCTGAGAGCAGGATAAATGTTTGGGATAATGGAAGGATGGAAAACAGGTGTTTAGTTTGTGTACGTGTGTGTACGTGTGTGTGTGTGTGTGCAGCTGCTGCTCAGCTCATTGCTGTTATTCAGTGTGGACATTTGTGGTGTGCAGATGATAAAACATGGGTCAGTTAGACACAGGTTACACATTTTACTGCTGGCTGAATATGTTGTGTTCTTCCAGAGGATGTTCCAGGTGGTTGAATAATTAGTTTCTGTCTGCCAATGACCAAATATAAGATGTGACATTCTTTAGAGGGTTGTTTCTAGAGCTACCCATGTGAGCATTAAACCTCTTTTTGAATGTTCCTCTGTTAGACCCCCGTGTGTGTCCAGTATTTAGTCGTTGTCCTCTCTCGTCACCGTAGCTTGGTAGATAACGCCCTTCGTCCGGCATTTTCCCTCGAGGGGGCGAGTCGTTCACACGGCAATTGCAGTTGGGGGTGTCCGGTTGTGATGAGGGTGTTGTTGATTTGCTGATGATTCTTGTGTTGTGGGACGATATCATGTGTTGAATGTCAGGCATGCAGCTGTAACTCATTTTGATGGTGTTTCTATTGAATATCTTCCTCAGTTGATGGTCCGGGATAAAGCACTTATCCAAAAGTTCAAAAAACTGCTTACCAATGTTTGTGGCCATGGTGTCACTGTAGGGTGGTTGTACCACGGTATCACTGTAAGGTGGTTGTACCATGGTATCACTGTAGGGTGGGTTGTACCACGGTATCACTGTAGGGTGGGTTGTACCACGGTATCACTGTAGGGTGGTTGTACCACGGTATCACTGTAGGGTGGTTGTACCACGGTGTCACTTTAGGGTGGGTTGTACCACGGTGTCACTGTAGGGTGGGTTGTACCACGGTATCACTGTAGGGTGGTTGCACCACGGTATCACTGTAGGGTGGGTTGTACCACGGTATCACCGTAGGGTGGGTTGTACCACGGTATCACTGTAGGGTGGGTTGTACCACGGTATCACTGTAGGGTGGTTGTACCACGGTGTCACTGTAGGGTGGGTTGTACCACGGTGTCACTGTAGGGTGGGTTGTACCACGGTATCACTGTAGGGTGGTTGCACCACGGTATCACTGTAGGGTGGGTTGTACCACGGTATCACTGTAGGGTGGGTTGTAGCACGGTATCACTGTAGGGTGGTTGCACCACGGTATCACTGTAGGGTGGTTGTACCACGGTATCACTGTAGGGTGGGTTGTACCACGGTATCACTGTAGGGTGGGTTGTACCACGGTGTCACTGTAGGGTGGGTTGTACCACGGTGTCACTGTAGGGTGGGTTGTACCACGGTATCACTGTAGGGTGGTTGCACCACGGTATCACTGTAGGGTGGTTGCCCCATGGTATCACTGTAGGGTGGTTGGACCACGGTATCACTGTAGGGTGGTTGCACCATGGTATCACTGTAGGGTGGTTGTACCACGCTATCACTGTAGGATGAGTTGTACCACGGTATCACTGTAGGGTGGTTGTACCACAGTATCACTGTAGGGTGGTTGCACCACAGTATCACTGTAGGGTGGTTGTACCACGGTATCACTGTAGGGTGGTTGCACCACGGTATCACTGTAGGGTGGTTGTACCACGCTATCACTGTAGGATGAGTTGTACCACGCTATCACTGTAGGGTGGTTGCACCACGGTATCACTGTAGGGTGGGTTGTACCACGGTATCACTGTAGGGTGGTTGCACCACGGTATCACTGTAGGGTGGGTTGTACCACGGTATCACTGTAGGGTGGGTTGTACCACGGTATCACTGTAGGGTGGGTTGTACCACGGTATCACTGTAGGGTGGTTGCACCATGGTATCACTGTAGGGTGGTTGTACCACGGTATCACTTTAGGGTGGGTTGTACCACGGTGTCACTGTAGGGTGGGTTGTACCATGGTGTCACTGTAGGGGGGGTTGTACCACGGTATCACTGTAGGGTGGGTGCACCATGGTATCACTGTAGGGTGGTTGCACCATGGTATCACTGTAGGGTGGTTGCACCACGGTATCACTGTAGGGTGGTTGCACCATGGTATCACTGTAGGGTGGTTGCACCATGGTATCACTGTAGGGTGGTTGTACCACGCTATCACTGTAGGGTGGGTTGTACCACGCTATCACTGTAGGATGAGTTGTACCAAGCTATCACTGTAGGATGAGTTGTACCACGCTATCACTGTAGGGTGGGTTGGACCACAGTATCACTGTAGAGTGGTTGTACCACGCTATCACTGTAGGATGAGTTGCACCATGGTATCACTGTAGGGTGAGTTGTACCACGCTATCACTGTAGGGTGGGTTGGACCACAGTATCACTGTAGGGTGGTTGTACCACGCTATCACTGTAGGATGAGTTGCACCATGGTATCACTGTAGGGTGGGTTGTACCAGGTGATGTTTATTTTTCTGCGACGTTTGTTGGTTTGTGGTCAGTCAGTGTGTAATGGTGGGTTGTACTTGAGCCGCTCTTTTGTAATGCATCTTGGTATGGGGGTGCAGCTTCATTGAAGATGGACTCACTAGATGATCATGTTGAGAGTCTTCTATTGATGCTTTCTGGGATGTTCTTCAAGATGAAGGGTGGTGGTTGCTTTCTCTAGGGACATACTGCAGCGTGTTGTTGGGCTTCATGTACGGCTTGTATGTGCCGTTCCTAAGGTCCCCTGAGATGTACAGAAAGTCCATTTGTTTTTTGTTTGCGTCAGTGGTGATTTTTTTAGCTTATTTTTTGAGAATTTTTGCAGATTGTTTTTTGAATGTGCTCGACCTCTCGTGGTGTTTTGCTACAAATTAGTAGCCCATCATCCCTATAGAGTCCAACATTGACGTCTAGGTCCTGTAGTTGAGACAACAAATATATTCCAACTAGTTCGCAAGTTTCTGCCCCGTTGAAGCTGCCCATGGTTACATCACATTTACTACTACTACTATTTATCTGCCATGGGTTTCCATTGTGGTACAGAAGTGATTCCTTCACCTGGTATATAATGTCTCTGTCCTGCTCGGGTATCACTGTGTGTCCTGGTATATAATGTCTCTGTCCTGGTATATAATGTCTCTGTCTTGCTCGGGTATCACTGTGTGTCCTGGTAAATACTGTCTCTGTCTTGGTAAATACTGTAATAAATTATTTTTTTGCTTTAACTTGAAAAAGCGAGTAAACTGGTTGCCTTGAAATTTTGAGTTAGTTGAAAATAATATGAGTTGGCACAATGAGGCAATTAAGTAACTTAAGGTCGCTAGTTGATCTGACAAAAACAACATGTTCTATCAACTAAGGAGTCTTTGTTAACACAACATTCTATTTAGTGGATGCAACTTAAAATTATGTGTTGAGTCAACTCAAGTTTACATTAACTTAACAACATGTATAGGGGTACTAATGTGCATTTTCAGTTTGTCCTGACTAAACTTTTTACTTGGGTCAACTACATAAAGCTTGTTGTATTAATGTTTCAACAAAGTAACCATGGTTGCCTTGAAAATCTAAGTTGTCGTGAATTCTTTGCTTATGTTAACGTGACAACAGCCCTTTCTATGCATCGTTTTAACCAAACTGGCTAGTACTACATACATAAATGTGCAAACATGATGTACAAGAACGCAACATTTCACACATGACACATTCAACAAAACCTCAGGACTCCTAGTCCAATTCCAGCATCAGCAGCTCAGGGTATCTGCCCACTCATCTAATTCTGGGGTAGATGGCAAATGAGCCAATCTCCTAAAAAGGCGGAGTGTTCCTTTAACAGTGTGCTTAACAAAACATAAGCTCATTGACAAATCAACAGGTTAACTTTGAAAAATACTTTTCTTTCTACCACAAATGTATTGGATGACCTCAAAAAACACAACATTTTCTGGTTGCATTTGAAAAAGTTATGTGTGTGAGTGAAAACAAGGTAAATAAATCAGATTTGACACGAGAATGTAACCTGGGCTGACAAAACTTGACAGGACAACAACAGTCACAAAGGTTGCATATGATTGAGTGGCGGGGGCCACATCGGGAACAACTGAGGTCTTTAGTTTTAGAGTGGTTTACGCAGGAGTCTGTCACAGAGTCCATGTGCTCTTGCAGAGCATGTGTTGCCTCCATGATTACCTGTTGGATTACCTGGAAGGTATACTTTAGCTCATTTGGATAGCCGACGTTAAGAGCGTACAGCAGACTCATTAGAAGGGCGAAGGCATTGGGGACATCCTTCAGGTCATGAAGAACAATTTCCTCTTCCAAAACCAAGGCCACGTCAATAATCTCCCTGGGGAGAAGGCCCGCAGGACTCTCTTCTGTGACCACCAGGATCCCGAGCTTCACCCCCTTGACTGCCTCGCCTTCATCATCAGTAGGCTAATGAGGGGACAGAGTAATAAAAACAGGTCACAAAGCAGCATTTGCGTGTCAATGATTTCTTTTTAGATTCAAAATGCATAGCACCTATGGGTGTCAGTGAAAATATCTGTAACAACAGCATACCAGCCGTTAAATGTGAAATGAACAAAAAATGTTTTGGAAATATCTTCTTCCTCTACGTCCATATCTACAAATCTGTGATAGCAACTTCACTTTCATGTTCATTTTCAAATTACATAGTAGCTTCAGCTAGTACATACACGAGACGTCCATGTGAAAAGTCAAATAGTATAAATACTACATTGGCAAATAACATACAGTAGATGCCTCACACGCCTCACAGATCTTTGGAGGGCTCCTCTCTAAGGAAGTACGGCAGGCCAAGAAGGACAACTGCTCTCCTCCGCTGGTTTGAGTCCTGGAAAATGCCAGACCAGAAAGGGCACTTAATAGAGTCTTGAGGGGTGCTGGATTAGAATTTCTCTAAAAGCAATGACACAGTGAACAGTTTTTAAGCTAGAGGGGAGAAATACTCACATCATCGTCCAGAGACAGGACAAGGGACTGAAGTTCTTTAAAACCATGCCATCTCTCGCCCTGTACGGCCGCAGGAACCTGGGCACATACTCGTCAAGTCGATCAAGAAAGGTCTTCTTGAGATCCAAGGACACAAGGCGTCGGAAATCTGCTGCAATCTACTCAAACGAAAGGCACACAATGGGAATAAATTAATGTTGTGAAACAACACCAAACTCTTTTTCAGATTTTGTGGATCAACAATATCAAATCTATTATATTACAATACTGTATTTTCAAAACAACCTCTGAAAGTATAAGTAATACTGACCTTATTAAACTACACTTTTGTGCATGCGTTCATAGTACAAACTGCACTCAGAAGTTGATATTCGTGCATAATGAAGCTTTCAATGGGAAAGCGCCACAGCACTACCGGCATGCTTCTGACTTGTACCCAGCAGCAGCAGCAGGCGGCGCAGTTCACTCAGCCGGCTCGCTAATGCTCTGTGTAAGAGAACAAACCCCCACCATGCCGGAATCACAGCGAGCAGCTGACAGAGGCTTGCTCACCCAAACACAACGCCTCGTCCACTCAGCAGCAGCATCCCGGCCAGGCCGACAGACCCACCTGCGACCCACCTGCGAGTGACCCACCTGCGAGTGACCCACCTGCGAGTGACCCACCTGCGACCCACCGAGGGAACGCTGGGGACTGCAGACAACGTCTGCGCATGTGCATGACACGTGCCGCAGCGTCAGACGGACGTGAACTACAACAACGTGTGGAAATAACCACAAATACTCATTTGTATCTGCGGTGCCTTTAGTTTTCGCAACTAAAACACAGATTTCCAAGTTATCTGAACAAAAGCGTTGAATCACAGTCAATTTGACTAAAGAGTAGATGTGAAGATATCAAAAGGGGCAAATAATGCCTTACAGTGTATTGTAGCGAACTCGGGGGGGGGGGGGGCGCAACCAGACGTACTGCCGCGAGATGCATCTGGCTGCAGACAAGATGGCGGACCTCCGCAGTTGACAGGACATCACGTGACCTCCGCGGTCGACAGAAAACCGGACGTTGGTCTTCTTCGTGTTGTTTTTAAGATCGCAATCCGCCATAAAGCGGAAAGAAGAAGTAGAAGCTACTGCGACAGCGGCAAGAAGGTACTTTAAACGGTTAGTTTTCTTTTCTAAGGTTTTATTCAATGTTGTCTATCAAACTTAATGAATGGAAGAATCCAGCGAGCGTGGGCATAATAACTCTTACCGGTGTGGAGGAAATACATTCCCAATGTCAAGTGGCTCTAAGCATTTAGCTAACGGTAGCTAGCGATGTTTCGTTGCGTAGTTGTTGCGTACTTGTTGCAGGTCAGGTAGCTAGCTAAGCACTTATCAAAATATTGGTGTAAATGAATTAGTTTAATTGAGCTTAAAATGGATACTGTTTGAGGGTCGACGGATTACCCTTCAGAGTTGACTCCAACTGAAACGACATGCCAGCTCTGTTCAGGCAGTCCTAAATTGGAGGACATCTCGCACATCACAGACGAAGCCAGAATAGTTGGCATGACTGGTGTAATCCAGAGCAAGTTAAATGCATCCTTTAGTTTAGTTTATTTAGTTTATAAAAGCACAGTGTGCATGGACATTAATCGTTTGATTAACCATATACAGCTGATGTAATGGGCTAATTTATATCCTCATGTCCATTACAGACATCTCTACTCAGAATAGAAGGTGTACTGAATGCCCCCTGATCTACCGTTATCAGGAATGGACAGACGGTCTGCTTCATTTCAACGACCATGTCATTCTGACACTGCAGCTTCGCCTTCACCTAAGGCACAATCTTCAGGTGTGTAAAACGGTGTTAATGACAGACAACACAAGGTGTTATGACCTTCATTTATTCCATATTGACCCAGAAAGATTTCATCAATTGAAAATTGTTCAACTAACTGTTGTCGCAAGATTTTCCAAATTCTCTGCAGCCCCTTTTCTGCTAGTACTGTGCTTTCTGCGGCACTAATCAAAGTTAAATTGGCAGCCTATTCCACATCCGCAATTTATTTGCCCATTTTTTAAATAAATACATGACCAGGCACAGTGATTGCAGGGAATGATGTTACTAGTTACAGTAGTACTGTGTTTTCAGCATATTCATACCTTCCATTTCAAACCTTTTCCTGTCTTATTTTTGACCACAGAATCATGTGTCAGTGTCTAGAGTCATCAGCTCTCTGGAGGCTTTGTGTGAAGAACGGTTTCCAGCCACCAACTGAATTTTTCAAGCATACTGCCACTTTGAGGCACTTTGCAACAGAGAATACACATACTCATGTGTAAACTGTGAATTCTACCCCCCTGTGGTGGTTATGGACCTCCACAGAAAAGCAGTGTTCAACTTTGAGGGTAAGTTTTTCCGAAAAGTGCTATTTAGGTAAATCGCTTTTTAACTACCGTTTTGTAGGTGCCACATAAACTCCAATGTACTTACTACTCATCCTCAAAGGATATTTTGTGTCTTGTGTTGTATTTGGTGATTGCAGTTAGTGAGCTGAAACAACCGAGTGATGACTTCCAAGGTGAACACAACATAGAGGCATTTTGGGGATCCGTCCATCTACACATGATAAGCAGAGGATTTTTTTGATGGTGAGTGTTGTGAGGCCAGGTCAGGTCGCTCTCCATGGGGCCGAAGGTGGGTCAGTAGTCCAGTGGAGCGCCGATGGGAGATCGGGGCGCCACAGTGTATATAGTCTGTCAAAAGAGTAAAATACACCAGGTCCCATCGGATGTGACTGCGTCTCCCCGGAATGAACTGTATTAGATATTTCAATATTTTTGAAATGATGTTTTTGATGCAGACTCTTCACAGAATCCATTTGTTGTCCAACCGGCATATGCCAATTGGCACCATGGATTGGGAGGGAGATGAGGAAAAGCAGCAAAGTACTCAACACGGAGTATGAAAAGGTCCCATTGCAGACATCGAACTAGAATAGGGTCTAATTGGCTTTTCAGATTTCATGTTTTCACCTTTTCAAGGCATGGCAAGGTTTTTGCCCACTGGACAGAGCAGTCCAAAGCTCTACTGAGAGGTGACCTGCCTCCTGTCTTCAGGCTCCCAAGACTCCGGAAACGGATGTTTTTGGAAGTCGTCCAGGTCAGATTGAAATTCAATTTAACTACCGGTATAATCAGAACCATTAATAACTAATACATTCAGGTGCTTCAAACACTTTATTAACTAATGTTGAAAAGTGCATTGTTAAATAAATATATTTTCAGTCATCATTCGTCTTGTTGCTCTCTTACATTACAGGAACATAACGAGGGCTTAGAACCAGAGGGGGGTAAGTGACATTTGACAAACTTTACAGGACAGCCACAACAAAAAATGACCATACATTGTCATTGCGTGTTGTGTTTATTAAGATATTTGATGAATTACGCTGGGTTGGTTTAGAATTCACAAGTTGTCCTTTGCCGCACACCCCTAGAGGTTCCTTTACACTACTTGATGACCACTACACCCACTACAGCAAAGATGGCAAAACGTGCAAGAGAAGCTCGCAGGTCTGCCCATGAAGGATTGGTGGACTTCATCACGAAGCTGAAGGGGTCGGACAAACGGCTACTGGTATGATACCAATAATAATAAAGCTTATACATAAAAACACTTCTAATTGCAAAGAAGATGATCAAAGCCTGATTTTCTGCAGTGCATTTATTTGACATGGTCTTTTTTTCTATAGGAAATAATCACAGGTGAAGGCAGCTCCAAGTGGCTGGTGAATTTCAGGTCTGCGAAACCAGGCAGGGTCTTCACCTACCTGGAAGAAGACGACCAAATTGATGGAAGTTTTTAAGCACATCAACTTGGTCCTCAAAGGAGCCACAAAATGTGCACCTTATGTCTCAACGACGGAGTTCCAGAGAGTTTGCTTCGTGTTGGATGTGCTGATGCCTGAGGTGAGGTTTAACTCAACAGTCTAGTCTTAGTTACATTGATTTCAATAATTGTCTGTTTATCCAGTCATCAAAGCCTGTATTATAACTGTAAAAAGGGCATTCCACGATTTAGTGAATGGGTTACGCTCGCCCCACCACTAATTTGTAGTGTGTTGTAAATATGGGACCCCTTTTAACTGGAGGTTATCTATTTCTACCGGGCCATTGTCCACGCTCTTGTGGCAGTGGACAACCTCTCTCTAGCTGAGGCAAAGAGAAGATTTAACGTGGGACCATTGTATGATGAAAGGTACAAATGTCTGAAATCAGTCTACCACTTTATTCCTAACACCCCCTAGCTGTGTTAATATTCATGATACACCATGACTTCTCATGTCCCATCGATTGTATTTCTTATCTCTCCTTTTCTCTCTTTTCTTTTCCCAATGTATTCTTTAGTGAAGTGCAAGAATTTAATGATATTATCAAGATGCAGAAGAGGCAGTAGATCGAGGCCGAGCATTAATATTTTTATTTCTATTTTATTTTATTTTTACTTTATTTTATTTATTTTGTTTTTGTTTTGATGTTTTTGTTTATTATTATTATTATTATTATTATTATTATTATTATTAATCTGTAAAACCTCAACCACATTCTGTAAAATGCTGAACCCGATGAACACTGAAAAATAATAAAATAAATTACTTAAAAAAAAAAAAGAAAAGAAATGTGCGCCTGCCTTGGGGGCCCTCCACCCCGGGGACCCCCACCAAGCCCCTGGTCACAGATGTTTACCATGTGACGATGTCAAATGTTGCGCACAATGTCACATTAATGAAGATTATTGTTATATTTAACCCAATTTATGATGTTTGTCCATGCATATTAACCCTTAATAGAGTGGGATATCCCACTGTTATTATGGCTAAAACAAATAGTCTCATTGTCATATGTAGCTTAGACTGTGTGCCCAACTGCACTGGTAATTGTAAGATTTGACTGTATGAGAGGAAATGCCAAATTTCTCAGTTGAGTACACATCACATTAGGGATCGGCTTGATAGGTTTTGAAGGTATTTTACGTTTAGACATTGAATACTAAAAGCCCATGTTGACTTAACTACTGTTTCACCTGGGCCCTATACTACAAAGTGAGTTTGTGTGTGTGTAAGTTTCGGTAGATAGCCCCTTCAGTCTCATTTGTCCCAGCAGTAGATAATGGCAGGTGCTATGGGTGTGTTTAAACTGTGGTTAGATAAGGCACCATGTTATCAGAGCCTGTGTATTGTGCTCACAGTGTTTGCCTAAAGGGGCATCTGTTTGCCATTGAGTCTAGAGGTTATTTGGCCCTCGGTGGGCTTCTGTAAATCTTACCATGATTGTTACACATTCAGGCAGTGACTTTCTGTATCCGATAATAACTGATTAATGAGGGTCGAGTCGTTAGAAAAATAGCCCACATTCTAACCATCCATAGCAAACGTTAGCTGGCATTCGCTAGTGTTGTTGGACATCTAGCTAACGTAACACAATTGCTAACATTGTTGGCTAACGTTATCTAGCTAATGTATCGCTATTGTTGTGCCTCCTGCGCATGCTCCTGTCAACTGCAGAGGTGCCTTCTGCGCAAGCTGCTGTCACGTGCCTCTTGCGCATGCTCCTGTCAACCGCGGAGGTCACGTGATGGTTCTGTCAACTGCGGAGGTGACTCTTGGGAAGATCCGCCATCTTGTCTGGTATATAATGTCTCTGTCCTGGCATATGAATGTCTCTGTTCTGGTATATAATGTCTCTGTCTTCGTATATAATGTGTCTGTCGTGGTATATAATGTCTCTGTCTTGGTATATAATGTCTCTGTCTTGGTATATAATGTCTCTGTCCTGGCATATGAATGTCTCTGTTCTGGTATATAATGTCTCTGTCTTCGTATATAATGTCTCTGTCTTCGTATATAATGTCTCTGTTCTGGTATATAATGTCTCTGTCCTGGTATATAATGTCTCTGTTCTGGTATATAATGTCTCTGTCTTCGTATATAATGTCTCTGTCTTCGTATATAATGTGTCTGTCGTGGTATATAATGTCTCTGTCTTGGTATATAATGTCTCTGTCTTGGTATATAATGTCTGTTCTGGTATATAATGTCTCTGTTCTGGTATATAATGTCTCTGTCTTGGTATATAATGTCTCTGTTCTGGTATATAATGTCTCTGTTCTGGTATATAATGTCTCTGTCTTGGTATATAATGTCTCTGTCTTCGTATATAATGTGTCTGTTCTGGTATATAATGTCTCTGTCTTGGTATATAATGTCCCCGCCCTGGTATATGTCTCTGTACTGGTATATAATGTCTCTGTCTTGGTATATAATGTCCCCGCCCTGGTATATGTCTCTGTCCTGGCATATGAATGTCTCTGTTCTGGTATATAATGTCTCTGTTCTGGTATATAATGTCTCTGTTCTGGTATATAATGTCTCTCTGTCTTCGTATATAATGTGTCTGTCCTGGTATATAATGTCTCTGTCTTGGTATATAATGTCCCCGCCCTGGTATATGTCTCTGTCTTGGTATATAATGTGTCTGTCCTGGTATATAATGTCTCTGTCTTGGTATATAATGTCCCCGCCCTGGTATATGTCTCTGTCTTGGTATATAATGACTCTGTCCTGGTATATAATGTCTCTGTCCTGGTATATAATGTCTATCTTGCTCGGGTATCACGGTGTCCTGGTATATAATGTCTCTGTCTTGGTATATAATGTCTCTGTCCTGGCATATGAATGTCTCTGTTCTGGTATATAATGTCTCTGTTCTGTTATATAATGTCTCTGTCTTCGTATATAATGTGTCTGTCGTGATATATATTGTGTCTGTCTTTGTATATAATGTGTCTGTCGTGGTATATAATGTCTCTGTCTTGGTATATAATGTCTCTGTCTTCGTATATAATGTGTCTGTCATGGTACATAATGTCTCTGTCTTGGTATATAATGTCCCCGCCCTGGTATATGACTCTGTCTTGGTATATAATGTCTCTGTCCTGGTATATAATGTCTCTATCTTGCTCGGGTATCACGGTGTCCTGGTATATAATGTCTCTGTCTTGGTATATAATGTCTCTGTCTTGGTATATAATGTCTCTGTCTTGGTATATAATGTCTCTGTCTTGCTATATAATGTCTCTGTCCTGGTATATAATGTGTCTGTCCTGGTATATAATGTCTCTGTCTTGGTATATAATGTCTCTGTCTTGCTCGGGTATCAATGTGTGTTTGTGGTACAATCAATGTCTTTGGATAGCAAGTCTTTGCTTATGGAAGGGTAGAACTCGCAGATATCAAACACATGAATGTGCAGTTCTTCTTGTCGTCTACGTTCTTAAACCAGTTTAATACTTGGTTTATGCATGTATTTAACGTAAACCAGTTTAATACTTGGTTTATGCATGTATTTAACTTCAACCAGTTTAATACTTGGTTTATGCATGTATTTAACTTCAACCAGTTTAATACTTGGTTTATGCATGTATTTAACGTAAACCAGTTTAATACTTGGTTTATGCATGTATTTAACGTAAACCAGTTTAATACTTGGTTTATGCATGTATTTAACTTCAACCAGTTTAATACTTGGTTTATGCATGTATTTAACTTCAACCAGTTTAATACTTGGTTTATGCGTGTATTTAACTTCAACCAGTTTAATACTTGGTTTATGCATGTATTTAACTTAAACCAGTTTAATACTTGGTTTATGCATGTATTTAACTTCAACCAGTTTAATACTTGGTTTATGCGTGTATTTAACTTCAACCAGTTTAATACTTGGTTTATGCATGTATTTAACTTAAACCAGTTTAATACTTGGTTTATGCATGTATTTAACTTAAACCAGTTTAATTCTTGGTTTATGCGTGTGTTTAACGTAAACCAGTTTAATACTTGGTTTATGCATGTATTTAACGTAAACCAGTTTAATACTTGGTTTATGCATGTATTTAACTTAAACCAGTTTAATTCTTGGTTTATGCGTGTGTTTAACGTAAACCAGTTTAATTCTTGGTTTATGCGTGTATTTAACGTAAACCAGTTTAATACTTGGTTTATGCGTGTATATAACTCAAACCAGTCTAATACTTGGTTTATATATGTATATAACTCAAACCAGCCTAATACTTGGTTTATATATGTATATAACTCAAACCAGTCTAATACTTGGTTTATATATGTATATAACTCAAACCAGTCTAATACTTGGTTTATATATGTATATAACTCAAACCAGTCTAATACTTGGTTTATATATGTATATAACTCAAACCAGTCTAGTACTTGGTTTATATATGTATATAACTCAAACCAGTCTAATACTTGGTTTATATATGTATATAACTCAAACCAGTCTAGTACTTGGTTTATATATGTATATAACTCAAACCAGTCTAATACTTGGTTTATATATGTATATAACTCAAACCAGTCTAATACTTGCTCCGTGTGTTTCATTGGTTTACGAGGACTTTTTTCAAGATTTGATCGTTCATGTTTTCCATGATTTTTTTAATTTATGGTTTCCGGTTTGGTGGGGTTGACCAGTCTACATGTTGGCTTGTTTAAGAAGTTTGGTGTCAGCTGCTAATGACACGCTAAGGTCATTAGCAGCTGACACCAAACTTCTTATGATTATTTCTTTCGTGTTTCCTCTGTTTTACATCCTGTACAGCCGGGTCCAAACTACGGACCTGAGGCACTATAGGGCAGATGCCACTAGATTGACAGTACTCGTCGTAATATGTGGGCTGTTCCGAGTAGGGCCATCTTCTGGACTGAATGGGTGTTGATGTTGCCTGGGATACGGTTGGTGAACTTTTCCATTCCTTTCTTCACGAGTCCCAGAGCGCCGGTGACCACTGGTGTTGTTTCGGTCTTCATTCCCCACATCCTGTTGGTTTCAGTCTCCAGGTCCTTGTACTTGGTCAGCTTCTCTGAATTTCACTGAGGTGTTTTTTCGGATGGTGTTGCCATGAAAGTGAGCATACGCCTCTTTTGCTTCCTGTCCTTGATAATGATGTCGGGCTTGTTGGCTTTTATCTCTCTGTCAGTGTGGATGGGCGTGTCCCAGAGGATGGTGACATCATTGTTTTCAGTGACCGTTTTTGGCTGATGTTCGTACCACTTCTCAGTCGTCTTGATCTTGTAACTCCTGCAGATCTTCCAGTGCAGGTATGCTGCTGCCTTGTTGTGCCTGTACATGTACTCGGTCTTTGCCAGTTCCGGGCAGCCTGAGACAATGTGGTCGATGGTTTCTTCCTACATTCCACAGATTCTGCATTTTGGGTCTGTTCCATCTTTGATGACGCAATGGTGATAGGATCTGGTTGCCAGGCTCTGGTCTTGTGCAGCGATTATCAGGCCCTCCACCTCTGCTTTCAGTCCGGTGCTCCTCAGCCACTGGTGTGTCTTTTGTTGGTCCATGTCTGCATGTTTCATTCTTTTGGGGTACTTCCCGTGCATTGCTTTGTCCTCCCAGGTTTTTTGCAGTTGCTGCTGGCCATGATGTTTTGCCTTCTGCTTCACTCGTTTGGCATAGATGGTAGTTGTCTCGTTTTCTGTTGGTGGGGTTTCTGGGACATCAAGCTCTTTCTTGAATTGCGCAGCTTCTTCATTGATGGAGCAGATCTGATGTTTTACTATTCGGAGGAGTGGGTCCTCTGTTTTTGTCGGGTATGCATCCAGCCCGATAGTGGTAGTCTTGAAGGTCAGTTCGAGTTGGAGTAGTCCTCGTCCTCCTGAAGTTCTTGGTAGGTACAGCCTGTCGACATCTGCTTTCGGGTGTTGTATTTTCTCCATGGTCAGCATCTTTCTTGTCTTGGTGTCTAGTCTCTTGATGTCATTCAGCTTCCTGTCCAGGGTGTCTCCCCGCCTGCCGCCCAGTGACTGCTGGGATAGGCTCAAGCATCCCCGTGATCATGAGAACAGGATAAGCAGTTCGGATAATGGATGGATGGATTATTATTATTATAATGTACAAGTCACGGCACTTAACAGTGTACACTATATTGCTCTGTTTGTGCCAGGGGGCCTGATCCTAGGGGTGGACTAACTTCTGGCGCAGCGTGTTTTGGGGTTTGAAAGCAACTGAGATGTGATGTTTGGAAAATATGCATCTCAACTGTTCCGACACTCCCGCCTCATATGGAGTCACCACTGGTTTATGCTTAGGCAACTGTTGTCCTTCTTCGGTCTTCAATCAGCTGGTGCACTGTTTGGGTGTCTTCCTAGCTTTGACAAATGCCCAGTTAGGATAACCACACTTATCCAGGGCCTGTTTAATTGGGATTTCTCCCCTTCCCCGGCCACTGTATCAGTGGGGACATTGTCAGCTCAGTGGTACAGCATCCTGATGACTCATCATTTGTGCTCCAGTGGATGAATAGAGTCAAACCTTGTTTCTCCAATTTTCTTATTTCTTTGATTTTCTTACCTGGATTGTTGAGCATGCATAAAGACAACATAGAAGATCATATCAGGTATCATAGTAGCTAAGCTGAATGGGCACTTGAGTCAATACATGAGTGAAACTACAAAAGGAATTGGGAACAACATCAGTGTCAGAGCATCAGCTACTGGTTGATAGAGCAGTCACCCAAGACTCTAACGCCAGACCAACCAACCTGAGTACAGCCTGCATTGGCTATAATAAAACTTGTGATGCAATGCCCCACACCTGGTTACTGGAGTGCTATGCCCTATACAAAGCCAACAGGACGCTAATAGCCTTCATCAAGAACTTAGTGAGGAAGTGGAAAACAACACTAGAGGCCAACTCAAAGACAATCACACAGGTAACCACCAAGGTGATGCTCTGTCCCCGCTGCTGTTCTGAATAGGCTTGAAGCCCCTCATAACGTCATGTCATGATGTTGTGACAGAAACCAACCTGTCCCCCCATTTCAGACAACAGGAACACAACCTGTCCTCCCATTTCAGTCAACAGGAACACAACCTGTCCTCCCATTTCAGAGAACAGGAACACAACCTGCCAGGACTAGAGCCTCGGCCTTTCCCCCCAAATTACACTGAGAATGTGAAGTGTTTTCTACTGGTCAGTAGGTGTTGGACTGTTTTCTCTGTACTGACTGTAGGTTCAGTCACTGCCTGTTTACAGACTGGGTGATCCATCGTTCCATGAGCATGAACCAACAGGAAAACAGCCTGTAAGGGGTTGATAGCAATGACCTTTCTGAGTGCCAGTGAGAGTCAACATCTAGACCAGCTACCATGTTGTAAGCGAATTAATGTTGTAAAATGTAGGTTTTGGTTTTTTTTTTTGTCATGCCAGTCATACTGTAGGTGCTAACATGTTTATTAAAGCTGGATTTCGACCTGAGGCTGATGGTATTTATACAGTTTGGAAATGTGATAACGTGTTTTTGAAAGTGACCCATAGACCATTCAGTGTTCAGTACTATGTCTGTGGGAAATGTTGACACGAAGACCTGAAACGTTGCCAGGGGAGAGAAATCCAGAGTTGACTTCATAAAGATTTTGTGGGTTTTTTTTCACAGAAATGTTGTGAACGCTGCAAAATACTATAAATGTTAACTGAAGCTGGGGTCTTTCTATTTAATAACTATTACTGCCTGTCCGTTGTCTTCTGTTGGAGAACAAAACACATTAAATGTACACGTGGTAACTGACGTGTACAAATGGAAAAAGCTTCAAGTTCCTGAATAACAAAACTGAAGCTACATGGTAGGATTGTTATTTAGAGCTTTGACGCACAAGTTTAATTTCTGCTCATTTAAAAGTTTAAATGAGCAGAAATTAAACTTTCAGATTCAGATAAAGTTGTCTGAGTCTGAATCTTAAAGTGTAATTTCTGCTCATTTCCGACTCTCTGAGTTGTTTTGGATAAAAGCGTCTACCAAATGAAAAAATGTAAATGTACCAAAGGTCTCAGTCACACGGTGTGGTATGTTTCACACATTCTTCTGTATCTTCAAGTCATGAGTTTGGTTGTGTTTACAAAAAGACGAACTGTAAATAACTCTCACCCGTTTCCATAAATGAGCTGTTAGGTTTCACATCTCACAGCAGCTTTCAGTCTCGCTAATCACGCTTTTCAGTCAAACCACAAGTGACCATCTGTATGAGCTTCTGTATGAGCTGCTTTGTGACCTTCTGTACGAGCTGCTCTGTGACCTTCTGTACGAGCTTCTCTGTGACCTTCTGTACGAGCTTCTCTGTGACCTTCTGTATGAGCTGCTCTGTGACCTTCTGGACAAGCTGCTCTGTGACCTTCTGTACGAGCAGCTCTGTGACCTTCTGTACGAGCTGCTCTGTGACCTTCTGTACGAGCTGCTCTGTGACCTTCTGTATGAGCTGCTCTGTGACCTTCTGTACGAGCTGCTCTGTGACCTTCTGTACGAGCTGCTCTGTGACCTTCTGTATGAGCTGCTCTGTGACCTTCTGTACGAGCTGCTTCTGTGACCTTCTGTATGAGCTGCTCTATGACCTTCTGTACGAGCTTCTCTGTGACCTTCTGTACGAGCTTCTCTGTGGCCTTCTGTATGAGCTTCTCTGTGACCTTCTGTATGAGCTGCTCTGTGACCTTCTGTACGAGATTCTCTGTGACCTTCTGTACAAGCTTCTCTGTGACCTTCCGTATGAGCTGCTTTGTGACCTTCTGTACGAGCTGCTCTGTGACCTTCTGTATGAGCTGCTCTGTGACCTTCTGTATGAGCTGCTCTGTGACCTTCTGTATGAGCTGCTCTGTGACCTTCTGTACGAGCTTCTCTGTGACCTTCTGTATGAGCTGTTTTGTGACCTTCTGTATGAGCTGCTCTGTGACCTTCTGTATGAGCTGCTCTGTGACCTTCTGTACGAGATTCTCTGTGACCTTCTGTACGAGCTTCTCTGTGACCTTCCGTATGAGCTGCTTTGTGACCTTCTGTACGAGCTGCTCTGTGACCTTTTGTACAAGCTGCTCTGTGACCTTCTGTACAAGCTGCTTCTGTGTGTGTTCCACGTCGGTGGTCAGAGCACCTTCTTCCAACTCACCTGTTGGATGTTCTCTCATCGTGTCTTCAGTGAAGAACACACGCAGGAGCATGCTGAGCGCTGTAGGGCTTGTTACGATACAGGCTGTTTAACGGATTAACAGCAGTGCGTTGTGTTTTTATATGTTGAAATAATGCTTACAGAGTCCACCTTTATCCAAAAAGCCGCCACACACACTTCAGACTGCAGAACAGCGGAACTATTTTTCTGAATTCTTGAGATTTTCTAGAAGGTTTGAAGAATCATAAAGAAACAGCTGAAACAGAAGAACACAATGAAGATGAAGATGCAAACACAATTTTTTTTAACACAAACTTATCAGTTGGAACTATTTAACCTAACGTGTGTGTGTGTGTGTGTGTGTGTGTGTGTGTGTGTGTTACAGACTATTCGGTCCCAGACGTTGGTATTGAGGAAAGAACTCGGTCTGACCACTGAGACTGGAGCCCTGAAAAAACACATCAAGAAGAACAGATACAGGGACATTTTACCATGTACGAAGTGTGTGTGTGTGTGTGTGTGTGTGAAACCCTAATCCTAGCAAAGACAGTCAGCTTGCCCCAGTAGCAGATGCTGCTAAATGCTAAAACATGACAGACTTGTACCACAGATACCAGGGACAAAACTGAGTATTTAATGTGTTAATGAAATCTCACACAGACACACACACGCTCGCTTGCTTGCTGGTAGTCCATCGAGTCCAATGATGACGTCCTTCCTCGTTACCGGGTCTTTGGGGACTGTAGAGTCCAATTCTTGATCCACAAGTGTTATTGCACGTTGGGCATATGAAGTGTGAGTTAGTGGGGGCAGGCATGGTTGTGTGTCTCTTCAGTCTTTTCTGTTGTTGTTTCACATTCCTGTCCATTTCCAGCTGTTCTACACCTCTGTGGCAGATCTCCCGCCAGTAGGAACGGTTAATGGCAGCTTGCTCCAGTCTTCTCTTTTTTTTTTGGATTTCCCCCCCATATTTTTTCTCCCAATTGTATCCGGTCAGTTACCCCACTCTTCCGAGCCGTCCTGGTCTCTGCTCCACCCCCTCTGCCGAGCCGGGGACTAGCCTGCAGACTACCACATGCCTCCTCCGATACATGTGTAGTCACCAGCCGCTGCTTTTCACCTGACAGTGAGGAGTTTCGCCAGGGGGGCGTAGCGCGTGGGAGGATCACGCTATTCTCCCCAGTTCCCACTCTCCCCCGAACTGGCGCCCCGGCCGACCAGAGGAGGCGCTAGTGCAGCGATCAGGACACATATCCACATCCGGCTTCCCACCCGCAGACACGGCCAACTGTGTCTATAGGGACGCCCGACCAAGCCGGAGGCAACACGGGGATTCAAACTGGCGATCCCCGTGTCGGTAGGATACGGAATAGACCGCTACGCTATCCGGACACCCCAGCTTGCTCCAGTCTCAAGGGGTTGATACAACACTTCTTCAGTGACGTTTTTAGCTGGTCTTTGTATGGCTTCTTCTGACCACCCGCGGACCGGCGGCCCAGATGAAGCTGTCCATACAGGACTTGACGTGGCAGGCGTTCTTGAGGCATCCTGATGACCTGCGCAAGCCAGCGCAGTTGGTGTTCAGCGACCGTGGCTTCTGCGCTCTTGCAGTTTGCTCTAGCAAGAACCTCAGCATAAGGAATACGGTCACGCCACGTGATCCCCATGATTCGCTGCAGACACCTTATGTGGAACCGCTCCAGTAACCTTAGGTGGCGGCTGTATGTGATCCAGGCTTCACAGCTGTATAGGAGAGTTGTGATGCAGACAGCTTTGTAAATGGCAATTTTGCTGTGCAAGTGGAGGTGTTTGTTTTGAAAGACCTTATGTCGGAGTTTGCCGAAGGCTAGAGGCTTGTTTGATTCGATTATGAATTTCGTGATCAGTGTTGCAGCCTTCAGAAAGGATGCTGCCAAGGTATTTGAAAGATGGAGCAACTGAGAGTGGTTGGTGTTCCGTAGTGAAGACAGGCATAGTAGGTGGGGGGGCTGGACCTCCACTGGCATCAGTCTTGGTGGTGTTGACTGATAGACCCAGCCTGCTGTAGGCATTCACAACTGCGACGAGAATGGTTTGCAGGTCTTCTAGTGTGTGAGCTACAAGAGCACAGTCATCAGCATACTGCAGCTCAAGGACCTGCACTGCAGACAACTTGGTGGCTGCCTGGAACCTTCGGATGTTGAGGAGGTTTCCATCTAGCCTAAAGTCTATTGTGATCCTGCTACTGTCTTCCAAATCTTTATGAAAAAGTTTTGTGACACATAGGAGGTAAATGTTGAAGAGTACTGGTGCCAGCACACACCCCTGCCTCACTCCAGTGCATACATTAAATGGCGCCGATTCCTGTCCTCCTATGGCCACCCATGTGACCATCCCATCATGGAACTGTAATAGAATTCTCACAAATTTGCTTAGACAGCCAAACTTTCTAAGGATTTTCCAACGTAGCTCTCGATTCACAGTGTCAAAAGCTTTGGAGACGTCAACAAAAGCCACGAAAAGGTCCAGATGTTGTTCACAGCACTTTTCTTGTCGCTGTCTTACTGTGAAGAAAGTCATATCCACAGTACTCCTGTTCTCCCTGAACCCATACTTGTGACTCTGGCAGCAGATGTTCTGTCAAGTGTATCACCATCTGCATAGCATAATCTTTGCTGACACATTTCCTGCAACAGCTAGTAGGGATATGCCATGACTGTTGCCGCAGATGGACGTGTCACACCTGTTTTTGTACAGGGTGACAATTTTAGCATCCTTCCATTGCTGAGGGACACTCATAGCCAGCGGCAGCAAGCTGTAAGTGAGATTCCTCTAACTACTGTACTACTGCACTAGACGCATCACATCACCCTGTGCGAAACAACACACACACACACACACACACACACATACACACACACATACACACCACTATCAGCAGGACGACTGTGAGAAGGTTCAGTGTAGAGAAGAATAGAGGAGCATTCTGTTGAACCACGTGTTTTAATTAACAAAACTAAACAGCATTTAAACAAGTCTGACACTGATGAGCATGACTCAGTACGAGTCGTAGTGTGTGAACAGGCTGATCCATGACTCAGTCTATTTTCTATAAGAAGAGAACAGTTGAGTTGATTAATAGCCTAGGAAACACAGTCCAGACTGGGAGAAGGTCCCCGGCTCACTGTAAGATGTTTCTGCTGGCAGAGAAGGTCAGTAAACTCACTCTGAGATGTTTCTGCAGGCAGAGAAGGTCAGTAAACGCACTGTGACATGTTTCTGCAGGCAGAGAAGGTCAGTAAACCCACTGCGAGATGTTTCTGCAGGCAGAGAAGGTCAATAAACTCACTGTAACATTTTTCTGCAGGCAGAGAAGGTCAGTAAACTCACTGTGACATGTTTCTGCAGGCAGAGAATGTCAGTAAACTCAATGTAACATGTTTCTGCAGGCAGAGAAGGTCAGTAAACTCACTGTGACATGTTTCTGCAGGCAGAGAAGGTCAGTAAACTCAATGTGACATGTTTCTGCAGGCAAAGAAGGTCAGTAAACTCAATGTAACATGTTTCTGCAGGCAGAGAATGTCAGTAAACTCAATGTGACATGTTTCTGCAGACAGAGAATGTCAGTAAACTCAATGTGACATGCTTCTGCAGGCAGAGGAGGTCAGTAAACTCACTGTGACATGTATCTGCAGGCAAAGAAGGTCAGTAAACTCACTGTGACGTGTTTCTGCAGGCAGAGAAGGTCAGTAAACTCACTGTGAGATGTTTCTGCAGGCAGAGAAGGTCAGTAAACTCACTGTGAGATGTTTCTGCAGGCAGAGGTCAGTAAACTCACTGTGACATGTTTCTGCAGGCAGAGAAGGTCAGTAAACTCACTGTGACGTGTTTCTGCAGGCAGAGAAGGTCAGTAAACTCAATGTGAGATGTTTCTGCAGGCAGAGAAGGTCAGTAAACTCAATGTGACATGTTTCTGCAGGCAGAGAAGGTCAGTAAACTCAATGTGACATGTTTCTGCAGGCAAAGAAGGTCAGTAAACTCAATGTAACATGTTTCTGCAGGCAGAGAAGGTCAGTAAACTCACTGTGACATGTTTCTGCAGGCAGAGAAGGTCAGTAAACTCAATGTGACATGTTTCTGCAGGCAAAGAAGGTCAGTAAACTCAATGTAACATGTTTCTGCAGGCAGAGAAGGTCAGTAAACGCACTGTGACATGTTTCTGCAGGCAGAGAAGGTCAGTAAACCCACTGCGAGATGTTTCTGCAGGCAGAGAAGGTCAATAAACTCACTGTAACATTTTTCTGCAGGCAGAGAAGGTCAGTAAACTCACTGTGACATGTTTCTGCAGGCAGAGAATGTCAGTAAACTCAATGTAACATGTTTCTGCAGGCAGAGAAGGTCAGTAAACTCACTGTGACATGTTTCTGCAGGCAGAGAAGGTCAGTAAACTCAATGTGACATGTTTCTGCAGGCAAAGAAGGTCAGTAAACTCAATGTAACATGTTTCTGCAGGCAGAGAATGTCAGTAAACTCAATGTGACATGTTTCTGCAGGCAGAGAATGTCAGTAAACTCAATGCGACATGCTTCTGCAGGCAGAGGAGGTCAGTAAACTCACTGTGACATGTATCTGCAGGCAAAGAAGGTCAGTAAACTCACTGTGACATGTTTCTGCAGGCAGAGAAGGTCAGTAAACTCACTGTGAGATGTTTCTGCAGGCAGAGAAGGTCAGTAAACTCACTGTGAGATGTTTCTGCAGGCAGAGAAGGTCAGTAAACTCAATGTGACATGTTTCTGCAGGCAAAGAAGGTCAGTAAACTCAATGTAACATGTTTCTGCAGGCAGAGAAGGTCAGTAAACGCACTGTGACATGTTTCTGCAGGCAGAGAAGGTCAGTAAACCCACTGCGAGATGTTTCTGCAGGCAGAGAAGGTCAATAAACTCACTGTAACATTTTTCTGCAGGCAGAGAAGGTCAGTAAACTCACTGTGACATGTTTCTGCAGGCAGAGAATGTCAGTAAACTCAATGTAACATGTTTCTGCAGGCAGAGAAGGTCAGTAAACTCACTGTGACATGTTTCTGCAGGCAGAGAAGGTCAGTAAACTCAATGTGACATGTTTCTGCAGGCAAAGAAGGTCAGTAAACTCAATGTAACATGTTTCTGCAGGCAGAGAATGTCAGTAAACTCAATGTGACATGTTTCTGCAGGCAGAGAATGTCAGTAAACTCAATGCGACATGCTTCTGCAGGCAGAGAATGTCAGTAAACTCAATGTGACATGTTTCTGCAGGCAGAGAATGTCAGTAAACTCAATGCGACATGCTTCTGCAGGCAGAGGAGGTCAGTAAACTCACTGTGACATGTATCTGCAGGCAAAGAAGGTCAGTAAACTCACTGTGACATGTTTCTGCAGGCAGAGAAGGTCAGTAAACTCACTGTGAGATGTTTCTGCAGGCAGAGAAGGTCAGTAAACTCACTGTGAGATGTTTCTGCAGGCAGAGGTCAGTAAACTCACTGTGACATGTTTCTGCAGGCAGAGAAGGTCAGTAAACTCACTGTGACGTGTTTCTGCAGGCAGAGAAGGTCAGTAAACTCAATGTGACATGTTTCTGCAGGCAGAGAAGGTCAGTAAACTCAATGTGACATGTTTCTGCAGGCAGAGAAGGTCAGTAAACTCAATGTGACATGTTTCTGCAGGCAGAGGAGGTCAGTAAACTCACTGTGACATGTATCTGCAGGCAAAGAAGGTCAGTAAACTCACTATGACGTGCTTATGCAGGCAGGGAAGGTCAGAAAACTCACTGTGAGGTGTTTCTGCACGCAGAAAAGGTCAGTAACCTCACTGTGAGATGTTTCTGAAGGCAGAGAAGGTCAGTAAACTCATTGTGACATGTTTCTGCAGGCAGAGAAGGTCAGTAAACTCACTGTGAGATGTTTCTGCAGGCAAACAAGGTCAGTAAACTCACTGTGACGTGTTTATGCAGGCAGAGAAGGTCAGTAAACTCAGTGAGATGTTTCTGCAGGCAGAGAAGGTCAGTAAACTCACTGTGAGATGTTTCTGCAGGCAGAGGAGGTCAGTAAACTCACTGTGAGATGTTTATGCAGGCAGAGAAGGTCAGTAAACTCATTGTGAGATGTTTCTACAGGCAGAGAAGGTCAGTAAACTCATTGTGAGGTGTTTCTGCAGGCAGAGAAGGTCAGTAACCTCACTGTGAGATGTTTCTGCAGGCAGAGAAGGTCAGTAAACTCACTGTGAGATGTTTCTGCAGGCAGAGAAGGTCAGTAACCTCACTGTGAGATGTTTCTGCAGGCAGAGAAGGTCAGTAAACTCATTGTGACATGTTTCTGCAGGCAGAGAAGGTCAGTAAACTCACTGTGACATGTTTCTGCAGGCAAACAAGGTCAGTAAACTCACTGTGACGTGTTTATGCAGGCAGAGAAGGTCAGTAAACTCAGTGAGATGTTTCTGCAGGCAGAGAAGGTCAGTAAACTCACTGTGAGATGTTTCTGCAGGCAGAGGAGGTCAGTAAACTCACTGTGAGATGTTTCTGCAGGCAGAGAAGGTCAGTAAACTCATTGTGAGATGTTTCTACAGGCAGAGAAGGTCAGTAAACTCATTGTGAGGTGTTTCTGCAGGCAGAGAAGGTCATTAACCTCACTGTGAGATGTTTCTGCAGGCAGAGAAGGTCAGTAAACTCACTGTGAGATGTTTCTGCAGGCAGAGAAGGTCAGTAACCTCACTGTGAGATGTTTCTGCAAGCAGAGAAGGTCAGTAAACTCACTGTGAGATGTTTCTGCAGGCAGAGAAGGTCAGTAAACTCACTGTGAGATGTTTCTACAGGCAGAGAAGGTCAGTAAACTCATTGTGACATGTTTCTACAGGCAGAGAAGGTCAGTAACCTCACTGTGACATGTTTCTGCAGGCAGAGAAGGTCAGTAAACTCACTGTGAGATGTTTCTGCAGGCAGAGAAGGTCAGTAAACTCACTGTGAGATGTTTCTGCAGGCAGAGAAGGTCAGTAAACTCATTGTGACATGTTTCTGCAGGCAGAGAAGGTCAGTAAACTCACTGTGACATGTTTCTGCAGGCAGAGAAGTTCAGTAAACTCATTGTGAGATGTTTCTGCAGGCAGAGAAGGTCAGTAAACTCACTGTGAGATGTTTCTACAGGCAGAGAAGGTCAGTAAACTCACTGTGAGATGTTTCTGCAGGCAGAGAAGGTCAGTAAACTCACTGTGAGATGTTTCTACAGGCAGAGAAGGTCAGTAAACTCACTGTGACATGTTTCTGCAGGCAGAGGAGCTCAGTAAACTCATGCGTTCTGAATCTACCTGCTTTCACCTGCCTTTGAGCCACAAGGTCATGTTCACATTTACTAAACACGTTTAACATGTGTGTCGATCACAACGGCCTTCACAGAACAACCAAGGTCCACACATCATGCAATTCATAACATTCATGTTCAGACGCGCTCTGCCTCCACCCTGTCAGGGAGGTCTGCCATGTTTGTAAGGACGAATAAATAGAAGAATTATTAAAAATGGTGATATTAACATGAAGACTTCATGTGTTATCAATGATGCAGTTCATGTATGTTTGCGAATGTGTGTGTCTATGTGCGTGTGTGTGTGTGTGTGTGTGTGTCTGTGTAGATGACCAGACTCGTGTGGTGTTAACTCTGCAGACCAGTGACTCTGATAGTGATTACATCAATGCCAGCTTCATTAAGGTACCGACGCCACGCAGACATACACACTTCAGTCAGCGGCACAAACCCTCACACACACTGTAACACCTGTGTTATGCCTGCAGGGGGCGGTAATAAACACATTGTCCTTCAAATAAGGTTAACACTTTGTATTTTAGATGCAAAGAAGCTGTACGGGGCTCGGAGGATCTGAGCAATAACCCAGCTATCCAGTCACCTAAACTCCTCGGCAATCAATCATTTCAGGAGGCGGAGTGAAGTTTATGATGTTTACTTGCCAAAAGGTGAAACTGAAATATACAAACACAATTTAACACCGCAGTTACAAAATTCAAGGTACTACAAAGTAAGTACACAATATGACTGCATAAGACATGTCAAAGGTGCAAATAAGAGTGCCTCAGTGCACGAAATAAGAGCTGTAGACTAGCCAATATACGGATAGGTATAACGTAGCATACGACTAGCAAAGGGGTCATGCTAACACATAGCACGCTAGCACAAACCAAAACGGCATAACACACTACAGATAAAACGAACAATGAATGGGATAAACTTTGCAATGCTGTAGTAAATATAGGCCACATGAACGGAAATACTTACAAACATTGCGTGTCTCAAGATGTAAGGGACAAGGATGGAGGATAATCTTTTGCGGCACACACAATGCACTGGTAAGACGCTATAACGCTCCCTGATTACGATTTGCCGGTCGCGAAGGAAGTACTTCAAAATAAAGGTCCGTCAACAGAATAAAGGTCGCAACTTAAACAATGACCAACAGAGTCCAGAACAGAAGTAAACATGTGCTGTCAGATCTCTGGAGTGAGAGTTGGAGGAGATGATCGGTAGAGTTTATTACACAATAATAATTCATTTAAAATGAATGAAGGAACTGACTGATCAGCTAGGAGCAATAGGTTCTGTGATTGAAGAGGAAAACCAAATTATAACACTCTTGGGTAGTTTGCCACCAAGCTATGCTACAATTGTCCCTGCGCTTGAAACAAAGATTGACAATTTGACACTGCAGTTTGTTCAGCAAGCATTAATAAATGAAGAGCAAAAGCGAGTGAATGCTAATGATAACTCCAGTGGTGCTACGTCAGGTGGTGCATCAGCCATGTCGTCACAATTTCGTGGAGATATGCAGGCTAACTCCAAGGCAGTGGGAGCTGAAAGACCAAGCATGTGGAGATGTTACAAATGTGGGAAAGAAGGCCATATACTAAAGCGCGACTGTCCAAGTTGGAAAAATAAAAATAAAACCCACAAGGCTGAAAGCAGGATGTGTGAAGATGCAGAAGATTCGTCTGAAAGTGCCTTTGTCGCTAAAGAGGCAAACCCGACTGAGAGGCCACAACAGGTCGAATGGTTGATTGATTCGGGAGCATCAAAGCACATGACATGTGATAAAGAAATTCTTCAAGACTACCAGCAATTCTCAAAACCACAGTCTGTGAAACTCAGTGACGGCAGGGTGGTTGACACCCTAGGACTTGGCAATGTCAAAATGAGAGGTAAGTGATGTAAAAAATGTCACAATTTTCGATGTGCTGTATGATCCAAAGCTATCTAGGAATCTATTCTCAGTGGGAGCTGCTGCCAGAAAAGGAACTACGGTGCAGTTCAAGAAGTCTCGCTGCTACATACGTGGGAAAGATGGAATTATTCAAGGAATGGGAACACAAAGATCTGACGGGCTGTATCAGCCGGACGTCGAATTAAGTTTGTCTGTCTGTCATGGTGCATCAAGTGCATCAGTAGCAGCCAGCCTGTGGCACCAGCGCCTGGGTCACACCACCAAGCTGAAGGAACTAAAAGATCTGGTAAATGGAGTGGACTTCTCTGCAGAGAAAGAGGTTCCTTTCTGTGAAGGATGTGTGGAAGGCAAGCTGTCTAGAAAGCCATACAAGCCAGTTGGAGAAATCCGTTCCAAACGCAAGATGCAGCTGATCCATAGCGACGTCTGTGGTCCCACGCAGACTGAATCTATAGGTGGAGCAGAATATTTTGTGACTTATATCGATGATTACTCTAGATGCTGCAAGGTATACTTTCTGAAACAGAAGAGTGAAGTCCTTAGCAAATTCAAGGAATTTGAGAAAACATTCTCCAATGAGTGTGGGCAGAACGCCACAAGATGGAGAACAGACAATGGTTGTGAGTACACATCAAAGGAGTTTCAAGAATATTTGAAGGCTCAAGGTATCCACCATGAGATGACTGTACTTCACTCACCACAGCAAAATGGTGTTGCAGAAAGAAAAATTAGGACATTAATTGAAGTAGCTAGCAGTATGCTGTCTTGTGCTAAGTTGCCAAAGATGTACTGGGCAGAGGCTGTAGCAACCGCAGCTTACATAGAGAACAGGCTGCCCAAATCTGTCCTGAAACAAGAGAAACCCAACGAGAGATGGTGTGGCAAAAAGCCGGACATGAGTCACATGATAGTGTTTGGCTGTGTTGCTTATGCACATATCTCAGACATAGAGAGAAGAAAACTGGACAAGAAGGCTGTGAAGCGTCGTTTCATGGGATATGCAAACAATGCCAAAGGCTATCGCCTGTTTGATGAAAAGAAAAGGAGGATTCTAATTCGTCGTGATGTCATCTTTAATGAATCAGACTTCGACTGGGAACAGGACGTGGAAGTGACCTGCTCAGAGAATGAGGTAACCATGAACACAGATGAGAGTGGAACACCAGATGACGAGGTCACTGTCGATGAAGCTGCTAGAGAAGGCGGCAGAATCAGAGGGGCTCCAAGGAGATATGGATATGATGAGTTTGCTGATATAGTGACTGTTGATCATTATGCCAATGTGTGTCGTGTCATAGAGCCAAGCACACTGAAAGAAGCAATGATGAGTACTAATGCAAAGGAATGGCAGGAGGCGGCTGACTTGGAATATGTGTCGCTGCTGGAAAATGAGACGTGGGACTTAGTGGATTTACCAAGGGATAGAAAGGCCATAGGATCAAGATGGGTGTTCAAAGTCAAGCATCATAGTGATGGACGAGTGGAGAGATACAAGTGCAGACTCGTCGCCAAGGGCTACTCACAGTTGTATGGGGCTGACTATGATGAAACTTTTTCACCTGTGGTATGATTCAGCTCAATTCGTACATTATTGTCTTTTGCCATCCAGAACAATCTACATGTGCACCAGATGGATGTAGTAACTGCATTCCTTAATGGACACCTGGAAGAAGAAATCTACATGGAGCAACCAGAGGGATACATCAAACCAGGGCAGGAACACCTGGTGTGTAAACTGAAGAAATCAATCTATGGACTGAAGCAGTCTCCTCGCTGCTGGAGCAAGGCTTTCACAGAGTTCATGATGGAAATTGGATTTAAACAGTGCATATCAGACCCCTGTGTGTTTGTGAGATAAAACAAGAGCTTGAGATACTCGCTATTTATGTGGATGATCTGATTCTGATTACAGAGTCGATTGCAAGCATGAACGAGTTGAAGATGGCTCTCAAGAAGCGTTACAAGATGAAGGACATGGGTGAGCTGTCCTATATCCTGGGCATCTATGTTGTCCAAGACAAAGAAAAGAACTGTGTCTTACTTCCTCAGAAGCATTACATTGAAGCCATTCTTCAGAAATATGGGATAGATAATGCAAATCCTGTTGCAACTCCTGCTGATGCCAACGTCAAATTGAAAAAAAGTGATGGTGTCAGTAAGCCTGTGAACCAAAGTACCTATCAGTCCATGGTAGGAAGTTGCTGTATGCTGCGATGGCAACACAACCAGACATAGCTCAAGCAGTGAGTGCTGTGTCAAAGTTCAACGCAAATCCAGATGCTGCACATCTGACTGCTGTGAAGAGAATACTTCGATACTTGAAAGGTATAGTGAACCTTGCTCTCAAGTACGAGCGGTCAGAGTCTGGAACTTTGATCGGCTTCTCAGATGCTGACTGGGCCGGTGATCAGGTTGACCGCCGCTCAACAACCGGCAACATATTCTTACAGAGTGGAGGAGCAGGGAGCTGGCTCAGCAAGCAACAGGCAACAGTTGCACTTTCAACAGCAGAAGCCGAGTACGTCACACTCAGTCAAGCTGCTCAAGAGGGTACCTGGCTGAGACGATTACTGAATGATCTCGGAATGGATGCTACACCCACAGTGATCCTGGAGGACAACCAAGGAGCCATTGCAATCACGAAGAATCCAGAGGATCAGTCAAGGACTAAACACATAGACATTAGCTACCACTACATCCATGAATGTGTGCAGAATGGGAAAATAGAACTGCAATATTGCCCAGCAAATGACATGAAGGCAGATATCTTGACCAAGCCACTGACTAAACAGAAGTTTGAATATCTTAGGAGAGAGATTGGGCTTTTTCCTATGTAATTCTGTTTACTGTAATAGGCACTGTTTTTCTGTTGAAAATGGTAAGAAAGCTGTAAGCAAGGTAAAAGGAATCTTGCAAGTTTTTTCAGTTTAAATACATATTATCTTGACATTATTTGTGAAGGAGAGCTCTTAGTAATATAATTTACTGTGAGGTGCCTTTATGCCATTGTAAAATGTAGTGGGAGTGTTGTAATACAGTAATTTGACAATGGGTGTCGCTAATGCGCTGTACTGTCCTCTAGTGTCTGCTTGTAGTTCCGGTTTGACTTTTTTTTTCTTTCTGAATAAACGCGTGAAAAAGCAATATGCAACACGTTCCAAAGAAGCTGGGACAGGGGCAACAAAAGATTGGGAAAGTTGAGGAATGCTCAAAAAACACCTGTCTGGAACATTCCACAGGTGAACAGGTTAACTGGAAACAGGTGAGTGTCATGATTGGGTATAAAAGGAGCATCCCTGAAAGGCTCAGTCGTTCACAAGCAAGGATGGGGCGAGGGTCACCACTTTGTGAACAACTGCGTGAACAAATAGTCCAACAGTTTAAGAACAACGTTTCTCAACGTACAACTGCAAGGAATTTAGGGATTTCATTTCCATGGCATTGTATTTCATTTGCCTTCGATATCCACCACTCATTCTGCAGGGCAATTTTGACTGCACCTCTCTCCTGGATGCTTGCCATTGTTGCCGGAGTGTAGCTGATGTGGGATTGTTGAGGACAGCACTGTGTGCTTTGTGCGTGCCTTTGAGTATGGAAGGTATTGTGCCTGTGTTGTCATTGAACCAGTCCTGGTGCTTTCTGCTCTTGTAACCGATGGATTGGGATGCTGCCTCATAGAGTCTGGAGCTCACAGAAGACCATTTCCTATCAATGGAATCATCTGTGCTCAAGAGAAGCTCAATGTCTTCCAGGTTTTCAGCCAGAGAGAGGCAGAGATTGTTCTGGACCTCAGCCTTTTCTAGCCGGTCACAGTCAAGCCTCTTCTTTGCTGACCTCTGGAGATGAACAGCAGGACATACCTTCACCTGGAGCCTGGTCACGATGAGCCGGTGATCTGTCCAGCACTCAGCACCTCTCATTGCACGAGTGAGTAAGACGTCTTTTATATCAGTGCGTCTCCCAATGATGTAGTCCAACAGGTGCCAATTTTTGGAGCATGGGTGCATCCAGGATGTTTTGTGCTTATTTTTTAATTGGAAGAGGGTGTTTATGATGGTCAAGCCATGCTCAGCACAGAGGCTTAGCAGCCGCAGACCGTTAACATTGACTTTCCCAATGCCATGCCCACCAGTGACACCACTCCACGCCTTGTTGTCTTTCCCCACTCTGGCATTGAAATCGCTCAGCAAACAGATCTTGTCCTCCTTGGGTATACGACGGAGAGCCTCATCTAGTGACTGGTAGAAGCAGTCCCTTACGTCATCCTCTGATGGTAGAGTTGGTGCACAGGCACCTAGCAGGGTGGCAGAGCCTGTCCTGGCCAGAGGGATCCTGACTGACATGAGCCTTCCACTACTTATGCCAATCGCTGTTTCAGTGAGTCTTGGTAGGAGGCAAAACACACACACACGCACACGCGCGCACACACACACACACACATACACATACACACAAAACACACACACACACGCACACAAAACACACACACACACGCACACAAAACACACACACGCACACGCACACACACACGCACACAAAACACACACACACACACATAAAACACATACACACACGCACACACACACACACACACACACAAAACACAACCATTCTTTCCGAGGGACAGTTTCGTACCGCCAACTCACCTGAGCTACATGTCTTTGGACTGTGGGAGGATTATTTATTTATTTACACATTTTTATTTACAAATATTTATTTAATTACAAAGCAAGAGAGGCAAGATGGAGGTGGTGTGGACATGTGTGGAGGAGAGACGCTGGGTAGATGGAGGTGGTGTGGACATGTGTGGAGGAGAGACGCTGGGTAGATTGAGGTGGTGTGGACATGTGTGGAGGAGAGATGCTGGGTAGATGGAGGTGGTGTGGACATGTGTGGAGGAGAGATGCTGGGTAGATTGAGGTGGTGTGGACGTGTGTGGAGGAGAGATGCTGGGTAGATTGAGGTGGTGTGGACATGTGTGGAGGAGAGACGCTGGGTAGATGGAGGTGGTGTGGACATGTGTGGAGGAGAGATGCTGGGTAGATGGAGGTGGTGTGGACATGTGTGGAGGAGAGATGCTGGGTAGATGGAGGTGGTGTGGACATGTGTGGAGGAGAGATGCTGGGTAGATGGAGGTGGTGTGGACATGTGTGGAGGAGAGATGCTGGGTATATTGAGGTGGTGTGGACATGTGTGGAGGAGAGACGCTGGGTAGATGGAGGTGGTGTGGACATGTGTGGAGGAGAGACGCTGGGTAGATGGAGGTGGTGTGGACATGTGTGGAGGAGAGACGCTGGGTAGATGGAGGTGGTGTGGACATGTGTGGAGGAGAGATGCTGGGTAGATGGAGGTGGTGTGGACATGTGTGGAGGAGAGACACTGGGTAGATGGAGGTGGTGTGGACATGTGTGGAGGAGAGATGCTGGGTAGATGGAGGTGGTGTGGACATGTGTGGAGGAGAGATGCTGGGTATATTGAGGTGGTGTGGACATGTGTGGAGGAGAGACGCTGGGTAGATTGAGGTGGTGTGGACATGTGTGGAGGAGAGACGCTGGGTATATTGAGGTGGTGTGGACATGTGTGGAGGAGAGATGCTGGGTATATTGAGGTGGTGTGGACATGTGTGGAGGAGAGACGCTGGGTATATTGAGGTGGTGTGGACATGTGTGGAGGAGAGATGCTGGGTAGATGGAGGTGGTGTGGACATGTGTGGAGGAGAGACGCTGGGTAGATGGAGGTGGTGTGGACATGTGTGGAGGAGAGATGCTGGGTATACTGGGAGAAGGATGCTGAATATGGAGCTGCCAGGGAAGAGGAGAAGAGGAAGACCAAAGAGGAGGTTTATGGAGGTGGTGAGGGAGGACATGCAGGTGGCTGGTGTGACAGAGGAAGATGCAGAGGACAGGAAGAGATGGAGACGGGTGATCCGCTGTGGCGCCTCCTAACGGGAGCAGCCGGAAGTAGTAGTAGTAATAGTAGTAGTAGTAGTATTAGGAGTACTAGATTATTATTATTATTATTATTATTATGAAATAATAATAATAATAATAATGATAACAAAATAACAATAAAATAATAATACTAATTAAAGAACAAATAATACAAAAAATAATAAACTCATCCTTATAGGCGAGCCCTAACCCTAACTAATAATAGGTTAGAACTACTAGAATACAATTTGAAAGAAAGATCAATTAAATCTTCCCAAGGCCTAATGAGGTCTGCTGTAACGGGGGGGGGGGGGACATAGTGGACCGACGGAAACACACGTGCACTGAGGACATGCAGTGTGATCCTTTTGTTGTTGTCGTGTGCATGTTGTCAAGTTTCTAGTGTTTCCATGGGGGACGGTGAAATCTGTAACACAACGAGCTCAGAAAGGAAAGGATGTCCGACCAGATTTGGTCAGCACCAATCAGAACTCACCACGAATACCCAAAACTTTGACGTCCCCATGTTATCAGAATGTCAAACTGAGTCTGAAAGTGGTTCCATGTGTGACGTCGTGGTTCTGGGTCGAGTTATCAGAACTTAGGTTTGCTCTTTTGGTCTGCAGGTGGTACTGAATCTGAGTTGGAATGCTTCAGTGGAGCCTCTCGTCCGCACAAATGATGCTCTTGATTGCTTCGGCAAGTTGATTTCTCATTTAATTTCTCCTTCTGAGCCTTTTCACCTTTTTCTCGTGTCTGGCAGCGTTTCGCTTTATCTCGCACTCACCACAAAGGGTGACACGTCATGAAGGACCAGATTAGTGCTATAACGTGCTCCATAGTCTGCTGCTTGTCGTGGCTACACCGCCCCCAGCTGCCTCCCCGGCACGTTCAAGCCACGCCCCCAGCTCTGACGCGCCGGAAACATCCGAGCGCTCGGCTCGCGCTCTGAGGAGACGAGCGCTGCGCTGCACCAGGTGCGTGCCATCATCCATCAGGCGCAGCTGCAGCAACCAGGCAGCCCTCTACCAGAAGCCTCCCAGACCGCGTCTCTGGGCTCCGACGCACTGAACCCTGCTGCGGTGAAGCTCTGACAAGCCTGTTCCGGTGATTTCCCTGCTTCCCCTCCTCTCGTGCCTCTTCCCACGCTGCTGTTTGGGTTCTCCCAGTATCTCACTCCTGTGTTCCTGTTTTGTTCCCCTCAAGACCCTCCCTCCGCGACTTCCGCGGCTCCCCGCGTCTCCCTCGCTCCTCGTCCCCAGCGACCATCACGTTTCCCCCGGACCTCTCCAGAGATCTCCCTCCGCGTCTCTCTCCCTGGACCCCTCCTTTCGGACTTCACTTCCTGGATCTCGGACCCGGACTTTCTCGGACAACCCCTCGCTCTACGGATTCGGACTTTGGTAGCACATCGTCACAACAACCCCCACCTGAGACTCCCCTGTTAGCATCCCTGTGGCAGTGTTGTTTATTTCCCTGCATTAAAATCGCCTTCGGGTTTTCTCGGTGCTCTGTGTCTGTCCGTCCTTTGGGTTTCGCTACACTGGCCTCTGGTCTTCATTCGTGATCCGTAACACTGCTCTTGTTTACGGTTCAAAACATTGCATGAAAAATAACGCACTAGCCTTGTCCAAAATCTTTAATGACCCATGTTCAAACCTTCACAGTTCTTGGAGTGAAACGGAAACTAGAACCAGTCTCAAAATTTGCCCCAGTTCTAAGAAGTTTCTGGTGTACATCACCCATTACCATCTGGGGAGAGAAGGTAGGGATAGTGAACACCTACAAGTCCTTGAGGGTACCTGAGAATAACAAACTGGACTGATCTGAGGCCCTCAACGTGAATGGTCAGGGCAGGCTGTATTTCCTGAGGAGGCTCAGTGTACTGATGTGTCGTAGGTTAGTTCACATTATTACGACAGTGACCCCACGGCAGTGCCTGGTGGAGCGTGAATAAAGCCTGTTAAGGGGCTCTTCTGCGTTGAATCATTGTGGTTATTTTAGCCAACCAGTACATGGCAGCAGGAGTAAAAGCAGTACATGGCAGCAGGAGTAAAAGCAGTACATGGCAGCAGGAGTAAAAGCAGTACATGGCAGCAGGAGTAAAAGCAGTACATGGCAGCAGGAGTAAAAGCGGTACATGGCAGCAGGAGTAAAAGCGGTACATGGCAGCAGGAGTAAAAGCAGTACATGGCAGCAGGAGTAAAAGCAGTACATGGCAGCAGGAGTAAAAGCGGTACATGGCAGCAGGAGTAAAAGCAGTACATGGCAGCAGGAGTAAAAGCAGTACATGGCAGCAGGAGTCAGGTGTCTCGGCGACGGCAGTAACAACGATGGCTTGTTTGAAAGCAGCTGAAGGGCTGCAGCTGGAAGGCCATGTCGATGCGACCTGCAGAGCGTTCAGACAGCGGGTCATGCTGTACTTGTCCGCCGTTGGCGCCCACGACGAGGCGGATGAAGGTAAGATCGCTCCTTTACTGACGGTTGCGGGTCCACAAGCCATCGATGTGTACAACACGTTCACATGTGCTGCAGAGGACGACAGGAACGGTTCTGATGTGGGGTTGCGGCAGTCTGATGCCCACTGTTCGCCAGAAAAGAACGAGCCTCATGAACGCTGGGTTGCCGTGCGCAGCCGCAAGGGGAGAAGTTCCACGTGTTCCTAACCGATTTAAAACTGAGAGCGCAAACGTGCAGTTTTGCTGATCTGACGTCATCTATGATAAGGGATCAACTTGTGTTTGGAATAAACGACAAAAAGTGCTGTTGAGGGAGGTTGAGCTCACTTTGGATGGTGCAGTTCGGGTATGTCAGGCAGGTGAATTAGTCCAGTTTCACATGGAGACATCCAGCACAAACACTCTTCAGTCGTCCTTGGATATGGAAAGTGCCTCTGCCGATGTGATCAATATCTACACAAGAGAGCGTCCCGACAACACACTTTCCGCGGAGCGCAGCGAGGAGCTCTTTGGTTGCAGTAGATGTGGCACGCGTCACCCGGCTCGACAGTGTCCAGCTTATGGCAAAATATGTCTGAAATGCAGTGGGAAAAGTCCTTTTGCAAGGACGGGTGTAGCAAACGGAAAGAGGGCGAGGAGCAGTATTCATGTTGTGGGAGAAGCTGGTTGTTCTGAGCTTGTTGGTGGCACAGTGACAACTGCGTTGAATACACCTGCAGTTAATGCAGTGACCGGTGATAACTGGGTGGCATCTTTGGAAGTAAATGGTGCTCCTCTCTTCTTAAAACTGGACACGGACGCTAAAGCCAATTTGATTAACATTGTGGACTTTGATAGTTTGGGCCGGAGACCCACTGTAGCAAAGAATTAAATTGCTTTGAAAGCATACAATGGACAGGCCATTCAAACACACGGCACCTGCAAACTCACTGTCAAGGTGAAAGACAAAGGCAAATCACTCCCATTTACTATTGTTCCAGAGGGTCATGATTCATTGCTCGGAGACAAAGCATGAGAGGACCTGGGCCTGGTTAAATCAAATCAAATCAATTTTATTTGTATAGCCCAATATCACAAATTACAAATTTGCCTCAGTGGGCTTAACAGCAACACAACATCCTGTCCTTAGACCCTCTCATCGGATAAGGAAAAACTCCCTAAAAAACCCCTTTAACAGGGAGAAACAATAGGAAGAAACCTCAGGGAGAGCAACAGAGGAGGGATCTCTCTCCCAAGACGGACAGCGTGCAATGGATGTTGTGTTCACGCAATTTACATAATACAACGTTGAAAGAGGATGACAGAATTATAATGGACATAAAATGTATGAAGAACATGATGCACAGGATGCCAAGCAGTGTCCACGTGCCACCGGAGCAGTCCAGGACCCAAGCCACGCGACCAGCATCATCATGTAGTAAAAGAAAAACTTAGGTGAGGAGTGGAAGGGCAGGCAGCATCCAAATGGCGGCCACCATCACCACGGAGACCTGGGAGGAGAACCGACTACACATGCATGCAAGAGAGACTCACATGACACCATTCAAACACAGAGAAAGAGAAAGGAGAAGACCTCATTAAGCGTGTGTAAGCGTTAAGCGTGTGTATGCTCTAACGGACCCAATCAGTATTTCTGAGGAGGTTGTTGGCCAATATGACGATGTCTTTACTGGATTCGGTACCTTGCCATTTGTTCACTCAGTTACACTCTCTGATAATGCACGACCTGTGGTTCATGCCCCAAGACGGGTTCCTGTTCCCCTGCATGACGGCCTCAAAAAGGAGTTGGAAAGAATGGTCGCTTTGGGGGTGATAAAGAAAACCGATGAGCCAACTGACTGGGTCAGTTCAATGGTGTGCGTGAGAAAAAAGAATGGTGAGCTGTGTATATGCATGGACCCAAAAGAGCTCAATGCCTGCATGAAACGGGAACATTTCCAAATTCCAAAATGTGAAGAAATGGCCAGTGAAATGGCTGGTGCTCATTACCTCTCTAAACTGGATGCATCAAATGGGTTCTGGCAAGTGAAACTGGATGAGCCAAGCCAAGTAAGTGCAAACTGTGTACATTCAATACTCCTTTTGGGAGATACTCCTTCCAGAGACTACCCTTTGGGATTAGTTCGGCTCCAGAATTGTTCCATAAGGCAATGGAGCGCATCATCGAGGGCTTGGAGGGGGTCCGAGTCTATGTGGATGATTTGGTGGTTTGGGGCTCTACAATACAGCACAATCAGAGACTTGAGCAGTTGCTGCAACGAGTACAGCAACATGGTCTTAAACTCAATAGGCAAAAGTGTCAGTTTGGTGTGAGGGAACTAACATTTCTTGGGGAGAAGTTATCTCCAAGTGGTGTTCAGCCTGATGGGTCAAAAGTTAAGGCAATCAAAGCCATGCCAACACCAACTGACAAAAAAGGCCTTCAGCGGGTGCTTGGAAAGGTAAACTATCTTGGGAAGTTTATCCCCAACTTAGCAGGCAGAACAGCACACTTGCAAAAGCTCCTTCAGGTCAAGACTGACTTTGAGTGGACAGCTGCCCATAACGTGGAATGTGGAGACATTAAAGGTGTTTTAGCTCAGGAGCCTGTGCTGACATTTTTTCAAGCGGACAGGCCAACTAAAGTGTCAACTGATGCATCGAAAGACGGCATTGGTGCCGTATTGTTGCAACAGCATGAAGGTTCCTGGAAGCCGGTTGCTTATGCATCATGCTCTATGACAAAGGCGGAGTGTCGTTATGCACAAATTGAAAAAGAGTGCTTGGACTGGTTTTTGGCTGTGAGATATTTCATGGATACATACAGTGCATCCGGAAAGTATTCACACCCCTTCACTTTCCCCACATTTCCCCACAGCCTTATTCCAAAATGGATTAAATTCCTTTTTTTCTCATCAATCTACACACAATACCCCATAATGACAAAGAGAAAAAGGGTTTGTAGAAATTTTTCAAATTTATTAAAAATAAAAAACTGAAATATTGCATGTACATAAGTATTCACACCCTTTGCTATGACACTCAAAATTGAGCTCAAGTTCATCCTGTTTCCACCGATCATCCTTGAGATGTTTCTACATCTTGATTGGAGTCCGCCTGTAGTAAATTCAATTGACTGGACATGATTTGGAAAGGCACATACCTGTCTATATAAGGTCCCACTGTTGACAATGCATGTCAGAGCAGAAACCAAGCCATGAAGTCAAAGGAATTGCCTGTGGACCTCCGAGACAGAATTGTATCGAGGCACAGATCTGGGGAAGGGTACAAAAAATGTCTACAGCTTTGAAGGTCCCGAAGAGCACAGTGGTCTCCATCATTCGTAAATGGAAGAAGTTTGGATCCACCAGGACTCTTCCTAGAGCTGGCCGCCCAGCCAAACTGAGCAATCGGGGGAGAAGGGCCTTGGTCAGGGAGGTGACCAAGAACCCGATGGTCACTCTGACAGAGCTCCAGCGTTCCTCTGTGGAGATGGGAGAACCTTCCAGAAGGACAACCATCTCTGCAGCACTCCACCAATCAGGCCTTTATGGTAGAGTGGCCAGACGGTAGCCTCTGCTCAGTAAAAGGCCCATGACAGCCCGCTTGGAGTTTGCCAGAAAGCACCTAAAGGACTCTCAGACCATGAGAAACAAGATTCTCTGGTCTGATGAAACCAAGATTGAACTCTTTGGCCTGAATGCCAAACGTCACGTCTGGAGGAAACCAGGCACCTCTCATCACCTTGCTAATACCATCCCTACAGTGAAGCATGGTGGTGGCAGCGTCATGCTGTGGGGATGTTCTTCAGCGGCAGGAACTGGGAGACTAGTCAGGATCGAGGGAAAGATGAATGGAGCAAAGTACAGAGATCCTTCATGAAAACCTGCTCCAGAGCGCTCAGGACCTCAGACTGGGGCGAAGGTTTACCTTTCAACATGACAACGACCCTAAGCACACAGCCAAGGCAACGAAGGAGTGGCTTCGGGACAAGTCTGTGAATGTGCTTGAGTGGCCCAGCCAGAGCCCAGACTTGAACCCCATTGAACATCTCTGGAAAGACCTGAAAATAGCTGTGCAGCGACGCTCCCCATCTAACCTTACAGAGTTCGAGAGGATCTGCAGAGAAGAATGGGAGAAATACCCCAAATATCGGTGTGCCAAGCTTGTAGCTTCATACCCAAGAAGACTTGAGGCTGTAATCGCTGCCAAGGGTGCCTCAACCAAGTACTGAGTAAAGGCTGTGAATACTTGTGTACATGCAATATTTCAGTTTTTTATTTTTAATAAATTTGCAAAAATTTCTACAAAACCTTTTTCGCTTTGTCATTATGGGGTATTTTGTGTAGATTGATGAGAAAAAAATTAATTTAATCTATTTTGGAATAAGACTGTAACATAACAAAATCTGGGGAAAGTGAAGGGGTGTGAATACTTTCCGGATGCACTGTATATGGACTTGCTAAAGTAATTCTTGAGACAGACCATAAGCCCTCGATAGCCATTACCCGAAAAAGCTTGAATGACATGTCCCCTCGCATCCAGCAATTGATGATGAAGCTACAAAGGTATGATGCTGTCCTTACCTATGTGCCAGGGCCTTGTTTGTTGATTGCTGATGTGCTCTCTCGTGCCACCCCAGTTGTGTCTCAGGTGTGCTGTAGCAGCACTGAGGTGGATGTTGCTCTGCATGTTCACATGGTGAAGGACACACTCCCTGCTTCTGATCAACAGCTCAGGAAAATAGCAGAGGAGACTTCCAAAGACCCGATTCTCTCCAAAGTAATGGAAAACATGGAGCATGGCTGGCAAAGGGGCTCGTGCAAACAATATCACCCACTCAGGTCTGAGCTCTCACTGGTGGATGGTGTTATACTCAAAGGCAATAGGATTGTTATTCCTACCTCAATGCATAAAGAGATGCTGACCAGGTTTCACGAGGGGCATCTAGGGGCAGAAAAGTGTAAACACAGCCCACGAGAGGCTATCTGTTGGCCAAAGATGAATGAAGACATAGACACAATGGTTGGCAACTGTGTCACATGCCTTCAGTTTCATTACAAGCAAACCAAAGAGCCAATGATTCTGTCTGAGATCCCCTCAAAACCATGGGAGAAGGTTGGGGCTGATCTCTTCTACTGCAATGGAAAGGAATATTTGTTAGCCATTTACTACCTCTCAAATTACCCAGAAATAGCTCTACTATCAACGACTTCAGCACAAAGTGTCATAGTTCATCTGAAGTCAGTTTTTGCTATACACGGCATTCCTCAAGAGGTGGTTACAGACAACGGTCCACAGTTTTCTTGTCATGAATTTAAGCATGTCTGTGAATGTTCTCATTCATCCAGGTCGTCATGGTTACCCAAAGGAGTTGAATCAAGTACAACTGGACTTGGTATATATCCGTGAAGACGTTTCGCCTCTCATCCAAGAGGCTTCTGTGTACCGATGTTTTGGCCGCGCCCGTCGTTACCGGAGCTGTTGATTTGCATTTGTTTAGCAGCGACGGTCGTTTGCATTATTAATTACAATGCATTGCTGCTACTTGGTGTTGACATGTGATTATTCGTGTTTTGACAATATACTGTTGATATTTAAAATCTGATACAGGCTATGCTACCTACCTATCGACCTCTGTTACCCTGTTGATGTGATGCTGATGCTGAAGTTTCTTTTTGCCTTTGCCACTATCTACGCCTGCCTTTCCCCACGGGGATCAGTAAAGGTCATCTTATTTTCTCTTATCTTACAAGGTTCCACATTAACTTCTGCAGGTGAAAAGGGCCAATAAACCCCACAAACGTTGTGGCAACTAAACTAACAAACCTAAAATTCAAAATTTATATTTAAATATAATTCTGTTTTAGTCAAATTAATTTAATTGTCAGCATTTACTGGATGCTTTAATTAGGCAATTTCCAACAAGTAGTTAAGTCTCCAGTATAAAGGGAGTAGAAGAGTATAATGTCTGCGTTGGTCTTCTAGGGTGCGACAGATAGCAGAGTCTACATAGCCGCGCAGGGTCCTCTCAGGAACACAGTGGTCGACTTCTGGAGGATGATCTGGCAGCACGACGTCAAGGTAAACAAACCAGGATCCATTTATTCTTCAAGTCCAATAAAGGTTCAGAACTCCTTAAGAGGACAAAACACAATCAAGTCGTTGGGACACGTTTCCATGGCTATATTTGTTATGGATGTTGATATTGAGCACTTAGCGACACCTAGTGGTCTGTTACGTTATCTGCGACCCATAATGCTGTGCGCTGTTCTTGTGAGTCATTCTAATAAAGATTCATGAACTGAAACATGGCGTCAGAAGCGGTCTAGCTAATAGCTAGTTAACAAACGCCATGGCGAGCAATATCGTTCCAGCACCAGAGGGCATGCCGATGTCCGGGGATTTGGTGAAGAACTGGGAGGGTTTCCCTGCGGAATTTGAGGACTTGTTGTTAGCCACGGGTCTAAAGGAGAAGGCGAAGGAAGTACCGGCAGCCTCGCTGAGACGGCTAATGGGTAACGAGGGCCGTCATGTTGCTATGCACAACGGAGCACTGACTGAAGAGCAAAAGACAGACCCTGCTGCCACCCTAAAGGCTTTGGGGGAGCGTTTTAAGCCGGCGAAAAATCTAATATAGGAAAGATGTATGTTTGGGTGCTGCAAACAGGAGGCTGATGAACCAATAGACGGTTTCCTAAGCGGACTACGGGGAAGAGCTGCGTCGTGTGAGTTTCGTGGGCTGAAAGACGACATGATTCGAGACAGGCTCGTGCTCGGTGTCGCAAGGGAGGACACCAGAAGGCGCGTGCTGCGCGAGCGAGAGCTGATGCGGCCTTCAGCGGTGGAAATACGTCGTCTTGCAGAACTGACAGAGAAGCGCATGAGAAGTATGGAGAGCCACAAGTGCCGACGGACAGTGTAAACGCAGCAGACAAACAAAATGAGAGACGTAAAACTCAAGACAAGAGAGGAAGAGATCTACAGTTGTCGTGCAGATACTGTGGAAACAGCCACAAGCGGGGCAGAGAGCAACGCCCAGCCTACGGTAAGACACGCAGAACATGCGGCGTTTCAAACCACTTGGCAAAGTATGTCAGGCAGGCTAGTAGCAAGACAAAGAAGGTGGATGTGCTGGAAGATGTTGAGCAAGGGGAAGGGGACGCAGATACGGAGGACATGCTCCTATCCACAGAATGCATCAGCAATATGAAAGCAAAGGGGCTCAAATGGTTCGTGCACCTGTGTGTGAACAAGAAAAGGCAAGCATGTCAGCTAGATACAGGTGCCACTTGTAATGTTATGAGCAGCAAGACCAAAGACAAGTTGTCACCCGGAACAGTGTTACGCCCGAGCACAACCAAGCTGAAACTATATTCTGGGGAAGCTATGCCATCACAAGGGAGATTCCACACAGAATGTGTCATTCGAGGAGAAAAGCACGAGCTGGTCTTTGAGATAGTTGAAACTCCGCAGGAGCCTCTCCTCTCAGGGGCCACATGCGAGCGTCTGGACCTAATGACATTCACAATCCTAGAGGAGCTGAACAAAGTAGAAGCAGGTCAGTGCGCGCCCCTCACAAAAGATCAGCTGTTAAATGACTACACTGATGTCTTCAAGGACCCAGTTGAGTCAGTCCCAGGCGAAATACACTTCGAGCTGGATCCAAATGTATCTCCTGTACAGTGCGCACTTCGAAATGTTCCGGTAGCGTTGAGGGAGAAGGTCAAGGAAGAGCTAGACAGGCACATCAGAGCAGGCAACATCACACCAGTGAGCGAGCCCACGGCATGGATAAGTAATATGGTGACTGACGCAAAACCAGAAAAGATAAGACTGTGCATCAACCCCAAACCCCTTAACTGAGCACTGCTGAGGTCTCACTACCACATGCCGACGCTGGAGGATGTGTTGTACAAGCTACCCAAGGCTCGTATCTTCACATTGGTGGATGCTCGCGACGCCTTTCTACAGTGCAAGCTCGACGACGCAAGCAGCCGTCTGATGACCTTCTGGACGCCGTGGGGCCGCATGAGGTGGCTCAAACTCCCATTCTGTTTCTCTGTGGCACCGGAGATCTATCAACGCAAACAGCACGAACTGCTAGCAGGCCTGGCTGGCATTGAACCAATAGCCGATGACATCCTGGTGGTTGGGTGTGGCGACACAGAGGCGGAAGCGGAACAGGACCATGACAACAACCTGCGTGCTCTCATGGAGTGATGCAGAGCCGTGAAGCTGAGACTGAGCGAGTACAAGCTGCAGTTCAAACTTCAAGCGGTCCACTTCCACGGACACATACTGTCCTCGGAAGGACTGAAGATCGACCCAGAGAAAACACGGGCTGTGTTGGAGATGCCGACACCTACGGATGCAAAAGCTGTGCAACGCTTCATTGGATTTCTGACGTACCTTGCAAAATTCCTGCCAAAGCTCTCAGAGGTCTGTGAGCCGCTCTGCAGACTTCTGGACAAGGACACAGAATGGCATTGGCTGCCCAAACATGAGGATGCGGTGCAGGAAATAAAGCGTCTGGTCTCCAACACACCTGTTCTCAGATACTACGACGTCACAAAGCCTGTCACAGTCCAGAGCGACGCCAGCATGAATGGGCTGGGATGCTGCTTGCTGCAAGGGGGGCAGCCTGTGGCCTTTACCTCGAGAGCCCTGACACAAACAGAGCAAAACTACGCTCAAATCGAGTGCTTGAGCATAGTCTTCGCATGCCAAAGATTCCACCAATACTTATACGGCAGAGAAACAGTCATCGCAGAGACGGACCACAAACCACTGATCACTATCTTCAAGAAGCCCCTCCTGAGTGCACCGAAACGCCTTCAGGGAATGTTGATGCAGCTGCAATGTTACAGCCTCGATGTTGTGTACAAGCCTGGGACACAAATGTACGTCAGTGACACTCTAAGCCGAGCTACTCTGCCGCGCCAGGGGTCACACACCCCACATGTGCGACATGCAGTGTTTGCCATGGACAACGACCAGACAGAGCTGGACCAAGCTCAGCACCTGAATGTCACCGCCTTCAGATTCCGCCAAATAATACAGCACACAAACACGGATGATGTACTCCCAAGAGCTGAAGACGGTGATCCTGGACGAGTGGCCTGACTTCAAGGAGGAAACCCCACTGGCAGTGCGGGAATACTGGCCCTTCTGGAATGAGCTGAATGTGCAAAATGGGGTGCTGTACAGAGGACAGTGTGTCATTATCCCGAAGGCCTTGAGAGCAGAGCTACTCAAGCCAATATACTCAAGCCACATTGGTGGCGAGGCCTGTTAGAGACGGGCCAGGGATACCCTCTTCTGGCCGAGCATGAAAGTCGAAATAAAGGACCTTGTGTCCAACTGCTGTGCATGCAATGAGTACGCAAAGAATCAGTAGAAGGAATCTATGATGTCACATGAGATACCAACACGTCCATGGCAAACTGTGAGCATGAATATCTACTCCTACGCCGGCAAAGACTTTCTCATCCTGGTAGACCACTACTCGGATTACTGGGAAATCGACCAGCTGCCAGACCTATCGGCCGACACTCTCATCACGCGCTGCAGAGCCCAGTTTGCGCGTTATGGACAGCCTGACAAAGTGGTCACAGATAACGGCCCACAATTTGCTTGTGAACAATTCAGGAGGTTTGCAACAAGCTGGGGTTTTACCCATGTCACATCCTCCCCCCGACATCCGAAATCCAACGGCAAGGCCGAGGCGGCTGTGAAGATAGTGAAATCACTCCGCAAGCGGGCAAAAGCAGATGGTACAGACGTATGGATGGCCATCCTCCACTGGCGCAACACGCCCACAGAGGGGTTAGACAGCAGCCCCGCTCAACGCTTAATGTCGCGTAGGCTCAAAACCTCACTGCCGGTTGCAGACAGCCTGCTGCAGCCACATGTTGTGGTCGGAGTGACTGAGAAGCTGCGGTGGAAAGGGCGGATGGTGAAATCGACCTACAACAGATCTGCCAGGGACCTCCCAGAGCTGAATGTGGGAGATCAGATAAGAATGAAACCACTACCAGGTGATCACACAGGAAGATGGCCGCTGGGCCAATGCATCCAGAAAGTCGCTCCTCGTCCATTCGTGGTGGATGTCAACGGCACACAGTACAGACGCAACCGTGTGGATGGAAGCCCCTCACACACCAAGCAGTCTGGCTCCTCGCACCCCGAGTACACCGGTGCCTGGACGGTGCCGGACACCGGGGTATCACAGCAGCACACCGGGCCATGCAGTCTACTCACGCAGTGGCCGCCTCTCACGGCCACCTCAAAGACTGAACTTGTGACTGTGAGAACTTGGGTTCAACTGAAGCACACATACATGAGAACATGGGTTCGACTAGGGTGTAGGCGGATCGCTTCCCTTACTAATGCCCACACACACACACACACACACATTGGCAGCACACACATGAAGAAACATCACAAAAGACTGTTGGTCTATTCCTTTATTATTAGTATTGTTAGAAAAAAGAAAAAAGAGAAGTTGTGAAAGGACAGTTAATGTCACGCATGCTGCAATGTGATACAAGAAGTTGTGTTATTATGCAACAGTTATTGAGAAGTTAAGAGTTCAAAGTATTTACAGAACATTAATCTAAAGGAAGGAAGATGTTATGGATGTTGATATTGAGCACTTAGCGACACCTAGTGGTCTGTTAAGTTATCTGTGCGCTGTTCTTGTGAGTCATTCTAATATGAACTGAAACAATATTTTCTCACTGAAAAACATGTATACATTTGATATCCAGCCAGGCTTGACCAGAGAGCAGAGGTTGCTGGCAGGTTTCAACATCAGCAAGTCAGAGAAATGGAAATTTGTAATGTGATTTATCCTCTGCCCCAAGTATCTCCAAATCAATGTCGGGCGGTAGGAGATGGGAGGACATGACAAATTACTGCAACACAACCAGGAGGCCGAGATCCTGGTGGTGAAATATTTCATTTAGCATGCTAGCTAGCTGTTGGATCATATCATACTGCTAATAATCAGCACTGAAATAAAGACTGTTGATGGTGACTGATGGTACAACATCTGCCTGAGCTGGACTGTCTTGTGTTTGTTTCAGGTTGTGATTATGGCCTGCAGAGAGGTAGAGATGGGAAAGGTAACTAACGCTCCACCATTACGGCATGACTCTCAATCAGTCGAACCTTATTTAGACAGCACGTGCTGAAAATAAAAACACGACGCTATCTGCCTTGAATGAAGCAGACAGAACATACATATATACATTTACAACATAAACACGTACAGTAGGTGAATATGAACCATTGCTAAGGCCATAAGCAGCAGTAGCATTAGTTGCACTAGTTGCGGTTATTTTATTAATCATGGTAAAAGTACCAGCATGATTGTTATAGTTGCAGTAGTAAAAGTAGTCGCAACGGTAGAAGTAGTAGTAATAGTAGTAGTAGTAGCAGTACTAGTAGTAGTTGTAGTAGTGGTGGTGAATTATAGTAATAGTACTAGCTTTAGAAATGTTATTAGTAGTAGGAGCAGTAGTAGTGTACTTGATGTAGTAATATTTGGTCTCTTTTGTATTTTATTTGCATTAGAAAAAGTGTGAGAAATACTGGGCTTCTGTCAACCAGACCTCTCCGTTTGGACCCTTCACTGTGTACAACGTAAAGAAAACAACACGTATATAGAAACACAGCGATACACTGTACACCTTAACACAACACCACACTCTGTCTACATACAATACGACACAGGTTGTCTTTATACAACATTACACCGTACGTCGTTGTGTTGTGGTTGATGATGAGGTGGTTTTCATGTTTGTCCAGCAGAGGGAGTGGTGTCCTAATGAAGACATCGTGGTCAGAACGCTCTCTGTCACTTACCAACAAGTAAGAGTCTCTTCCGCTCCTGTCAAACCGCTGCCAGGCAGGCGTGATGCTGCACTGCCGATGGAGAATGGCTGGACGCGGCATAACCCCCCTTCTCATGCTGATGTTGGTGTTCTCCTGCTGCTCCTTGTCTGTGCATGTTCTCGTTCATCCAGGTCGTGGTTATCCAAAGCAGTTGAATCAAGTGCAACTGGACTCAGTAAGTCCAGTCGCACTTGATTCAACTGCCCTGGACTGCTGGTCCTTGTTACCAAATACATGTAAAACATGGCTGCCTGTACAAGACGGAACCGCATGTTGTGTGTGTGAAGTCAGCCGAAAAAACGAAAAAGGTTAAAAATACAAGGCAAAGGTACAAACATCAAATATAAAGGATAAAACGGAGAAAATACAGGAGATAAATGCGGACCTAACTGTAGGTATTACTGTTGTTATTATTATTTGTTTTTATTTCTTTTCCTTATTATTGAATGTGGTGGAGCAAGGTATAAAAACTGTCACCACCCAGTGGAGCTGCAGATGGATGATGTAAACACGATTCAACACTACACATCTGTTCAGTCCTGTCCATTTGAGCCAATGTGAGGAAAATACACCCAGAGACCAAAGAGTCCAGGTAAACCCGCTGACCTCTTGGCGCCCTTCACTGTGGACAGCAACACATTTACATCAATGCAACTTGACATATGTGGACATGGGACGCATTCGAAAGTGGTCTGATGACACACGCGTGTTGGTTCTAAATTCTCAAGTCCAAGACGCGTCGTGTGCGCTCGACTGTTTTCCTACCGCTTTTCACCTTTCTTCTCTACGTGGTGAGGTAAGAGGAGTTTACTTTTACCTCGTTGCTGGTTGTTGGGAAGTGACTGGAGTAGCTGGTGGGAGGTTGGTGGTGTGCAGTATGGCGCCCCCCCCTGGTGAGGATTCGCCTCCCCTGTCTATCAGACACGGGCTTAGAGGGGTGGCTGACTAGCGGTACACTGTGGAACAGGTTCTCCTGGCTGCAGGAGAACAGGTCGGCTATGAGAACATCACCTACGGCTCTCGGATGAACAAAGCCGTGGTGGCTTTTCCCCGAGAGGAGCGTTTAGTCCATCTCCACCTGTTGGTGGAGAGAGGCCTGGTGCTGGACGATCTGTTTGTAGCCGTCTCTCCATTGTTTGTGCCATCGACACGTGTTACCGTGTCAGGCGTACCTCCGTTTATCCCGAACGAGCTCCTTGAAAGAGAACTGAGTCGTTTCGGAAAGTTCGCTAGTGGGTTCGGGCTAGTTCGTGTGGGTAGTGACGACGCTGGACTGCGGCATGTTACCTCCCTGCGGGCGGAGACAGGCGTTCATGCGTTTAAATGATTCTTCACAACATCTACAAGTGTCATTTAGAGTCACAAATGAAAACGGGTTCCACACTTTGTATGCAAGTTCTGGCAGCATGAAGTGTTTTGAGTGCGGCGATGTCGGCCAAAAACGCTCATCCTGCCCGCACAGGGAGCCCACAGCGGGCAGCAGTTCAGGCGAGCCACAGCCAGGAGGCGCCGCTGAGGGCGGTGGCCCGCAAACAGCGCAGCAGGCAATAATGAAAATGACGGTAATCTACATGATACTGAAGCACAGATTATGTTTTACAAGTTTTAAAATTTGTAAACCATTGCAGTTTTTTTTCCTGTATCTGTATTTATATTCCACTCCTCATTAGTTGAGCGCTTATAACACCACCATTGACGGTTCCCCCTTTAACATGTATTTGCATCTGGAGAATTTTAGCATTATGTTTTTGGGTAAGACGTTCTCCGCTTGAGACACAATACATCAGAGGTCACATTTGATTTACTGTGGTACACTGAATATTTCTGTGCTGTCTGTATACCGCGTTTGCTTTGTTTAGTACAGCCAACTCACAAGGTATACAAACACAACGTTGATATCTATACTCTCACATTTACCTAACACACTCCTCCAAGGCAATCAAGGATGCAGAGCTCCGATGAAGAGACCCCCCATCATCACCTGCCAAACTTGACCGCCACACTAAGACAGACTCTATACCGGCCTCCAGGGATAAGGGCTGGCCTTACTGATGATCAAGCTGCAGGCCACTCCGCAATAATCATCGAGGAGGCGTTTAATCCCAATGGCTCTCAGCAGGGGCAGGTCCCCCAGTATGTTCCCCAGGCCTCCATACCATCCCCAAATACTGACCCTACATTACCCACTTCTGGTTATGTTTCACGCCCCAGCTTGCTCACACTTCCAGCCACAATTCATAGGTCCACTGTCCCCAACCAAACCACCGCTGAAATCACTAACACCCCCATAGCTCCTGGCCATAACCCTGCAGCCAATGCCCAGTCTCCTACTGCAGCCATTCATGCCCCTGCAGTCAACAAGTATGTGCCACCAGCCCCATTGCCTCTTTCTGCAGCCACCAGTTATGGCTTCCCACCTGCAATGCCCAGTCCTGCAGCCCATATGCAATCTCCCACTTACAACATTCGCAACCCCCTTGATGTTATGCAAAGTCCCACAGTTACCTCACATGGCCAAACATCCAGGGATGCAGGGCAGTTTACCCCAACCAGAGTCAACGTGCCTCCTGAAGTTTACCCATCACTGGCTGCCATGTCATCGATGTAGTATATCCCCCAAGCAAGCATGCAGAGCTCTGTGGCCACTGTACCCGCACAACCCACAATTCAAACTCCCCATGCTACCACATATTCCCCCCTCCCTCACCAAATGTATGGGACATGGCCTCCTTGGTCGTCTGTGTACACTCCTCAAGACATCGGGCAGACCCCATCAGTCCCCATGCCTACTTCCGCCCACCATGTAGGCCCTGAGCAAACCTCGCATGCCAGCTGGCACACCCAACAATTGTGCATTAACCGCATGCATCCCCAATCAGCTACTCAGTGCCTCCACCAAACCAATCCATATGAATCACAAACTCACCAGTCTCCCACTTTCACTCATGCTGAACCAGCCCCAATGCATCCCCACCTGCTGGCATTTCCCCATTTGGCGGCTGTGGGGATAACAAGGCCTAGCCCCGCTCAACTACCCCCTGGAGGGTTCACCCAGACACACCAGGTAAAGAATGTTCAAGTGTTCAGTGGGAGCCCTGACTATAAAATCATAGTCAAAGACTGGATAAGAGATAGGCAGTATCTTCTTGATGCCGGAGGGCTGCCTACATAGTACCTCTATTTTTCAACGATAGTACGCCACCTGAGTGGTGAGGCTAGGAGACTGATCTCGAATCTCCCCCCATCTGAGCAAAGTCCTGAAAGAGCATTTGATAAGCTGAGAGCAGAACATGGTGACACTCAAAGATCTCTAGACCCCCTAGCTTACTTTTATGAGAGGAGCCAGCGAACGGGGGAGTCTGCCTGTTCCTATGCCATTGCTTTGGATGCAACTTTGAGAGAGGTAGAGGAGACCCAGAAAGGAGGCCACCCCTTCCCAGACCATGATGGTAAACTGACTGGGCAATTCCTGAGGAGGCTGAATGATGAAGGGGTGTATTTGAGAATTGCACCCATGAAACCAAGATTCGGGAGCTTTCGGAAGCTACAGACGGAACTAAGAAACCTGTCCAGAGAAACAAAGAAGTTTCATTCCTAACACAAACAAAAGAAATTGTTCAGCCAGATTCATGTGGCTGGAAGTGAACAGCGGAGTGGGGCAAATGGCAGGAAAACTAAAGGGAAGTACAACCCTGAGATCTCTGAACTGACTGCACTGGTAAAGGAAACGGCTCTGACACAGGAGGAGCAAGTTCGGAGACTTACGCAGCTAGAATCGAAACTGACTGCTCCACCTGGCCCAGCGCCCTCCAGATCCCAGCCAGCAACAAGGAGTGAGAGGGGAAGTCCTAATTACGTGTGTTACCATTGTGGCAGGCCCGGGCATGTAGCACGGGTCTGCAGAACTGTACTACTGGACAATGAGCAGGCTGGAGCCCCCCCAGTCTCATGTCACCCTTGTGCAAGATGGAACCCCGTCTCAGGCTGGGCAGCCTTTAAACACCTAAGGCCCATGGAAGCTGGGGCAACCATGGGCAAACAACAAGGTCCCCAACAGGAAGTACAGGAAAAGGGGGAAGGAAGAGGACATGGCACCCCCTTGATCGGTCCCATGAATGAAGATCAAGTAGAGGTAAATGGAGAAAGCTGTAGGGCTGTCATTGATTCTGGCTCCCATCTAACCACCATTACTTATCAGTTCTGGCATAAACACTCTGAGCTGTGCAAACAAAAACTGCAGCCTTCCGACATTCCAGTAGAGGGGGCTGGTGGTCAAATTGTACCCTACTATGGTGTGTTAAATATCAAACTAAAGGTCTTGGGTAAGGAGTACAACAATAGGCCAGCCTTTGTAGTTCTTGAAACTGAGTACCAATCCATGGTTCCTTTGCTGGTGGGGACTAATATCATACATGCCTCTAAATGCCACCTCCAAGCAACATATGGCCAGCAGTTTCTTTGCAAGGTGAAAGAGAGCCACCCAGAATGGTACATAGCCTTGCTAGAGGTAAATTGCACTGAACCAGGTGGCCCTGAAGGTCATGTGGGCCCAGTACACCATGCCGGCTGCAAAGTGTTTTCCCCCCTGGTAAGGAGATGGTTGTGATGTGTAAGGTGGGGAGCGGACCGAGAAAAAGGGCATGAGAAGATGAGTTCCTCTCTTATTGAGAGGCACTCATCTTCTCAGCTTCCTGAGGGCCTTGTTGTGGGTAGAGTTCTTGCTAATGTGAGAAAAGGTGTTCCTGTCAGAGTAATGAATTTGTCTGAACGAGCAGCGCTGATCAGACCGAATGCTCACCTGGCAGATGCACTCCTTGTCCAAAATGTGTTGCAGTGGGAGGATGACAGAAGACAAGCAGTGAGGGACAAGGTGGTGGTGGTAATGAAAATGTAGGGACAGCAGACCCTGAAGCATGTCAAAGCAATGACCAGGTAATAAGCCATATGCCTGGGAAAGGTTCATCAGCCTGTTGTGCCATGATCAGGTAATAAGCCATATGCCTGGGAAAGGTTCACCAGCCTGTTGTGTGGATCATGAGTGGAGCCGCTGTTGAAGGGGAGGGGCAGAGGGCCCTCTTCAGACAACTGGTGGAGAGGAATGCCGATATTTTCGCCCAGCACTCTATGGATTTTGGCCACACAAGTACTGTGCAACATGAAATCCCCCTGGTAGATGCAAAACCATTTCGCCTCCCATATCGCAAAATACCAGCCTCTCAGTGCCAGGATGTCAGAAAGCTCCTCAACGACACGGAGGGGGCTGGAGTGATTTGCCCCAGCAAGAGTCTGTATGCCTCATCCATTGTGGTTGTCACAAAGAAGGATGGGTCTTTCAGAATATGTGTTGACTACAGGAAACTCAATTCCTGTAGCACCAGAGATGCATCCCCCCTCACTAGAATCGAGGAAGTACTAGAATCTCTCAGCCAGGCTAAATATTTCTCGACCCTCGACCTGACTTCTGGCTATTGGCAGGTGGAGGTGGCAGAACATGACAAGTACAAAACAGCCTTCAGCACACCGATGGGTCTCTTTGAGGCTAACAGGATGCCATTTGGGTTGCAGAATGCCCCATCAACGTTTCGGAGGTTGATGACCTATTGCTTTGGCTTTGGTGATTTGAACTTCACACATCTCCTCATCTACCTGGATGACCTCATTATCTTCTCAAAAACTTTTGAAGAACACCTTGAGCGACTCCAGTTGGTGTTTGACAGATTGCGGGAACATGGCCTAAAGCTAAAGCCTTCAAAGTGCCACCTCATGAGGGAGGAGGTGCATTACCTGGGGCCCCTGGTGCCTGCTGAAGGAATCCGTACAGACCCAGAGAAGATAAACAAAGCGAAGAAGTGGCCACGACCCACAAATTGCAAGGAGGTGCTGCAATTCCTTGGCTTTGCAGGATATTATTGGAGGTTCGTGGAGGGATATACAAAGCTGGCTGCACCCCTGTATCGTCTCATCTCGGGAGATCCCAAAAAGAAGACGAGGGGAAGGAAGAAGGCACCTTCTGCTTCTGAGTCACCGTTTCTGTGGACTGAAGAATGTGAGGGGGCATTCCAACCCCTGAAAGAGAGGCTCACATCAGCTTCAGTGCTGGGCTACCCGGACTGCAAGTTGCCCTTCCTGTTGCAGACAGATGCATCTGGAGAAGGCCTTGGAGCTGTGCTGGCTCAAATTCAGGATGGTGTTAAAAGGGTGTTGGCATATACTGGTAGAGGCCTGAGCCCAGCTGAAACTCGTTACCCTGCACACAAGCTAGAGTTTCTGGCTCTGAAATGGGCGGTAACAGAAAGGTTTTATGACCACCTCTATAGGCATAAGTTCTCTGTTCTCACAGATAATAACCCGATTAAATAGGTGATGACCACTGCAAAACTGGATGCTCATGACCAGCGCTGGGTTTCAGAACTGTCTACCTTTGACTTTGACATCCAGTACTGTCAAGGAAGATGCAATGCCAATGGTGATGCACTGTCCAAGATGTCTATGCCGGACGTCATTAAAGCCTTTCAATCATACCCCCAGAGAGTGAGATCTAAAACTGCCAAGGGGTCGCTGAAACAGCCAGGCAGTGTGAAAGAAGACGAAGCAGGGGTCCAGCCAGACTCCGTGAGAGAACCCCCCTCTGAAAGAACTGAACGACAGCATGAGCCATACACTGGTGTTGGTACTGATTCCCTACCTTCAATGACCAAGCAGGAGATCAGGTGGGGCAAAAGGAGGATCCCATCATTGGTCCTGCTCTGCATTACAGAACACTGAATACCAAGCCTCGCAGAAGCGAAAGAGGGAAAGGGAGGGACCAAGACTCTTCTCCTAAGAGAGTGGAAGAGGTTGGTAGTGAAGGAGAGCATCCTCTATCGCATAGTTCAAGACGGTCAAAGGGGAACCATTGACTAGTTAGTACTGCCCGAAAAGATTCAAATGTTGGTTAAACAGCCCTCCGTGATGAATCTGGTAATTTCGGAGTTGAGCATACATTCACATTAATAAGAGAGCGCTTTTACTGGCCCAATATGTTTCAGGATGTGAAAGATTAGTGTGAAAGATGTGAGCGGTGGTGTCTCAGGAAAACCCCCACGGCAAGGGTCAGAGCCCCCCTAGTCAGCATCCATACAAGTGCCCCCATGGAGCTAGTTTGTATAGATTTTCTGATGCTGGAAAGGTCTGTAGGAGGGATTGAAATGTACTGGTGGTCCCCGATCACTTCTCCCGTTTTGCCCAGGCCTATCCAACTAGAGACCAGAAGGCAAGTATGATCGCCAAGGTGCTGTGGAAAAACTTCTTTTGCCGGTTTGGATTCCCAGCTAAACTCCATGCTGGTGCAACTTTGAGAGTGCAGTGGTGAGACAACTGTGCAAGATCACCTGCATTGCTAAGACTCACACTAGTCCATATCAGCCCCAGGGAAATGGAACTACAGAAAGGTTCAACCGCACATTAATGGACATGCTGGGTACCTTGGATCCTAACCTGAAGCCTCGCTGGCATGAGTACATTGATGCCGCGACTCATGCATGTAACTGTACCAGGCACGACTCCACGGGCTACAGTCCATATTTTCTAATGTATGGCAGACATCCCCGACTCCCAGTTGACCTCATCTTCAATCTGTCATCAAGTGATCAGCCCTGCAAACACAGTGAATATGTTCAGACCCTCCAGGATTGCCTGACATATGCCTATGATCAAGCCAACAAGATGTCCAGACAGGCCAAAGACAACAAAAGAAGCACTGTGACCGCAAAACAAAGAGCTACACATTCAAGCCAGGGGACAGAGTCCTAATGAAAGTTTGCCACGTGGAAGGCAAGCAGAAGCTGGGTGACAGGTGGGAACCACAGCCCTACATTGTGGTAAAGAAACAGCCTGGAATTCCAGTATATGTGGTTTTGTCAGAGGATGGCAAGAATGAAAGGGTTGTCCATCAAAACCTTCTTACCCAATACATGTTTTTCCTATGGAGTCTGGAAAGACAAGTGAAACAAGAAAACCTGATGAGGAGGCCAGCGCCTCATGCAGTGAGTCTGATGGGGAAGACTGCGGAAAGGAGAAGACTGAGGAAGATCTTGGTATGGGGCAACTGGATGAAATGAGTGGGAGTGATCAGAGCGAGTCAGAGGAGGAGGAGAATGAATCTCCAAGATAGACCAATGAAGAGGAAAAGAAATCTCCCCAGGTGGCAGAGAGTGACAGTCATACACATGCACATACCCCATGACACACGCACCTCATCATGGCTGTGTTTTGAGTTATGGGCTATTTGTGAACTTAATGTGATAGTGGGGAGTGGACGTCATCAAACATAGTGGGGGTAGATGTAAGGAAGTGAATTACACGTAATCGCCGGCAGAGGGTGATCTTGCATTGTCGGCACGTATTTTTTTTCTTTTTAGAGTGTTTCCGAATTCTGACTCTTTTGTCCCTCCGTGGCTACCGTAGAACCAGTTCCGTGTTGCGTTACCGGGTAGGTGCTGGTATCTGGTGTTCGCCCGCCTAAATGGTATTTTAAAATATGTCAGAGGCCATCACTGTGATATGAGACGGCTGTTATACGTGTTTGTATGCAGCAGAGCTGTGTTTGTTTAAAAATGCAAGTTGGAAAAGTGCCATTTGATATGCTATTGCATCGTACGGTTGAGCTAGCTAAACAACGTATGGGCTAACATGATAAAATGTTAGCAGACTAAGTAGGCTATTACTTTGTCGATTAATGATAGTTTTCATATGGATGGAACATTTCTTTGAATGTTTTATTTATTTTTGTGGTCTCAGAAACTTACGACTTCCGTTTTGTGTTACAAGTTGCCTGTATGCTGCGATTGGCGCTGTACCTGTGTGAGGAAGCTCATAAATGCAACAAAAACCTGCTCTGCCTCACCCGCCACCAGGACTCCTGTCTCCCGCCACCAGGACTCCTGTCTCCCGCCATCAGGACTCCTGTCTCCCGCCATCAGGACTCCTGTCTCCCGCCATCAGGACTCCTGTCTCCCGCCACCAGGACTCCTGTCTCCCGCCACCAGGACTCCTGTCTCCCGCCATCAGGACTCCTGTCTCCCGCCACCAGGACTCCTCTCTCCCGCCATCAGGACTCCTGTCTCCCGTCTGTACACCTGTCTTCTCCCCCGTCCGCCCCGGAGTCAGTATACGTAAAAAAAAACACAACGCAGAAATTGTTCAATGGGTGTTCGGGCCAACAGACAGAAGAATAGGTTTACAGATGCGTGCAGAGACGGAGGACAGGCAGAGCCAGTGAGAGACAGTCACCCAGCTGAGGCTGAGAGTCAGGTCTCTGCAACAGGTGAGTCACCCTGTGAAAACGCTGGAAATGAAGAGGAGGACATGTTAGAGGAGACAGCCTATCACAGTTCACCGATAGTGTCACAGAATGATCAGTAGTCATACTCATTAAAGGAGATTAATAATTTCCTAGATGAAACTTATGGCAGACAGTCTGGAAATAACAGATGTCTCCTCTGATGTGGACAGGGTTGTTAACTCTTATGAAGATTAGAAAAACGGCTGGATATGAAGAGCTCAGTAAACAGAAGAGGCGTCGTCTAAAGAAGATTCTGACGAAACTTGGGAAAGAAAAGCGAGGAAAGGTCTAGATGTACAAAATTAAAAAGTGGGTGATAAAAGTTGGGTAACACTTTAGTATGGGGAACGTAGTCACCATTAATTAGGTGCTTATTAGCATGCAAATTAGCAACATATTGGCTCTTAATTGGTCATTATTACGTACTCATTAATGCCTTATTCTGCATGGCCTTATTATACAACCAGTAAGCCATTAACTATGAGTTTTCCCTCTATAACCTCAGAATTATTGCTTATTAGTAGTACCATCTCAATATGCTTTGCTTAGTATGGACTTTATAAGGTGGTAGTACCACAAGAAGAGTTATTCTCCCTTACTAACACTTAATGAATATGGTCTGTTCTTACATATCAAAACACAAAACTACAAGTGTTAATAGTGTTAAATTACTGTAAATTAAGTTTTTGTTACTTAGAATATGTTCCCCATACTAAAGTGACATCTTGATCATTACTAATTCACTAGTAATTAAGTTTTTTTATGTTCCCCATACTAAAGTGTTACCAAAAGTTGTCTTTCTCTTGGAAAGGTTTCACTGTCTTCTTTTCCTTCCTTTTCTTTCTTTTTCTTATGGACAGTTTGCAGGTAGGGAGTCTAAATATTAATGGAGGACGGGGTAGAGTTAAGCGATGTGTGGTAGCCGAGCTGAGCAGAGCTAAGAACATAGTTGTGCTCTCCCTACAGGAGACACATAGCTGTGTAGACAATGAGATAGAGTGGGGAATGAGTTGGGCAGGCCAGGCTTTTCTTTTTTTTTAGCTATGGTACCAACTTTAGTGCAGGTGTAGCTGTTCTCTTCTCACAGCGCCTACTTTTAACAGATGTTTTGACATGTGAAGTGGAGCAGGGCAGAATCCAAGTAGTTCAGGTAGCCATATGAGAAATACCTTTTGTTTTCATACATGTGTATGCTTTAATACTAGCACTGATCGTCCGAGATTGTTTAGCAAACTGAAAGACAAACAGTTCAATAGTAGCTCAGTAATAGTAGTGGGAGGAGACTGGAATTGCACTACACATCCTTCAGTTGACAGAAACTCAGAAGAGCCTCACCCACCATCAGCTTCATTTCTGTCCAATGTGGTCACAGAAAATGACCTCACGGATGTTTGGAGGAAACTTAATCCAGCAGCTAAAGCAGTACACATGGGTGAAAGCTGTCGAGGGTAGTGTGAGGGCAGCCAGGTCGGATAGGATTTACTTAAACATATAACAACAGGTTAATTAAGTCCACAATATCACCTGTTGGATTTTCAGGTCACCGTTTAGTAGTGGCAGATTTTGCCTTACTAGTTCAATTTCGACACTGTCTCTACTGGTGCACGGTTCACACATGATAAGCTTTCTGTCAGTTCTCTAACTTCTGGAGTCAGTGAAGGCTGAGGAAGAAAGATTTTGAAAACTTAGCTTGGTGGTGGGAGGTAGGAAAAACACAAATTAGGATTTTATGTCAGCAACACAAAAATACATTTGCTATAGAGAAAACCTACTTTGACATTATTATTATTGAATTAGAGAAAGAAATTAAGAAATTAGAAGATGAAGTGATTATTGTAAATAATGGCAATAGGAGAGTAGGATGAATGCCTTAGGTAGGTTGATATATAGGTTAGGTAGGTTTTTACACGAGAAAACAAAGCGTGCTTTAATCAGAACTCGAATCTCTACCATTGTCATTGACGTCTCTCGTGTCCGAGGATCCATTCCAAGAGATTAAGGTGTGTGCTTGAAACGAAGATGGCTTTACAGTTCAAGGGGAGAATAGAAGAGACGGGAGCAGTGTGGACGGGATAGTAGAAGGTGGACTCGTTCCTGCGGCTCTCTGTTCTTGGCGGATTTTTCGGCGGTGGTGCTTTTCCTCCGCATGCATTCATTTGCCAGTTTCGGCCTTGACGGAACCAGCCAGCCAGTCGGCTCTCCAGTGCTTTCCATTTTCCGCTACTTTTTCCCAGTTCTTAGGGTCGATGTTGAAGGTGATCAGTGTTCCCTTGATACAGTCCTTGTAGCGTTTTTTGGGAGCTCCTCTTTTTCTTTGACCTTCAGTCAGTTCGGAATATAGGATTTATTTCGGGAGTCTGTCGTCTGACATCCTCTGGATGTGGCCAAGCCACCGCAGCTGGTGATTTTCAATTGTTGTCTCGATGCAAAGGAGATCGGCTCTTTCGAGAACTTGATGGTTGGTGACCCGTTCTTGCCAAAAAATTCCCAGAATACTTCTCAGTTTTTGCTACTGGAAGCATTCTAGTTTATAGATTTGGTACTTGTAGAGGGTCCAGGCTTCACATCCGTACAGGAGGGTTGGAAGAACCACTGCACGGTAAACCATAATTTTGGTTGATGTCTTAAGATTACAATCATAGAAAACATGGTGAGAAAGTCAGCCAAAGGCAGTGTGGGCAGCTTTCAGTCTGTTGGTGATATCCGGTTCTAGACTGCACTTTTCTTCGAGGATACTTCCAAGGCACTGAGAGAATTGAACATGTTCTATAGGTTGGCCATGGATGGAGATTTGAAGCGGAACTCCTGGAGTATCCTGAGGCACAACAGCAAGCATTTTGATTTTCTTGATGTTCACAGAAAAGCCAAACGTTTCATAGGCCTGAACGAAGTAGTTGGTGATCGACTGGATACCTTCTGGAGTCATGGCAGGAGCAGCATTATCATCGGCATATTGGAGCTCGATGATGACGTTGGTGGATGTCTTGTTCTTAGACTTCAAGCACTGGAGATTGAACAGGCTGCCATCGAAGCGGTAACGGATGTTGACTTTACCGTCGAGTGACCGATCTGTCTTCTGCAAGAGAGCAGCCAGGTATAAGGAAAATGTCGTAGGTGCTAGAACACAGCCTTGCTTTACTCCACAACCCATGGGGACAGGCTCGGAAAGGGTTCCACGGAAACAGACACAGCCTTTCATGTCATCATGGAGGGCGCGAATCATCTAGATAAAGTGGTCAGGGCATCCAGATTTGGATAGCATGTCCCACAAAATGGCTCTCCGAAGAGAATCAAACACTTTCTGGAGGTCGAAAAAGATGAAAAACATTGTCTTCTGTTCTCTTGCCTTTTCCATGAGCCGTTGTGCTGCAAAGATCATATCGGTGGTTCTTCTCTGGGATCGAAAACCGCTTTGGGATCCGGGGAGAACTTGTTCGGCCAGGGTGGTGAGAAGATTCAGAAGGATTTGCAACAGAATTTCCCCAGCTGTTGAGAGGAGGGAAATTCCTCTGTAATTGCTGCACACTCCTCGGTCCCCTTTTTTGAAAATGGTAATGATGTTTGCGTCTCTGATCTTTTCTTTAAGCTTGAGAGAAAAAGTAGAAAAAATAATTTGATGATGCATCTCAAGCTTCCAAATGGGGCAATAACAACTAATCCATCAGAGATAAGGAAGCTGGCCATAGACTTCTACAGTGACCTGTTCAGTGCGGAGAACGGTGACTCTGACTGTGTGGAGGAGATACTGGAGGGGGACTGCCTTAGCTGGGTGAAACACAGGTAGAGTCGCTGGAGTCCCCCCATCTCCTTTGATGAGATGTCTGCAGTGGTTCAGCAGCTCAGCTGTGGTAAAGCCTCTGGAGTTGATGGACATCCTTCGGAGTTTTAGAAGATGATCTGGACTCTTACTGGACAAGACTTACATGACGTATTTAAAGACCGTTTGGATTCTTGGACTTCAGCTTTACATTATAGATGGGCTGTCCTAACATTGTTACCCAAAAAGGGGAGATCTTGGCTTGCTGAAAAACTGGAGACCCGTTACATTGTTATATACAGACTATAAGATAATTGCAAAATGTATTTCAAATAGACTCAAAGCGTGTATGGATACTGTTGTATATTATAGCCAGGCGTATTGTGTTTCAAGGATAATCTGTTTTTGATACGGGACATTATTGATATATCTAAGCTATAGGAGCTGGACGTTGGCCTTCTTTGTATAGATCAAGAGAACGCTTTTGATAGGGTTGATCATTGTTATTTGTTCAAAACACTTGAAGGTTTTGGTTTTGGGGAAAATTTTATTTCATGGATCAAGTTGTTGTATTCTGGTGCCAGTGTTCTGTTAAAGGTAGGAGGTGGACTCAGTCGACCTGTCTCTGTTCAGAGAGCTATAAGATAGGGTTGTCCTTATCTGGAATGCTGTATTCCCTGGCCATCGAGCCTCTTTCAATTCAGCTCAGTCAGGGTCTTACAGGGCTAACCTTTTCGGAGAACATCACTAATTCAGTTAGTTTATCAGCATACGCTGACAATGTCAGTTTTCATAACAAGTCAAAATGAAATTAAAATTTTAAAGCAGAAATTGGCCTTCTACGAACAAGCTTCTTCTGTAAAAGTCAATTGGTCAAAATCTGAGGGTTTATTACTGGGGGAGTGGAACAATAAAGAGAAGCCAACATTATCATCTGGGCTGCAGTGGAACACAGAAGGGATGAAATGCAAGGTGTCTTTCAGGGGGAGTGCCTGCTTTCTGATCAAAAATTGGGAGGGTTTAGTTGAAAAGGTCAGTGCCCAATTGTCTAGATGGGCTTGGATCCAGCCTCAGTTGTCCTGTAGGGGGAGAGTCATGATTAATAATAACTTGATTGCCTCGATTTTCTGGCACCGGTTTACAGTTGTAGAACCTCTGGACATGCTCTTAAAGGAAGTACAGAAGAGGCTGGTGAACTTCTTCTGGGGAGGCTTTCATTGGACCAAATCTGCTGTATTATTCCTACCAGTGTTAGAAGGAGGCCAGGGCCTGATTGACCTCCACAGTCATATCACAGGTTTTCACCTTCAAACTGTGCAGCGGCTATTATATCATAAACAACAGTTGGGCGTCTAGAAAAGCGCTATATAAATGTAATGACTATATTTATTATTGTTAACAGCTTTGGAGTGAAACAGCATATGTGTTGCGTCATAGGATTATGAACCTGAATTATGACAAGCACTTGTTCCTTCTGGAAGTAGCTGGCATGGAGTTCACTATGACACCTTTCTATCAGGTTGTCCTCCAGTCTTAAACACCAAGAGAGACTACCCCCAGATCTATGGCAGTGTAGGGGAGGAACCCCTGTTCTATAACCCGCTGACACACTGTAGGATGCTCAGCTCCATCAGTGTATGGAGATTCCTCACAATAGCTGGACTTACAAAGATAGTGTGTCTCAGACCAGGAGGACAGTGGAAAACGGCTGACATTTTGAGCCAAGAGACTGGTTTTAAATCTCTTTGTCTAATGGAGATGCTGTTGGAGGAAGTGATCAGTGCACTTCCTGGTTTCTTCAGAGAGGCACTAGGAGTAGATTGTGGAGAGGTTGAGCCAGTTATGTGGCTTGTTTTTCCATCTTTGTCTGTCTGTGCTGCAGTGGAGGAGCAGAAGGAAATGAACAGGGCCATTTTGTCTTTTAAAACACCAGAAATACAGGACTTCTCAAGAACATCAAACAAGGCCTTGTATGCAGTCACTGTAAAGGTTCTCAACAGAACATCACTAGCCGGTGTACAGGAGTCGGGGTGGTTGAGTGTGTTGAAACCAGGTTCATCTCCCAAAGGCAACTGGAGGTCCCTGTACAAACCCCCCATCGAGAAACACACTGCGGCTCTACTGTGGAGGGTGGTACATGGGGCTGTGGCTATGAACAGACATGTGGCACATATACATAGAGCCTAGAGCTGGGAGTCACTGCTTTCTGTAATGAAGAAACTCTACATCACTTATGGCTCAGATGTCCCAGATTCAGCCCTTTTTTCTCTGTACTGCAGCGGTGGCTCAGAGGTTAAGGAGAGCTTTTGGAAGACAGCCTGTTTGTCTTTGGTCCGAGGTACATGGCAGCACAGTGCAGACATGTCACCTCGGTTAATTTTCTGACAAGTCAGGCATAAATGAGCACTTGGCTTAGCAGAAACAAAATGAAACAAAGTGAAAGGCAGGGTCCACAGATGCTACACTCATGTTCAGGGGTCTAGTGGCTGCTCGGCTGAAAATTGAGTTCACGTATTTCAAGATGATTTCAAACTTAAAAGAATTTGTTTCTGTTTGAGGACATGGAGATGTTCTGTGCACTGTAGAAAACCAACTACTACTTCTTAATTTCTGAAAAAGGGAAGGTGTGTATCTTTGTTTTTGCTGTGTATGGGGACTGTTGTTCAATATGTATATGAGTATCTGTGTTAATTCTACTGTTTTTTTTAATGTGAATGAAAAATTGGACCATTTAAAGACTTGGTGAAAAGTCAAGGCCTCTCTGTCTGTTTGTCTCTCTCTGTCTCTCTCTTTCTCTCTCTGTTTGTCTCTCTGTCTTTCTCTAGGAGAGGCGAAGTGTGTTTCAGTACCAGTACCAGGCCTGGCCGGACCATGGCGTTCCCCCCACTATTGCTGGGGTTCTGGATCTGCTGGACCAAGCCAGAAGGAACCAGGGGAACCACAGTGCACCTCTACTGGTACACTGCAGGTACTCACACAAACACACACACACACACACACACACGCACACATGTAGTATGTATACCATCCCTCTCACAGTATAAATGCCCGTTGATTTCTAGTCATTAGAGTTTTGTTTGTTTTTTTGCCAGTAGCACAGACAGTAGATCAGATGGTCATTAACATTCAACAGGCATCATCACCAATATGGCAACAGTTCTTGCTCTCTCTGTCTCTCTTTCTCTCTCTCTCACACACACACACACACACACACACACACACACACACACACAGACACACACACACACACACACACACACACACACACACACACACACACACACACACACACACACACACACACACACACACACACACACACACACACACACACACACACACACACACACGCAGGGACAGATGTACAGCTGTCAGGTTTATACATGTTTCCTTCTCCATATTCACAGCCTCATGGTTTGTGTGTGTGTGTGTGTGTGTGTGTGTGTGTGTGTGTGTGTGTGTGTATTCCAGTGCAGGTTGTGGTAGGACAGGAGTGATCTGTGTTCTCGATTACATCTATGACCTCCTGGTTACCAAGGTAACACATCCTCAGCATCAGAGGTGTCAGTCCAACCTGGACCACCACAGAAAAACATTTCATTTGTAAAACAGCCGAACCAAATATATATTTCAAAAGAACCAAATATATATTTTATACAGATCAAATATATCTTTTAAAAGAACCAAATATATATTTTATAAGAATCAAATATATGTTTTAAAAGAACCAAATATATATTTTAAAAGAACCAAATATATATTTCAAAAGAACCAAGTATATATTTTATACGAATCAAATATGTGTTTTAAAAGAACCAATATCTATTTTATAAGAATCAAATATGTTTTAAAAGAGATAAATATATATTTCAAAAGAACCAAATATATATTTTATAAGAACCAAATATATATTTTAAAAGAACCAAATATATATTTCAAAAGAACCAAATATATATTTTATAAGAATCAAATATGTGTTTTAAAAGAACCAAATATATATTATAAAAGAACCAAAATATATGTTTTAAAAGAACCAAATAGATGTTTTAAAAGAACCAAATATATATTATAAAAGAACCATATATATGTTTTAAAAGAACCAAATAGATGTTTTAAAAGAACCAAATATATGTTTTAAAAGAACCAAATATATATTTTAAAAGAACCAAATATATATTTCAAAAGAACCAAGTATATATTTTATACGAATCAAATATGTGTTTTAAAAGAACCAATATATATTTTATAAGAATCAAATATGTTTTAAAAGAGATAAATATATATTTCAAAAGAACCAAATATATATTTTATAAGAACCAAATATATATTTTAAAAGAACCAAATATATATTTCAAAAGAACCAAATATATATTTTATAAGAATCAAATATGTGTTTTAAAAGAACCAAATATATATTATAAAAGAACCAAAATATATGTTTTAAAAGAACCAAATAGATGTTTTAAAAGAACCAAATATATATTATAAAAGAACCATATATATGTTTTAAAAGAACCAAATAGATGTTTTAAAAGAACCAAATATATATTTTAAAAGAACTACTATTTTCGGCTGCTCCCGTTAGGGGGCGCCACAGTGGATCATCCGTTTCCATTTCTTCCTGTCTTCTGCGTCTTCCTCTGTCACACCAGCCACCTGCATGTCCTCCCTCACCACATCCATAAACCTCCTCTTTGGCCTTCCTCTTCTCCTCTTCCCTGGCAGCTCCATATTCAGCATCCTTCTCCCAATATACTCAGCATCTCTCCTCCACACATGTCCAAGCCATCTCAATCTTGTCTCTCTTGCTTTGTCTCCAAACCGTCCAACCTGAGCTGTCCCTCTAATATAATCGTTCCTAATCCTGTCCTTCTTCGTTACTCCCAGTGAAAATCTTAGCATCTTCAACTCTGCCACCTCCAGCTCTACCTCCTGTCTTTTCATCAGTGCCACTGTCTCCAAACCATATAACATAGCTGGTCTCACAACCATCTTGTAAACTTTCCCTTTAACTCTTGCTGGTACCCTTCTGTCACACATCACTCCTGACACACTTCTCCACCCACTCCACCCTGCCTGCACTCTCTTTTTCACCTCTCTACTGCACTCCCCGTTACTTTGGACAGTTGACCCCAAGTATTTAAACTCAAATGCCTTCATCACCTCCACTCCTTGCATCCTGACCATTCCACTGTCCTCTCTCTCATTCACGCATAGGTATTCCGTCTTGCTCCTACTGACTTTCATTCCTCTTCTCTCCAGTGCATACCTCCACCTCTCCAGGCTCTCCTCAACCTGCACCCTACTCTCGCTACAGATCACAATGTCATCCGCGAACATCATCGTCCATGGAGACTCCTGCCTGATCTTGTCCGTCAACCTGTCCATCACCATTGCAAACAAGAAAGGGCTAAGAGCCGATCCTTGATGTAATCCCACCTCCACCTTTAACCCATCTGTCATTCCAACCGCACACCTCACCATTGTCACACTTCCCTCATACATATCCTGCACCACTCCTACATACTTCTCTGCAACTCCTGACTTCCTCATACAATACCACACCTCCTCTCTCGGCACTCTGTCATAAGCTTTCTCTAAATCTACAAAGGCACAATGCAACTCTTTCTGGCCTTCTCTATACTTCTCCATCAACATTCTCAAAGCAAACATCGCATCTGTGGTGCTCTTTCGTGGCATGAAACCATACTGCTGCTGCTGATCATCACCTCTCCTCTTAACCTAGCTTCTATTACTCTTTCCCAAATCTTCATGCTGTGGCTGATCAACTTTATATCTCTGTAGTTGCTACAGTTCTGCACATCGCCCTTGTTCTTGAAAATCGGGACCAGTATGCTTCTTCTCCACTCCTCAGGCATCCTCTCACTTTCCAGGATTGTGTTAAACAATCTAGTTAAAAACCCCATTGCCATCTCTCCTAAACATCTCCATGCCTCCACAGGTATGTCATCAGGACCAACTGCCTTTCCACTCTTCATCCTCTTCATAGCTGCCCTCACTTCCTCCTTGCTAATCCACTGAACTTCCAGATTCACTATCCCCACATCATCCAACCTGTGCTCTCTCTCATTTTCTCCATTCATCAGCCCCTCAAAGTACTCCTTCCACCTTCTCAGCAGACTCTCCTCGCTTGTCAGCACATTTCCATCTCTATCCTTGATCACTCTAACTTGCTGCACATCCTTTGCAGCTCGGTCCCTCTGTCTAGCCAGTCGGTACAAGTCCTTTTCTCCTTCCTTAGTGTCTAACCTGTCATACAACTCACCATACACCTTTTCCTTTGCCTTTGCCACCTCTCTCTTTGCTTTACGCTGCATCTCCTTGTACTCCTGTCTACTTTCTTCATCTCTCTTACTATTCCACTTCTTCTTTGCCAACCTTTTCCTCTGTATAATTTGCTGTACTTCCTCATTCCACCACCAAGTCTCCTTGTCTTCCTTCCTCTGTCCTGATGACACACCAAGTACCTTCCTAGCTGTCTCCCTCACTATTTCTGCAGTGGTTGTCCAGCCATCTGGCAACTCTTCACTACCACCCAGTGCCTGTCTTACCTCCTGCCTGAACTCCACACAACAGTCTTCCTTCTTCAACTTCCACCATTTGATCTTCGGCTGTGTCTTCACTCGCTTCCTTTTCTTGTTCTCCAAAGTCATCCTACAGACCACCATCCGATGCTGCCTAGCTACGTTCTCCCCTGTCACCACCTTGCAGTCTCCAATCCCTTTTAGATGGCGCCTTCTACATAAGATATAGTCCACCTGTGTGCACTTTCCTCCACTCTTGTACGTCACCCTGTGTTCCTCCCTCTTCTTGAAATATGTATTGACCACAGCCATTTCCATCCTTTTCGCAAAATCGACCACCATCTGTCCTTCCACATTTCTCTTCTTGACTCCATACCTTCCCATCACCTCCTCATCACCTCTGTTCCCTTCACCAACATGTCCATTGAAGTCCGCTCCAATCACCACTCTCTCCTCCTTGGGTACCCTCTCCACCACGTTGTCCAACTCACTCCAGAATTCTTCTTTCTCGTCCATCTCACACCCAACTTGCGGGGTATATGTACTGATAACATTCAGCAATAAACCTTCAAGTTCCAGCTTCATACTCATCACTCTGTCTGACACTCTCTTCACCTCCAACACGCTCTTGACATACTCTTCCTTCAGAATTACCCCTACCCCATTACTCCTCCCATTCACACCACGGTAGAAGAGTTTGAACCCACCTCCGATACTCCTGGCCTTACTCCCCTTCCACCTGGTCTCTTGCACACACAGTATGCCTACCTTTCTTCTTTCCATCATGTCAGCCAGCTCCCTCCCTTTACCAGTCATAGTGCCAGCATTCAAAGTTCCAACTCTCACCTCCACATGCCTACCCTTCCTCCTCTCTAGCTGCCTCTGGACATGCTTTCCCCCTCTCCTTCTCCTTCGCCCAACAGTAGCATAGTTTCCACTGACACCCTGCTGGTTAACAGTACCGGTGGCGGTCGTTGGTAACCCGGGCCTCGACCGATCCGGTATGTAAGTCTTATTTATGATCCGCATATTTGATTTGGCAAAGATTTTACGCCGGATGCCCTTCCTGATGCAACCCTCCCCATTTGTCCGGGCTTGGGACCGGCACTAAGGATGCACTGGCTTGTGCATCCTCAGTGGCTGGGTTATGTATTTTAAAAGAACCAAGAACCAAATATATATTTTAAAAGAACAAAATATATATTTTAAAAGAATCAAATATAGTATATTTTATAAGAATCAAATATATATTTTATAGGTAACACTGTCTATGAAGCTTGCATCTATAACGCCCTATAAGCATCTATAACGCCCTATAAGCGTAGCTATAAGTCATTGTAAGATTCATTATAACCATGTATACACCCTCACAACACCTCATAACCACCTTTATTCAATTCCATTCAATTCAATTCAATTCAATTCAATTCAATGTATTGTCATTAAAAACAATGTGCAGCACATGTTAAAAATGAAATGAGGGCTGCAGCTTCACCAAACAGTGCAGGACAGACACAGACAAACACAGCAAACACAATATAAGATATACACACATGAAGACCAAAAGCTAAAAATAAGTGAAAAAAGAGCTGGAGTACAAAATATTTAAAAATATCTAC
>JAJHIY020002207.1:70000-80000 GCA_022114975.2 Lampris megalopsis | reverse complement strand
TACTACACAATATACTACACAATATACTCTACTGCACAATATACTACACAATATACTCTACTGCACAATATACCACACAGTATACTCTACCGCACAATATACTACACAATATAGTCTACTACATAATATACTTCACTATATAATCTGCTAAAAATATACTCTACTACACAATATACCACACAATATACTCTACTACACAAAATACTTTACAATATACTCTACTGCACAATTTACCACACAATTTACTCTACTACACAGTATACTTCACAATATACTCTACTACACAATATACTCTACCACACAATATACTACATAATATACTCTACTACATAATATACTACACAGTATCCTCTACTACACAATATATCACACAATACAATATACTCTACGACACAATATACTTCACAATATAATCTACTACACAATATAGTCTACTCCACAATATACCACACAATATACTCTACTACACAGTATACCACACAATATACTCTACCACACAATATACCCTACTACACAATATACTACACAATAATACTCTACTACACAATATACTACAAAATACACTCTACTACATAATATACTACACAGTAGACTCTACTACACAGTATACCACACAATATAATCTACTACACAATATACTCTACTGCACAATATACCACACAATATACTGTACTACACAATATACCACACAATATACAACACAATAATACTCTACTACACAATATACCACACAATATACTCTACTACACAGTATACCTCACAATATACTCCACCACACAATATACTGTACTACACAATATACTACACAATAATACTGTACTACACAAGATACTACACAGTACACTCTACTACACAATATACTCTACTACATAATATACTTCACAATATAATCTACACAATATACTCTACTACACAATATACTACACAATAATACTCTAGTAGACGGCTGCTGTTTAGTAAGTATAGATAGAGAGTCAAAGAGAAATGTGGGGTTATGTGTATCAATATTGATTAAGTGAGAGAGATAGGATGTTGTTGCAGCAGATAAAGCACGCTTGTATTTCTATCAACACTCGTGCCACGATAGGTGAAAAACTTCCAATTTAGATTTTCACCCTTTACGTTCCAGTCTCCTGCAGGTCCGCTTAAGAGCAGGTGTCTCATCATTAAACCAGGGTGTAGGCCTCTTTAGTCGCCTAGCTCTGGTAGTGAGAGGTGCAACTGAATCCAGGAGACTAGAGAGGGCCACAGTTAAGTCACTAGTGACATTTTCAACAGAGTCAGTTACCACAGTGAAAGGAGCCAAGACTTCAGGCAGCTGCTGGCCAAATGCAGCTACAGTGGAGGGACCAATATTATGGTGAGTGGCAATTACATCTGTGCTGACATTAACTGGACAGGCCGATAAAGCTTCAAATTTGAAGAGAAAATGATCTGACACAGCAGATGTGGTTGGTAAGACATCCAGACCAGAAACAGCTATTCCTTCAGATAAAACCAAACCAAGGGTGTTTGTTACGTCTCGCCGCTCCACACCCGCTCTGCAGTGTAACCTTGGCCAAGGCTCGGCGTCTCCCCGCTCCACACCCGCTCTGCAGTGTGGGCGTGCCCGGAGCTCTGCCAACTCCACCTGATGCCTGTTTCCTCGTTACCCCTCCACTCACCTGTTGGCAATCACCTCCCTATATCTGGCTGTGTCACTCTCCAGCTTGTTGCCAGTTCGTGCCGTTCCCTGGGAGAGTACTTGTGCTTGTCCTGCTCATCGAAGTTTGTTTACTTACCTGGATCTTCCCTGGAGATTTCTCTGTTGGACCTTCCTCGTTGCTCCCCTTCCCCTGTGCGCTGCTTTCCGTTTACGAAGAGGATTTCTTCACTCCAGCGTTGCTGTGATTTTTCCGTTCTCCTTTGGTATCCTCCTGTTTACCCCCCTCCTGCCTGGATTAAGGGCCGACTCCACTGTTCCCGGATTAAAGGGCGACTCCACGGTTCCCGGCTTAAAGGTGGACTTCGCGTTTCCTGGTGAAAGTGGACTTCCTGAGTTTTCTCTTCAATAAATTAGCCTGTTGGTCCCGCTATATTGTGCCTTCTGTGTTTGTGCTCTTGGGGTCGGGTGCAAACCCTAACAGTACGAACTGGCCATGACGACCCCAGCCAGCACAGACGGCACACCCACAGCCAATCCGGTGCAAGCAGCCCTAGTAAAACAAATTCAGATTACCAACGCCCATTCCCAGCAATTACAAGAGGCTTCGGTTGCTGTGCAGGGTCTCCAGTCTCAAGTTCAACCCCTGCAAGCTTCTGTGGAAGCTTTAGCTGTCCAGCAGGCGGCGATGGCGAGTCAGCAGGCAGAGATCATGCAACAACTGCAGACCATTTCAGCAGCTCTTGCCAACCAGCAGCTGAACCAGCCTGTACCGCCAGCAAGTGCGCCCCCTGTGGCCGCCGCTCCAGTAGATCCTCCGGTTCCTGTTTACTTACCCCGTGGAACCATCATTACCAGTCCACGCCCATTTGACGGTAACTTTGAAACTTGCTCTACCTTCATTATGCAGTGTGAGCTTGTTTTCACACACCAGCCCACCGTGTTCTCCAGTGATGCTGTTAAGATCGCTTACGTGACCAACCTGCTCAGTGGTCGAGCAGCGCAGTGGGCTACGTCTTCTTGGTCCATGGGGGCCAGCTACTGTAACTCTTATAGAGACTTTGTCGCAGAGCTACGTAAGGTTTTCCACCATCCGGTAAGCGGTCGGGATTCTGACTCACGACTGAATAACATCCAGCAGGGCGGCGCCAGCGTCACAGATTACTCCGTCGACTTCCGCCTGGCTGCCGCTGAGAGCGGATGGAATGACCAGGCCCTGCGTGCCACTTTTCGTAGAGGATTGAGCGAGGCGGTGAAGGATCAACTTGCTACCCGAGAAGAACCCTCATCTCTGGATGACCTCATTGCTCTCGCTATCCGCATTGATGGACGTATCCGGGAGAGAAAGCGTGAGAAGGCCTTGCGTGGAACTTCCTTCAATCCCAGAACTACCTCTGCGTCAGACCGAACCGCTGTTCCCGTTTCCCCGGCCAATCCCTCCTCTGACTCTTTCGCGACAACGCCACCTGGGGATGTAGAAGAGCGGATGGAGGTAGGACGTGCTAGACTTACTCCTGCTGAACGGGAGAGCCGATTCAAGGCAGGTCTTTGCCTGTACTGTGGTCTTAAGGGGCACCGACTCCGCGACTGTCCCTCACGGCCAAAAGGATTAGGCTTACCAGGACCAAGGGAGATCCTAGTAAGCCGCCTTTCCTTCTCCCGTGGGTCCGAATCTCGCGGCCATCTTGTTCCTATTGCTTTAGTCTGGGCGGGCCAGAGACTTTCCCTTGGAGCCCTGATTGATTCCGGAGCAGATGATAGTTTTTTGGACCTTGACTTTGCCTCGCAGGCAGACATTCCCCTTGAGTCTCTTGGGACCCCCATTGATGCGTTTGCCTTGGATGACCGGAGATTAGCCTGTATCACACAGCGGACCGTCCCCGTTACTCTCACCGTTGCAGGTAACCACACAGAGACAATGCAGTTTTACATCATACGTTCCCCGCTTAATCCAGTTATCTTGGGACGCCCCTGGCTCAGACACCATGAACCCCACATCTCTTGGTCCACAGGCACAGTCCTTGGATGGGGCTCTACTTGCCATGCCCAATGCCTTCGTGCAGCTCCGAGTGCTACGCCTTTGAGCTCGCCTACTCCCCTGCCTCCTGATCTCTCCTCCGTGCCCCCTGTGTATCATGACCTTGGTGAGGTATTTAGCAAGACCCGTGCTAAGTCACTCCCGCCTCACCGCCCGTATGATTGCGCCATTGATCTCCGTCCTGGGGCTACTCTTCCCAGTAGCCGCCTCTACAACTTGTCACTCCCTGAGAAGGCGGCCATGGATGAGTACATCACCGAGTCCCTTGCTGCAGGTCTCATCAAGCCCTCGTCTTCCTCTGTTGCTGCAGGGTTCTTTTTTGTGAAGAAGAAGGACGGGGGACTTCGACCTTGTATTGACTACCGGCAACTGAACGCAATCACCATTAAGAACAAGTACCCGCTTCCACTTATGAGTTCGACTTTTGAGCCTCTCTCACAGGCGACCATCTTCACCAAGCTAGACCTGAGGAGCGCTTACCACCTCGTGCGAATCAGGGAAGGCGATGAGTGGAAGACCGCCTTCAAAACACCCCGAGGCCACTATGAGTACTTGGTGATGCCGTTCGGACTCACAAACGCACCAGCAGTGTTTCAGGCGTTTATGAACGACGTACTCCGTGACATGTTGGATGTGTTTGTCGTCGTTTACCTGGACGACATCCTCATTTTTTCCCAGTCTCTTGAGGAACACGTCCAGCATGTTCGCAGGGTACTGGAGCGCCTCCTTCAGAACCAACTCTACGTCAAGGCGGAGAAGTGCCTGTTTCACTCCCCCTCTGTGGATTACTTGGGATTCATCGTAGAGAAGGGACGGACCAGAGCAGATCCCCGCAAGGTCCAGACAGTGGTGGACTGGCCGGAACCTACCAACCGTAAGGAGCTGCAGAGTTTTCTAGGGTTCGCTAATTTCTACCGGAGATTCATTCGCAACTACAGCCAGCTGGCAGAACCGCTTACTGCGTTGACCTCCCCAGCCAAACCCTTCATCTGGTCTCCTGCTGCCAGCTCTGCTTTCCAAGTCCTCAAGACAAGGTTCACCTCGGCCCCAGTGCTGCTCCATCCTGACCCCAAGAGACAATTCGTGGTAGAGGTTGATGCCTCGGATTCAGGCGTAGGGGGGGTGCTCTCCCAGCGGTCGGCTGAGGACCAGAAACTCCATCCTTGCGCCTTTTTCTCCCGCCGATTTCTGCCGGCCGAGCAGAATTATGACGTTGGAAACCGGGAGTTACTGGCTGTAGTGGCTGCTCTGGAGGAATGGCGCCACTGGCTCGAGGGCGCTGAGCACCCGTTTCTCATCTGGACGGACCACAAGAACTTGACTCACCTGAGGGCAGCCAAACGTCTCAACAGTCGTCAGGCTCGGTGGGCTGGCTTCCTCAGTCGTTTCAACTATGTTCTGACTTACCGTCCTGGGACACGCAACGTAAAGGCTGACATCCTGTCTCGGCTACACCCGAAGGAAGGCGCGTTTGAAGAGCCTGAACCCATCCTCCCTGCGGCTAGAGTGGTCGGTGTGGTCACTTTTGGTCTTGAGTCGGCTGTTCGCACTGCCCAACGTGCTCAACCCGCTCCTAGTAACGTGCCACCCCGTCGCCTCTTCGTCCCAGATGCTGTTCGGTCTCGAGTTCTTCAGTGGGGTCATAGCAGTCGTTTCTCCTGTCACCCAGGAGTTAGTCGTACCCAGTCGTTCATCGCTCGGCGCTTCTGGTGGCCAACTATGCGGGAGGATGTCAAGAGCTTTGTAGCGGCCTGCACTGTTTGCGCCCGCAGCAAGGCCTCTCACCAGGCGCCATCTGGTCTGTTGCAGCCACTCCCTATTCCTAGCCGCCCCTGGTCTCACGTGGCTTTGGATTTCGTTTCCGGACTACCACCTTCTCGGGGAAACACTGTGGTTCTCACCGTCATAGACCGTTTCAGCAAGGGCGTCCATCTGATAGCCCTTCCCAAACTTCCTTCGGCTGCTGAGACCGCGGACCTCCTGATGCAACATGTCTTCCGGCTTCATGGCCTGCCATCAGATGTAGTCTCCGATAGAGGTCCTCAGTTCACCTCACAAGTGTGGCGTGCATTTTGTAAAGGCATCGGAGCCACAGTAAGTCTGTCTTCGGGCTACCACCCCCAAACAAATGGTCAGACCGAGAGGGCAAACCAGAGCATGGAGACAGCGTTGCGTTGTGTATGTAACAGCAAGCCCTCCACCTGGAGTGACTACCTACCGTGGGTAGAGTACGCCACCAATTCCCTGGTCAGCTCTGCATCTGGACTTTCTCCATTCGAGGCATCCCTGGGGTATCAACCTCCCCTGTTCGACCCACAGCAGGATGAAGTGGCCGTTCCCTCCGTACAGCTCCACTTGCGACGGTGTCAGCGTGTCTGGAGGACCACCCGGACAGCACTGCTCAAGGCTGGGGAGCGCGCTCGCAGAGGGGCTGACCGGCGACGTACCCCTGCGCCGGAGTACAAGAAGGGACAGAGGGTCTGGCTGTCCACGAAGGACGTTCCCCTCCAGACAACTGACAAGAAACTCTCGCCCCGCTTCATTGGTCCTTTTGAAGTCCAGAAAGTCCTGAGCCCGGCAGCTGTTCGGCTGAAGCTGCCTTCCTCCATGCACATTCATCCTGTCTTCCACGTCTCTCGAGTTAAGCCCGTCTCCAGCAGTCCTCTTATGCCCCCGGTTCCTGAGCCTCCGCCTCCGGAATTTGTAGATGGTCATCCTCAATGGAGGGTCCGCCGGCTGCATAAAGTCCGGCGCTGCGGCCGCGGGTTCCAGTATCTCGCGGACTGGGCAGGTTATGGACCTGAGGAGCGCAGTTGGATTTCGCGGAAGCTCATTATGGATCCCTCTCTCCTCGCCGACTTCTACCGTGCCCACCCGGGGGCGCCAGGTCAGTCGCCAGGTGGCTCCCGTAGAGGGGGGGGTACTGTTAGGTCTCGCCGCTCCACACCCGCTCTGCAGTGTGGGCGTGCCCGGAGCTCTGCCAACTCCACCTGATGCCTGTTTCCTCGTTACCCCTCCACTCACCTGTTGGCAATCACCTCCCTATATCTGGCTGTGTCACTCTCCAGCTTGTTGCCAGTTCGTGCCGTTCCCTGGGAGAGTACTTGTGCTTGTCCTGCTCATCGAAGTTTGTTTACTTACCTGGATCTTCCCTGGAGATTTCTCTGTTGGACCTTCCTCGTTGCTCCCCTTCCCCTGTGCGCTGCTTTCCGTTTACGAAGAGGATTTCTTCACTCCAGCGTTGCTGTGATTTTTCCGTTCTCCTTTGGTATCCTCCTGTTTACCCCCCTCCTGCCTGGATTAAGGGCCGACTCCACTGTTCCCGGATTAAAGGGCGACTCCACGGTTCCCGGCTTAAAGGTGGACTTCGCGTTTCCTGGTGAAAGTGGACTTCCTGAGTTTTCTCTTCAATAGATTAGCCTGTTGGTCCCGCTATATTGTGCCTTCTGTGTTTGTGCTCTTGGGGTCGGGTGCAAACCCTAACAGTGTTACCACTGCACTGAGTCGACTCTTGAACAAACTGAGTGAACCCAAAAGTATCAACTAGTGCCAGAAAGGCTTTACTTAGAGGATCAGCAGCCTTATTCAGATGAATATTGAAATCACCTAGAATTAGAATCTCATCAGAGTGAGTAACAAGGCCTGAGACAAACTCTCCAAATTTTTCACGACATAGTAAGTGCCAGGAGGGCAATAGAGTATCACAATCTGGACTGAGCCGAGTCTATTCATGGCTGAGGGAGATGGACCAAGAATAAGAGACTCAAAAGACTGGAATTTATATTCGAGTCTAGAAGTCAGATGGAAAATAGATTTATATATTAAGGCGACACCCCCACCTTGTTTATTTGCCCGAGCTACATGGGCATAAGTATAGCTGGGTGGGGAAGCTTCATTTAAGGGAAGGAAAACATTTGGTTTCAGCCAGGTTTCACATAACCCAATCATATCGAAACTATGTTCAAGAATCAGATCATTTCTTAGTAAGGCTTTGGTAGACAGTGATCTGATATTTATGAAACCAAGTTTAATCATCTTGTGGAAGTGATCAGTAGTAAGCTGAGCTTTAGAGCTACCAATAGGGGAAAGCTTAATTGGAATTAGACACCTTGTTGAGAGTTTTGGCCACCAACGCTTTGGACGATATGTGGTCACATTCTTGATAACATTAGCTGTTTGTTTGGTATACTATACGACACAATATACTCTACTACAATATATTCTACTACACAATATACTCTACTGCACAATATACTACACAATATACTCTACTACACAATAATACAATATGCTCTACTACACAATATACTACACAGTATACTACACAATATACTCTACTACACAATAATACAATATACTCTACTATACAATATACTCTACTACACAATAATACAATATACTCTACTACACAATAAAACTCTACTAAACAATATACTCTACTACACATTATACTACACAATATACTCTACTACACAATAATACAATATACTCTACTATACAATATACTCTACTACACAATAATACAATATCATAGTGCAAGTATATCAATTCAATTCAATATGTGCTTTATTGGCATGACATACGTTTGTGTACATATTGCCAAAGCATGTAAAACAACAACAACACAACACAACAATGATTACAATAATAACAGCAACAACAATGATTATGATAATAACAGCAACAACAACAATGATTATAATAATAACAGCAGCAACAACAATGATTATAATAATAACAGCAACAACAACAATGATTATAATAATAACAGCAACAACAATGATTATAATAATAACAGCAACAACAATGATGAAAATAATAACAGCAGCAACAATGATTATAATAATAACAGCAGCAACAACAATGATTATAATAATAACAGTAACAACGACAATGATTATAATAACAGCAACAACAATGATTATAATAATAACAGCAACAACAACAATGATTATAATAATAACAGTAACAACAACAATGATTATAATAATAATAGCAGCAACAACAATGATTATAATAATAACAGCAGCAACAACAATGATTATAATAATAACAGCAACAACAACAATGATTATAATAATAACAGCAACAACAATGATTATAATAATAACAGCAACAACAATGATTATTATAATAACAGCAGCAACAATGATTATAATAATAACAGCAACAACGATTATAATAATAACAGCAACAACAATGATTATAATAATAACAGCAGCAACAATGATTATAATAATAGCAGCAGCAACAATGATTATAATAATAACAGCAGCAACAACAATGATTATAATAATAACAGCAACAACAATGATTATAATAATAACAGCAACAACAACAATGATTATAATAATAACAGCAACAACAACAATGATTATAATAATAACAGCAACAACAACAATGATTATAATAATAATAATAGCAGCAACAACAATGATTATAATAATAACAGCAACAACAACAATGATTATAATAATAACAGCAACAACAACAATGATTATGATAATAAAAGCAACAACAACAATGATTATAATAATAACAGCAGCAACAATGATTATAATAATAACAGCAACAACAATGATTCTAATAATAACAGCAACAACAATGATTATAATAATAACAGCAGCAACAACAATGATTATAATAATAACAGCAACAACAATGATTATAATAATAACAGCAACAACAATGATTATGATAATAACAGCAACAACAATGATTATAATAATAACAGCAACAACAATGATTATAATAATAACAGCAACAACAACAATGATTATAATAATAACAGCAACAACAACAATGATTATAATAATAATAGCAGCAACAACAATGATTATAATAATAACAGCAACAACAACAATGATTATAATAATAACAGCAGCAACAACAATGATTATAATAATAACAGCAACAACAACAATGATTATAATAATAACAGCAACAACAACAATGATTATAATAATAACAGCAACAACAATGATTATAATAATAACAGCAGCAACAACAATGATTATAATAATAACAGCAACAACAATGATTATAATAATAACAACAACAACAATGATTATGATAATAACAGCAACAACAATGATTATAATAATAACAGCAACAACAACAATGATTATAATAATAACAGCAACAACAACAATGATTATAATAATAACAGCAACAACAACAATGATTATAATAATAATAGCAGCAACAACAATGATTATAATAATAACAGCAACAACAACAATGATTATAATAATAACAGCAACAACAACAATGATTATAATAATAACAGCAACAACAACAATGATTATAATAATAACAGC
>JAJHIY020002207.1:0-65000 GCA_022114975.2 Lampris megalopsis | reverse complement strand
CACCAGAACAGCTTCATACCAGAACAGCTTCACACCAGAACAGCTTCGCACCAGAACAACTTCACACCAGAACAGATTCACACCTTCATACCAGAACAGCTTCACACTAGAACAGCTTCGCACCTTCATACCAGACAGCTTCACACCAGAACAGCTTCAAACCAGAACAGCTTCGCACCAGAACAGCTTCACACCAAAACAGCTTCACACCAGAACAGCTTCAGAGCAGAAGAGCTTCGCACCAGCATACCGTCAGTCAGGAACTTGAGGAACAGGGTTTAAGAATCGTTTGTAATATTTCTGTTGTTTCTCAGTTAAACATGAGGATAAAATGTTACATGAAAATGTTTTTTTATTACTTTCTTTTCCTTCACAACACCTACATGCTGGTGTAGTAATCTGTAAAGTACTGGCTATACTCAGTTATACATGCTGGTGTAGTAATCTGTAAAGTACTGGCTATACTCAGTTATACATGCTGGTGTAGTAATCTGTAAAGTACTGGCTATACTCAGTTATACATGCTGGTGTAGTAATCTGTAAAGTACTGGCTATACTCAGTTATACATGCTGGTGTAGTAATCTGTAAAATACTGGTTATACTCAGTTATACATGCTGGTGTAGTAATCTATACAGTACTGGTTATACCCAGTTATACATGCTGGAGTAGTAAGAAAGGTTCTTGTGTTTGTCAGCTGCAGAAGAAGAGAAAGGTTCTTGTGTTTGTCAGCTGCAGAAGAAGAAAAACGTTCTTGTGTTTGTCAGCTGCAGAAGAAGAGAAAGGTTCTTGTGTTTGTCAGCTGCAGAAGAAGAAAAACGTTCTTGTGTTTGTCAGCTGCAGAAGAAGAGAAAGGTTCTTGTTTATCAGCTGCAGAAGAAGAGCAAAGTTGTTGTGTTTGTCAGCTGCAGAAGAAGAGAAAGGTTCTTGTATTCGTCAGCTGTAGAAGAAGAGAAAAGAGGAAGTGGTCCTACATGGAAACGTTTTAATCACAATCTGTTTCCTCATTTTTGAATGCAGAAGTCCTGCAAAAACACAGATTCACTGAAGAGACCGCAGAGGACGACTGACATCAAAAGGTATATCTCTGTCTTTCTGTCTGTCTCTCTGTCTTTCTGCATGTCTGTTTGTCTGTCTGTCTTGCATGTCTGTTTGTCTGTCTGTCTTGCATGTTTGTCTGTCTGTCTGTCTGTCTTGTCTTGCTGTAATACTTGCAAGACAGACAGACAGACAGACAAATAGACAGACAGACAGACAGACACAATTGGGGAGTAACACCCAGAGTAATACTAACAGTTACACACACACACACACACACAATATTTTACCTTGTAACCATGGAGACCCGGTATGAAAAGGAGGAGAGAGGAAAAGAGGAGGAGAGAGAGATGAGTGGAGGACAAGAGAGGAGAGGTAAGAGAGAGGAAGGAAGAGGATAAGTGGAGGAAGGAGAGAAAGCGGTGTTGAAAGGAGAGGAGGAGAGGTGTGTGCTTGTTTTGTGCTTCATCTAGCGTGTCTGGTTAAAGTGTGACTGTCACCAAGCAGGAAGTCCAGCTCAGGGTGCCTTCCTGGCAACATGGAAACCTACAGCAGTAAAACTATCAGGCTTGTTATTGTAGTATATCATAATGTTAACCGGATATGACATTGTGGTTGCCCCTGATGGCTGTTGCAGCTAGAAAAGCGCTATGCATCCATGTCCTGCAGTGGGCGCTGTGTGTGGTGACAGGATGTCTGCATGAACCTCCTTAAAGTTTTACATGTAAAAATGTCCTTTCTGATATGTTCCATCTGTGCTGTATTTAACACAGCATCTAACTGTGAACACCACACACCGCCACACCCTCTAGACTGCAGCAGCGTGTGATGTGGATGGTTGGTGTCTGGTAGGACTTCACCAGGACAAATGACAGGGTGCATAATGTTTTCATCTTCATCATAGCAGCCAGATGAGGTAGAAGAAGACAGGTAGTGTTGAGTTAGAAGAAGTGAGGTGTTGTGTCTAACCAGCAGATATGACAGAACAAGCTGGTAGAAGAGCTTTACCAACACAGTACTACACCAATAAGTAAAACTCGGGTTCTACCAGGTTTTATTGTGTGTTTCTGCCACAACAGCCCTGCTGACTCTCATTCATTCTGAATGTCAGCTCACCACCACCTACACAGGACACACACTGGTAGAGTAACGCCAGCAGATTCAGTTTTATGTGTGATAATTCCACAAAGTACAGCTATCGGACCATTCGTTCAGACTGTTATATATTTTCTATTTTTATTTTATTTTTATTGGGTCATTCATGAGATTCATGAGATTTTTGATTCAGCTGCAGAAATTCTTCATGATAGAGTCAGCACCTCCAACTCTGAGGCCATGGTTCTCTACTGGAAAATGGTGGATTGCTCCCTCCGGGTTGGGGATGAGTTGTTGCCTCAAGTGAAGGAGTTCAAGTATCTCGGGGTCTTGTTCACGAGTGAGGGTAGGATGGAGTGGGAGATTGACAGGTGGATTGGTGCAGCATCAGCAGTAATGCGGACGTTGTACCGGACCGTTGTGGTGAAGAGGGAGCTGAGCCGGAAGGCAAAGCTTTCAATTTACCAGTCAGTCTTCGTTCCAACCCTCACCTATGGTCATGAGCTTTGGGTAGTGACCGAAAGGGTGAGATCGTGGATACAAGCGGCTGAAATGAGTTTCCTCCGTAGGGTGTCTGGGCTCAGCCTTAGAGATAGGATGAGGAGCTCGTACATCCGGAAGGAGCTCAGAATAGAGCTGCTGCTCTTTCACGTCAAACGGAGCCAGTTAAAGTGGTTCGGGCATCTGATCAGGATGCCTCCTGGGCACCTTCCTTTGGAGGTTTTCCGTGTCCAATCTGGCCTGGGAACGCCTTGGGATCCCCCAGGAGGAGCTGGAGGGCGTCTGGAGTGCCCTACTTAGGTTGCTGCCACCGTCACCCTACCCTGGAGAAGCTGCTGAAGATAAATGAATGAATGAATGAAGAATCTGATTCTGACAACACAGAGCAGGAGTAAATGATACTGTCATCATGCTAATAATAAATGATATTGTGCCTCCATTCTCATTTAGCCACATATACCAGTTAACACTTTATAAACCTTTGAAGGCAGGGTATTGATTATTAATTGATGACTGTGTGCAGGCCTTTCCTGCAGATTGAGATGAATGACACATACGCTGTGGTCAACAAACCCAAACAACTCCACCCACCTGCCACGAGCCCCGCCCACTCCCTGCAAGCCACACCCAGCCTATTGGATGGAAGCAGGTAAAGCAACATCTGATTGGCTATATCTGGTTCTGTGATAAACTGTTTTCAGAAAAAAAATTCAACATTTCTCAACATTTTATAATTTAAAGGATAGTTGAGTTTTCTTTACAGCTTGGATCTTATTTCCATAGTTTTTTCCATCATACATATCAGCTATGGTATCATTTTACTGACCAACTTCATTTGGACATGGAATCACCGCTGGAATCAGCCTTAAAACGGTGTCTCTTACAAAACAACTGAACAGGAGTCTTATAAAGACTATAACAGGAGTCTTATAAGGACTATAACAGGAGTCTTATAAGGACTATAACAGGAGTCTTATAAAGAGTATAACAGGAGTCTTATAAAGAGTATAACAGGAGTCTTATAAAGACTATAACAGGAGTCTTATAAGGACTATAACAGGAGTCTTATAAGGACTATAACAGGAGTCTTATAAAGAGTATAACAGGAGTCTTATAAAGACTATAACAGGAGTCTTATAAGGACTATTACAGGAGTCTTATAAGGACTATAACAGGAGTCTTATAATGACTATAACAGGAGTCTTATAATGACTATAACAGGAGTCTTATAAAGACTATAACAGGAGTCTTATAAAGAGTATAACAGGAGCCTTATAAGGACTATAACAGGAGTCTTATATGGACTATAACAGGAGTCTTATAAGGACTATAACAGGAGTCTTATAAAGACTACAACAGGAGTCTTATAAAGACTATAACAGGAGTCTTATAAGGACTATAACAGGGGTCTTATAAGGACTATAACAGGAGTCTTATAAAGACTACAACAGGAGTCTTATAAAGACTATAACAGGAGTCTTATAAGGACTATAACAGGAGTCTTATAAGGACTATAACAGGAGTCTTATAAAGAGTATAACAGGAGTCTTATAAGGACTATAACAGGAGACTTATATGGACTATAACAGGAGTCTTATAAGGACTATAACAGCAGTCTTATAAAGACTATAACAGGAGTCTTATAAGGACTATAACAGGAGTCTTATAAAGAGTATAACAGGAGTCTTATAAAGAGTATAACAGGAGTCTTATAAGGACTATAACAGGAGACTTATATGGACTATAACAGGAGTCTTATAAGGACTATAACAGGAGTCTTATAAAGACTATAACAGGAGTCTTATAAAGAGTATAACAGGAGTCTTATAAAGAGTATAACAGGAGTCTTATAAGGACTATAACAGGAGACTTACACTCACCGGCCACTTTATTAGGCACACCTGTCCAACTGCTCGTTAACGCAAATTTCTAATCAGCCAATCACATGGCAGCAACTCAATGCATTTACACATGTAGACATGGTCAAGACGATCTGCTGCAGTTCAAACCGAGCATCAGAATGGGGACGAAAGGTGATTTAAGTGACTTTGAACGTGGCATGGTTGTTGGTGCCAGACGGGCTGGTCTGAGTATTTCAGAAACTGCTGATCTACTGGGATTTTCACGCTCAACCATCTCTAGGGTTTACAGAGAATGGTCTGAAAAAGAGAAAATATCCAGTGAGTGGCAGTTCTGTGGGCGAAAATGCCTAGTTGATGCCAGAGGTCAGAGGAGAATGGCCAGACTGGTTCGAGCTGATAGAAAGGCAACAGTAACTCAAATAACCACTCATTACAACCGAGGTATGCAGAAGAGCATCTCTGAACGCACAACACGTCGAACCTTGAGGCAGATGGGCTACAGCAGCATAAGACCACACCGGGTGCCACTCCTGTCAGCTAAGAACAGGAAACTGAGGCTACAATTCGCACAGGCTCACCAAAATTGGACAATAGAAGATTGGAAAAACGTTGCCTGGTCTGATGAGTCTCGATTTCTGCTGCGACATTCGGATGGTAGGGTCAGAATTTGGCGTCAACAACATGAAAGCATGGATCCATCCTGCCTTGTATCAACGGTTCAGGCTGCTGGTGGTGGTGTAATGGTGTGGGGGATATTTTCTTGGCACACTTTGGGCCCCTTAGTACCAATTGAGCATCGTGTCAACGCCACAGCCTACCTGAGTATTGTTGCTGACCATGTCCATCCCTTTATGACCACAGTGTTCCCATCTTCTGATGGCTACTTCCAGCAGGATAACGCGCCATGTCATAAAGCTCGAATCATCTCAGACTGGTTTCTTGAACATGACAATGAGTTCACTGTACTCAAATGGCCTCCACAGTTACCAGATCTCAATCCAGTAGAGCACCTTTGGGATGTGGTGGATGTGCAGCCGACAAATCTGCAGCAACTGCGTGATGCTATCATGTCAATATGGACCAAACTCTCTGAGGAATGTTTCCAGTACCTTGTTGAATCTATGCCACGAAGGATTAAGGCAGTTCTGAAGGCAAAAGGGGGTCCAACCCGGTACTAGCAAGGTGTACCTAATAAAGTGGCCAGTGAGTGTATATGGACTATAACAGGAGTCTTATAAGGACTATAACAGGAGTCTTATAGGGACTATAACAGGAGTCTTATAAGGACTATAACAGGAGTCTTATAAAGAGTATAACAGGAGTCTTATAAAGACTATAACAGGAGTCTTATAAGGACTATAACAGGAGTCTTATAAAGAGTATAACAGGAGTCTTATAAAGACTATAACAGGAGTCTTATAAGGACTATAACAGGAGTCTTATAAGGACTATAACAGGAGTTTTACTGTGCACTGTAACCGAACACGAAATGAAATCCCACCTCGCTTTCCTCATGCGACTTTGATTGTTTGCCTGAAAAAGGAACAAGTGAAGTTGTTGTCTCGTCACAGCAAGTATTGTTCATTACACCAACACTGCTTGGTCGGGCGTCTCCGCGGGCACAATTGGCCGTGTCTGCGGGTGGGAAGCCGGATGTGAAGAGTAGGGTAATTGGCCAGGTACAATTGGGGAGAAAAGGGGGTGGGGGTTTGGGGGACACTGCTAGCAAGTTTGCTAGATCCAGTAGAAGACAGCTAAGTGACAGTGATGGGAATTCATTCCAGCTCTTTAGTGAGCCAGATCATGGGGGTCAGTTCAGCAGCAAGGGCCAAATGATGCATGGTAAATAATGTAAAAACATCAGACACTATTACACATGTGTACTGAACGTTTTTGCTTGGCTCTTAATGTTATTACAAAAGTGAGACGTTTCTGGGTCGTATTTAACAAATACGGCATAGGGTCACCCTATTATTTTGTCTTGTATTAATTTACAACAGTAACAATAAAAAAAGAAATGGGCTCGACGGGAGCAGCTCCCATCATTCACTGAGAGGGGCGGCTGACCGAGCCGCCTCCTTCACCACCAACACGTCACTACTGTAAAGTAAGTCATCAGTTCGTCATGAGGGATCTTGTGAACCTAACTCGTGGTCAGGGAGTCGGTGCGGTGGCTGTGCTGCTGCTCCCACCAGACGCAGCGTCGGCGGCGCTCCGTTTGGGTGCATACACGATCAGCTTGTCCTCCATCGTGACGGAAGAGATTTCTGTAAAGGGGGCGTGGCTTCTAACCCTACTTGAAGGTGATTGGCTTTCACTAGCTGAAACGTTCGCTCCAGAGCCCTAGAAAGAGAGCGTTACGTCAACTCCGTAGACGTCAATGGGCCAATTATTTAACAGCAATGGCGGATCATGGGCGCCCCGGATAGTTCCGAACAGCGCGACCCGCCGGGGCAACAGGGTTTCCATGGCGAAGGTGTGTTTCTCGCATTAATCAAAGGTTAATTTACAGGTAAGCAGCTACAGTTGACATTTTAATGATGACCATTTTACAAGCACGCTTGAATCAAATGAACGATGTAATTTAAAGCGTGACAGCTCGTCAATGTTCCTACACATGCGCATAGAATATGTGTCACGTTGGAATATATCTATATCTATATAGAAATGTAAAAATCTGAAAATATTGGTCAGTGGTTAGCAGAAATGGCGGCTAAGCAGTTCATTTAAATGACCCGCCAGCTTCGTTTGGAACTGTTCGGCGGCTACATGAACCACGTGACCCTCTCGCGCTCTGACCCCTCAGTGACGCAACTCACTCTCTCGCCAGGGCTCCGGCTCGCTCGAGTTAAACGTTCCTGGACTCAAACGGATGCTCATTTCGCAACGCTCAGTTTCGCCTCCACCAACTTCGCCCATCCGCCTCCACCATCGACTTTTCATGAGTTCGCGGCGCTCATAGATTTTGCTTAGCGTTTGGTTAAAAGTGTCCTTTAAACAACAGATCCCCGTAGTGTCTCGGACATTATCTATGACTTCTCCGCTGTGCTAGCCAGGTGGTTTAGATCAACAGGACAAACAGAAGAGTTTGAACCAGACTATTTCTCCTGCTGAACTTATTACAGGTTGCTTTTGAAAGATCAGGTTCACCGTTTTGTTTTAGTCTGAAGGAAATCCTCCTCCAGGCCCTGATGTTAATCTCTTCCTTGTTCCCGCTCCCAGAGCCACACCCTCCTCTCATCACTATGACAACCATGCCCTGGGCGCCATGGCAACCCCACTATACAGCACGGTCCGACCCCGGGCTAAACCAATCAGCTCATCTCAGTCTGCCACGCCCGTTTACGCCGCACCACTGATCAATCCCAGCGCAGGGGAGGGACCATTGTCGCTAAGCAACAGCAGAGGATATGAGCTGCTAGGTGCAGCTGCAGGTGAGAAGGAGAGGAGAGAGTAATTTACCATAAACAGTCTGGAGAAAGACTGAATGACAGACAGACTGACGGGGGAATAGATCAGTTTATACAGCCCAAATGGTCCTCAGATTCAAACTAGTCATCTGTCATCCAGTGACCAGCTTCAGACACCTCTGTACATCAGCTAAGTTGAAATGAGATGAGATAGGGTAAAATGTGTCTAAGATAAGACAAGATAAGGTCAGATAAAATATGTGCAACATTAAAGAAGATACTTTATGGTTTCTTCTTCTGGTCCTTCCCTCCCACTCCTCCACTCAGCTGAGAGTCATTCATCAACAGACGACAGTTATGAATATGTCTCCAGTCCAGTAAGAGAGACCACGAACCACTGTCTATCTGCTGGAATCGGTTAGTACTTTACTGTCTGTCTTTTTATATGTCTGTCTTTCTATGTCTGCCTGTCTGTCTTTATATCCGTTTAACTGTATGTTCGATTCTGTAGGTTTTAACTTTCGCATTAAGAAACCCAGAGGACCAAGAGATCCTCCCACTGATTGGAGTCACATGGAGAGATGAAACACCTGGACTGGATCACACTGGGCTATTTCACACTGGACTGGACTGTAAATGAATAATAATAATAATAATAATAATAATAAATAGGATGACACTGAATTAGTCATACGACATACGACATAATATCTCTGTCGCAGTGCTAATATCAGTTCTGGCTCTTAAGCTAATGGAAGATTATCAGTATATAGAGCTCTGCAGTACTGCGTCATGATTCAGGTGGAGAAAATGTTTGAAATATTTGCTGATGCCGACGCCTGCCACATTTCCTTGTAGTCAGAAGCCAAAAGCTGGTGGCAGCTAAAATAGAGGTTAACTAGCCATAGCAGCCAGTCTTACGCTAGCGCTCATCTCCATCCAGCCTCCAGCTGATTCAGATGGAGAACACGGTGATGATGCAACTGCTCAGTGGGTTCGATACCTTTTGTTATTCTGTTGGCTCGTCCCATTTACATGTTTGAGTATTGAAACACCTGAACTGAAACTTTGGATTGAACTTAAGTCTGGACTGGGGCCCAGGTTGCTGTTATTGCGTCTGACTGAAATGAAAGTGGAGGAAAAAAAGCCACAGTCCGGAAGCTGTACACGAAAACAAATGTTCTCTTTGGCACTTGCTATCACTGACATGTTTAACTAATTCAATTGTATTTACAGCATTCTTTCAATCTAGAATAGGATAAATATTTTCTGACCTTTGACCTCTCTATTGGCTGGTGGCACAATACTGAGTCTTATTCCACTGCTGGTCTCTCCTTTGGTCTCTCTGGATGCGGACGTCACATGAAGAGACTGTTAGTTTTGGCACTAGGCTACCTTTAGCAACTGTTGACAGTGATGTAAAGAGATGTTGTTGATAAGTTACATTCCTAAAGATTTACATGTAAACACATGTCATTTTTAATACACCTTATCACTGGTGTATTCGAGACAATAATTCATCCGCGAATATCACAGTCATGAATGCTTTGATAGCTTATGTCTCATGCTGCATGGATCTCTGGGATTTATGTGTGTAAATTCAACAACTGCCGTCTTCAGGAACGTTGCTTCAAATGTTTCTGGCTTTGACTGTGTGGCTTGTCACTAATGACAGCTAATAGAGACATATTCGAGACTGTTTGATGATACTTTGAATGACTGTTAATAAAACCTGTAAAAATAAAACCGGGTTTGTTTCTGTACATTTTATTATGAATGGTAGGCTCAGTAAGGCGGTGTCACGTTGTTCCGGGAGGCAGCACACATGTTGTTCCACTGCTGACCACAGGGAGGCAGCAGACGTGTTGTTCCACTGCTGACCGCAGGGAGGCAGCACACATGTTGTTCCACTGCTGACCACAGGGAGGCAGCAGACGTGTTGTTCCACTGCTGACCGCAGGGAGGCAGCACACATGTTGTTCCACTGCTGACCACAGGGAGGCAGCAGACGTGTTGTTCCACTGCTGACCGCAGGGAGACAGCAGACATGTTGTTCCACTGCTGACCACAGGGAGGCAGCAGACGTGTTGTTCCACTGCTGACCGCAGGGAGACAGCAGACAAACACGAACCAGCCAACAACAACGTTCAACTACTGGCTTCATTGTTTTTCTAGCTGCCTCTGTGTGTCTCTGTGTTCATGTTATTCTTTTCTCTCTGACACTCATTTCCCCCCTTCTCCTATCTCAGTAGCCCCTCTCCCTCCCTCCCTTCTCCTATCTCAGTAGCCCCTCTCCCTCCCTCCCTTCTCCTATCTCAGTAGCCCCTCTCCCTCCCTCCCTTCTCCTATCTCAGTAGCCCCTCTCCCTCCCTCCCTTCTCCTATCTCAGTAGCCCCTCTCCCTTCTCCTATCTCAGTAGCCCCTCTCCCCAGGCCCGTAGCCAGAAACATATTTTGGGGGGGGGGGTCGGGCAACACTGCCGAAAGCTACCGGTAAATAAAATTCCCACACTGTATACTACAGCCTAATACCCAACCGTACGGTAAATGTCAGCGTATTAATGGCCCATAGATAATCATCAATGCATTAATAAATAAAAGTGGGTCTTATCTTATAAAAGCAGGTCCAATCGTCTTTTTTGTCTGCAAAAGATGTCCAGTACCTCTTCCGGCGTCACCACAATGTCTCTGTGCTCCGAGAGCAATGTCAGTCCATTAAGCCGTCTTTCCGTCATTGTACTGCGCATTTTGTCCTTGATCCTTCCCAGACGGGAAAAACTTCTCTCGACATGGGCACTGGTGACAGGAAGCGTGGTCAAAACGCGGAGAAGCTCGAAGATGCTTGGAAACAACTCACTGCTACAGGCATTTAATGCCTCAATGGCATTTTGTGGAACATAAGTTGCATCTTTCCATTTATCCCGCCAGGTGTCAATTTCTGACTTTACAACTTCCAGATGCGGGGACACTTCATCAGGATACAGGTTGGAGAGCGCTTGAGCTGAGCTGTCGTTCAGCATGCTGACCTTAGATGGCAGTAAGGAGCAGAGGTTGGAGATCACATTTCTGTGTTTGCTGAAGCGTTCCTTCATCTGTGATGAATAAAAGTCAAGCATGACTATGAAAAGCTTTTGCCGGTAGTGATTTTCACAGGCCTTCAATGGATCCTCATTGCAGTCCGCGCCTCTTCGTGGTCGACATTCAACCCCATACTTGGCTGCTTGGGAAGAGGTCTTTTGAAAAATCTGCCTGAACTCCATCTCAGAGTTAGCCCTCATCTCATATACCTGCTTAATAACAGCATCAGCAGCTGAAACGCAACTCACCAAGTCACAATTTTCCTTCTGAAGGAAGGTGGACAGGTGGTAGGTTTTTGCAAGCATCTTCTCACTCACATTCATGGACAGCATGAATTCTGCATTGTCAATTGAATTAAAGAGCTGAGTGGCTTTGACAGATGTGTCTCCTGTGAAGGTTTCACTGATTTTCTGCAGGCTGGATCGAACAGGGTCTGAAAGCTCGTTGAATGTAAATATTGCGTCATGGCGTTCGACCCATCTCGTTTCACACAACTTCGTCAGTCGCGTTTTCTTGCAGTCGGGTAAAAGACGCTCCGTCTCGTGTCGCAGACTGCATGCAGACCGCAAAGCCCAATCATGGAAAAAAGTGCAGATTTCCGAGACAATTCCAAACCAATTTCGCACCATTTGTACAGTGCAGCACTTGTTTAGGACCAAATTCAAACTGTGGCTGGCACAGTGCACATAAACTGCTTGCTTGTGCTTCTTTGATTTTAGCTTGGGCACCATTTAAACGGCCACTCGTGGCAGATGCGCCGTCGTATCCCTGGCCACGTAAAAACTGTAAATCAACGCCTGCATTTGTCAGCTGACTTTCGATTGAATTGGCGATTGCCTCCCCGGTTAACTTCTCGATATCAACAAAGGACAAAAACTCCTCTCTGATGCTATATTGGCTGTCATGCTGGTTCACGTATCTGACACAGACAGGAAGCTGCTCCCGCCCTGAAACATCTTTCATTTCATCTGCCAACACAGCGAAACACTGCGCGGAGTTTACTTTCTGCACCAGTTTGTTTGTTATCACATCTCCAGTTATGCTGATTATTTCATTTTGTACATCAGGACTGCAGTAGCTAGCGTTTGCTGCACATTTACTCAAGTGTTGTAACAGTACTGTGTCGCCAGATGTCGCCCTAAACCTGAGTAAAGCCCTGAAATTTCCGTCATTGTGAGTTGGCTCATTCAATGTCACTGGTCCTGAATCAATATCACCTCTCAGGGCGAGTTCTTGGCGACCGCAAAAAATCAACGTTGCAATGATGCTTTTGAGTTTTTCTCTGTTTTCTTGGACTTGGACCGCTTTCAAACTTGCATCCTTGTGATATGCCTTTTGTGCATGGTCTTTGGACGTCTCTAAAGCATGTTTCCAGTCTGAGAAGTGGACATTAATTGGCTTGCCAGCTTTTCTGTGCCCTCCCTTGCCCACATGCTCGACTGCAAACGCAACACAGTGCTTACAAAAACAACCGTCGGCCCTTGTTGAGTATACTAGCTAGCCAGCTAAACTGGTCAATCCCATGACGTTGGAAACGCAGTTTACCTCCTAGTTTTGTAGGGAATGTTTGTCTGATATTGGCCGTCCAGTCCAGTGAGTACATTTCTCTTCTCTGTTCGTCTGATATTTTCCCACCAATATAATCCACAAAGTCGTGTGAGAACGTTTCCGAGGTAGAGGACGGCGGGTCTGCTAACTCTGGCTCCGTCTCCGAGGAGGAGGGCAGTGGGTCTGCTAACACTTGCTCCGGGAAATCGGTAACCTTAGTGACCAGATCATCTGTAATGTTCTTGTTTTTCTTTTTTGAGTCGGGACACGTTGAAACAAAAAAATCACTGATTTTACGAATATTAACTTGACTGCTCCTGCCTGATTTACAGGTAGCTTTCGGCGGCTCCATTGCTTTTGAAAAGCAAACTATAGATCGACCATTTAGCTAGCATAGCCAGTGGCAGGTTGCTTAGCTGACTCGTCAGACCCCTGAGCCAATCAAAAGCCTGTGATTGTATTTGTTTTACGAAACAGACCAATAAGATACATCATGTTTGGAAACAAATGAACTGACAGGTTTAACGCCTGTCAGTCACGATAGATACAGTGTATGAGTAGGCTAGAGGGGCGCCGACAAATAATCAAAACGATAACTAAATAATTATTGGTGCCATTTCAGACGGGCCGTGGGGTTTCGGGGGGGGTTCAGACACGAAAACCACCTACCTGGTGTCATGTACCGGTTTGGCATGTAAGGGCACCCGTATGTATGTGACGTCACCTGTTGACGTGGGGAGAAGCGCGAGGAATATTGTTCGGGCAGTCTTGCAATACGGTGGAATAAAGCAAGCCACGTTAGGCATTGTGTAATAACGGTGTGCCTAATCATTTATAATCAACGACACCTAAATAAGCATATAGGTGGGAATAACGGATCAGAACAATGGCGACGAGTGATGTACCGAGCCTAAGCTAAGTGATGAGCTAAAGTTCGTAACGTTTAGTTAGATCTGAAGTGTAGCTAACAGTTGTAGCTAGCTAGCGCGGCAGCATGGAAAAGACAGCATGCGTACCGGCGTTTGATTGCTACTCCGACCCGGCGACTTTGGGGCCGCGGTGGACAAGATGGCTAATGTCATTTGAACTGTTTGCTGATGGGAAAGGTCTGATCATCGAGGATAACACCGAGGATGCAGTGAAGCAGCGCCGGAGAGCACGTCTTCTGCATCACGCAGGTCCAGACACACAGGACATCTTTTCAACTTTGGACGGCACCGGAGAGGTGACTGATTATGATGCCGCTGTTGCAGCTTTGAACAGATATTTCGTGCCTCAAGTAAATGCTACATTCGCCCGCCAGACATTTCAGAAAATCTCCCAGAATCACGGGGAGACGGTACAACAATTCGCTACACGCTTGAGACGTGCGGCAAAAGACTGCGGTTTTGGTGGAGACACAGACGATCAGATTAGAGACGCAATTGTAAGCAAATGCACGTCAAGTTATGTTCGCCGTAGACTCCTCGAGGAGGCGCGTGGTTTGGTGCTTGCTCGCGCTCTCGAGCTGGCGGCACAGTGTGAACAAATTGCAGAACAAATGGCGGAGATGTCTGTGAGGGAGGGGAAAGCAGAGGCGACTGTGAGTCGTGTCTCACAGAAAGGAGGGAAATGTCAGAAAAGAGGACAACGGAGACCGGGCGCGGATAGAGGAACAACGGACAAAATGGACAAAACGTGTTTTAGATGTGGACATTCAGACCACTTTGGGAAAGACCCCAATTGTCCCGCGCGCGGCCAAACGTGTCGCAAATGCAATGGTAGAGACCATTTCGCAAAGCAATGCAAAAACAAAAGGTGCAACAGGAAAGGAAAAAGTGCATAAAATAGAGATAGAAGAACATGATTATGCCTTTGTATTGAGTGATACAAACAAGTCAGATAGGCTCAACATAAATGTGGGAGGAGTTAGCTTGAAGATGCTTGTCGACTCCGGGGCTACTTGCAATGTGATAGACGAAAAGACCTGGGAGGGTTTAAAGTCAGAGAAAATTAGGTGCCACTCATATGTCCCAAAGCCGGAAAGGAAACTATTTTCCTATTCAGCTAACCAACCTCTACCCATTAAAGGGGCGTTCACATGCAAAGTAAAAATAGGAGAACGCTGTGAACAAGCAGAATTCATAGTAATCAGAGGTGATGGAGAACCACTACTAGGAAAAGAGCTGGCCATGAAACTAGGTGTACTGAAAATAGGTGCCAACATATCAGCCGTCAGAGACATGAACCGATCACTTCAGCAGCAGTACCCGACTGTATTTCAGGGGGTAGGGAAGCTGAAAACAAAACAGATAAAGCTACACATAGACCCAGAGGTGACACCAGTAGCACAGCCACTCAGGCGTATACCCTTCAACCTACGGGCGCCTGTGGAGGCCAAGATAAAAGACACTCCGTTTGAATTCGGTCCAGAACAGAAACAAGCGTTTGAGGCGCTGAAAGAGGGCTTAGCCAAAGCAGGGACACTAGCCTACTTTAACAAAGATGCACCGACCAAAATCATTGCAGATGCTAGTCCAGTGGGATTAGGAGCAGTGTTAGTACAGACCCAGAATGGAGAAAATGTTCCCATTTGCTATGTCAGTCGTGGTCTAACCGACTGTGAACGCAGGTATTCTCAGACAGAGAAAGAGGCCTTAGGTCTGGTATGGGCGTGTGAAAGGTTACACCCATACATCTATGGTAGACGATTTGACTTGGTTACAGACCACAAACCTCTTGAATCCATCTACAGCCCACGCTCGAAACCATGCGCTCGTATAGAGCGATGGGTCCTAAGGTTACAGCCTTATGATTTTAAAGTAGTACACATCTCGGGCAAAAAGAACATAGCAGACCCACTATCACGTCTGCTGGGGAACAGCGCACTGAAACAGAAACATGCACACGGATCCGACGAGTACGTGAGATTCGTTGCAGTGAGTGCCACACCCAGAGCACTGACAACCCGCGAGGTGGAGGAGGCATCAGCCCACGACGAGGAGCTGATCGAGGTGCGTAAAGCTATTGAGAGTGGACACTTTGAGAAGTGCGCAGCATATGCCGCGGTGGCTAGTGAGTTATGTGTAATGGGACAGTTGGTTCTACGTGGAACGCGTATTGTGCTGCCACAAGTACTGCGGGCACGCGCTCTCTCACGAGCACACGAAGGACACTTAGGAATTGTCGGAACTAAACAGCACCTCAGGAGCAAAGTCTGGTGGCCAACAATGGACAGAGCAGCCGAGAGACATTGTAGGTCATGCCACGGATGCCAAGTTGTTGCTCGGCCAGACGCACCGGAACCGTTAAGACCAACAGAGTTACCAGAGGGGCCCTGGCAAGATATTGCCATTGACTTACTCGGACCCCTGCCGACAGGTGACTCGATTCTAGTTGTAGTTGATTACTACAGCCGCTACTATGAGTATGACGTGTTAAAGTCCACAACCACGTCAAAAGTGATAGACCGTCTAGAGACAATCTTCAGTCGACATGGACTTCCCGTCACACTGAGGTCGGACCAGGGTCCTCAGTTCAAATCAGAGGAGTTCAGTGAGTACTGTGACACCAACGGAATCAAGCATGAGAAAACAACGCCACGATGGGCGCAGGCGAACGGCGAGGTAGAACGTCAAAACGCCTCGCTGATGAAGAGGATTCGCATCGCTGTTTCAGATGGACTCAATTGGAAGCGAGAACTCAGAAAGTATGTGACAGTATACTGGAGCATCGATCACGCGACCACAGGGAAGAGTCCCGCGGAGCTGCTCTTCAAAAGAAAGATGAGGGGGAAGCTGCCAAGCATCACAGCAGCACACGCTGATCTGGAGGTAAGAGACAGAGACGCAGAACAGAAAGGACAACCAAAGATCTGTGCAGACGAACGGCGTCACGCCAGGTACTCGGATGTCAATGTCGGTGACACGGTCCTGGTGAGACAAGAAAAGACTGATAAACTGACAACACTATTCAACACAACGCCACACAAGGTGGTGAGCAAGTCAGGAAACCGAGTTGTCGTCGAATCTCCAACCGGAGCCAGATACACACGGAACACAACATTCGTGAAGCGATACACCAGTAATCAGGAGACACCTGCCGGAGGGAGCAGAAGCATCACAGGATGCCGAGGACTGCACATCAAACAGAGAGACACTGGGTGCTCCAAACGCAGAGCGGAGCAACACCAGCAATGACGCCCCGGCCGGGGGCAGACAGGCCTACAAGAGAGAGACGCTTGCCATCGAGGCTGGCAGGTTATGACATATGACATGACATAGACTGGAGAAATGTAAAAAAGAAAAACTGTTGGGTCAAGTTCAGTGACGATTGTTGTTTGATGATGCAAATGTGAAATTAACATGTTAAAAGGTCTTATATGTTTACAGACTGTTCATAAGTGAATATGTGTTAATGGAGAATTAATACATGGTTCTAATTAAGGTGAAAGCATACATAATATGCGGTATGTGTTTTGGTTAGGAATGTTTTGATACCGTCATTATATGGGTTCATATTTTTTTAATTGAAAATAACCTGAAGTTTGTTTCCCAGAAAAGGAGGGCTGTCATGTACCGGTTTGGCATGTAAGGGCACCCGTATGTATGTGACGTCACCTGTTGACGTGGGGAGAAGCGCGAGGAATATTGTTCGGGCAGTCTTGCAATACGGTGGAATAAAGCAAGCCGCGTTAGGCATTGTGTAATAACGGTGTGCCTAATCATTTATAATCAAGGACACCTAAATAAGCATATAGGTGGGAATAACGGCTCAGAACACCTGGCTACGTGCCTGCCTCTCCCTCCCTCCCTTCTCCTATCTCAGTAGCCCCTCTCCCTCCCTCCCTTCTCCTATCTCAGTAGCCCCTCTCCCTCCCTCCCTTCTCCTATCTCAGTAGCCCCTCTCCCTCCCTCCCTTCTCCTATCTCAGTAGCCCCTCTCCCTCCCTCCCTTCTCCTATCTCAGTAGCCCCTCTCCCTCCCTCCCTTCTCCTATCTCAGTAGCCCCTCTCCCTTCCTCCCTTCTCCTATCTCAGTAGCCCCTCTCCCTCCCTCCCTTCTCCTATCTCAGTAGCCCCTCTCCCTTCCTTTCTCTCTCTCTCTCTCTCTCTCTCTCTCTCTCTCTCTCCCTCTACCTCCAGAAAAAATATATTTTTCCAGGGTCTAGATGTAGCTCTATAGATACAGTAAAAAACCGCAAACTGCTGGCGATGAATGCTGTGTGTGTGTGTGCGTGCGTGCGTGCGTGCGTGCGTGCGAGAGAGGTAAACCTCTTCAGATCATGCTAATGTCAAATTGTAATGTGATTCTAATTACCTACCCTTTGTCATAATCATGTAACAATGCGCCCCCCCCACACACACACACACACTGTTAGAAGTGATGGGGGTTGTGGCTGCCTTTCCCCTGCTGTTCTTACTTGGCCTGGCTTTACTGAGAACTGATTGGGGGCGTGGTTAGCAGCGTTTATAAGACGACGTCACCGTGAGGCGCGCGGGGGCGTCTCCCGGAGGCAGGTAATGGCGGGAGGTCGCATAAACGCCTCAGGATGCGCCACCTTGAAAACGCGGTACAGGTTCACACCGTTCCAGCGTCGAAGGACTTTGAAGAAAACCAAGTTTCTTTTATTTTTGAGGATCCACCCACCATCAACTTAAACTGAACTAAACTACCAAGACGGTGTCCGCCGAGGCCTTGCGGGAGGGACCTGCTAACTGCTAGCCTGCTACTTCGGTAAGCTAGCCCCCCTCCGCGAGCTCTCTCGTCTTGGAAACCAGTCCTCCTTCTTGTTTTTTCCTCGTGTCCATCTTTTCTACACGCTCCAGGTGAAGACCAGTATTGCGTGTTTAATCCCTAGACCCGACTAGTCCGTAACATCATTTGGGACGCTCGTCCGCGATTTATTTGAAGATTAAATGCATATTAATGTTTGATAAAACCGGTTAGCGATTAGACGTCAGCAGCGAGTTGCCTTCAAGCTTGCTGTTTGTGAGAAGAGGCGCAACTGAGTGGGGTTCAGCTCGGGGGAGCCGCGCGGTGCCAGGCTTAGAAGTAGGCCACGGGCATACAGCTGCGTGCGGAACAGCCGCGCGGTGCCAGGCTTAGAAGTAGGCCACGGGCATACAGCTGCGTGCGGAACAGCCGCGCGGTGCCAGGCTTAGAAGTAGGCCACGGGCATACAGCTGCGTGCGGAACAGCCGCGCGGTGCCAGGCTTAGAAGTAGGCCACGGGCATACAGCTGCGTGCGGAACAGCCGCGCGGTGCCAGGCTTAGAAGTAGGCCACGGGCATACAGCTGCGCGCGGAACAGCCGCGCGGTGCCAGGCTTAGAAGTAGGCCACGGGCATACAGCTGCGTGCGGAACAGCCGCGCGGTGCCAGGCTTAGAAGTAGGCCACGGGCATACAGCTGCGTGCGGAACAGCCGCGCGGTGCCAGGCTTAGAAGTAGGCCACGGGCATACAGCTGCGCGCGGAACAGCCGCGCGGTGCCAGGCTTAGAAGTAGGCCACGGGCATACAGCTGCGTGCGGAACAGCCGCGCGGTGCCAGGCTTAGAAGTAGGCCACGGGCATACAGCTGCGCGCGGAACAGCCGCGCGGTGCCAGGCTTAGAAGTAGGCCACGGGCATACAGCTGCGTGCGGAACAGCCGTGCGGTGCCAGGCTTAGAAGTAGGCCACGGGCATACAGCTGCGCGCGGAACAGCCGCGCGGTGCCAGGCTTAGAAGTAGGCCACGGGCATACAGCTGCGTGCGGAACAGCCGCGCGGTGCCAGGCTTAGAAGTAGGCCACGGGCATACAGCTGCGTGCGGAACAGCCGCGCGGTGCCAGGCTTAGAAGTAGGCCACGGGCATACAGCTGCGTGCGGAACAGCCGCACGGTGCTTACTTCGCACTTAAGCAGATGCATGTGTAGGTGTGTAAAACTAAGCTAGCTAGAAGGGACGTTAGTGAATGCATTTATCGTGTGTGTTGAGGTTAAACGCGGGGATATGGGTCTCCAGGTGGATAACTGGTTGGTTTGGCTAGGTAGCTGGTAGCTACTTGGCTAACGGTGGCAGGTGTTTGGCTGATGTGTACTGCAGGGTATCGGTTTTGGGTCTTCGAGTAACGTCGTGAGCGCTGTGTGTGAGCTCTGCTCATATCCGTTTCAGGGAATATATGGATTTATGAGCCACCTCTTGTGGCAGTTAATATGGTTTGTCGGTAAGGCTGTTTGGTAATAGTTATCTTAGAGGTAATTTTGTGAGCGTCTTGTCTCTTTTGGTTAGCCTATTTTTTGAGAGAATAGATATAGACAGATAGATAGTTAGATGGACAGATATCTATATATATAGATAGATGCTAGCTAGCTAGCTAGATAATTGTTAGAAGACTAGACTAATACTTTATGTCTATCTCTGCGCAGATGAAGTGGATTATTAAACCGTTATAAAGAATCGTACTGACTACCGAACTTCTGCTGGAGGGAAAAATGCAGCCTTCGTTTATTCGGTTGTTTTGGGAGAAGAAGAAAAATGAACAGCGTCTCAGTGACGTAATCAATCCGCGCATGCAAGCGCAACACCGCCCACTTGTGGACAAACAAAGTCGTAGATAGATTGATAGAGATAGATGATAGCTACAGATGGATGATAGATAGATCGATAGATGGTAGACAGATTGATAATTGATGGATAGATAGAAAGATAGATAGATGATAGATAGATGATAGATGGATAGATGAGACAGATAGATGATAGATCTAGATAGATGATAGCTAGATGGATAGATAGATAGATGGATGATAGACAGATCGATAGATAGACAGACGGATAGATAGGTAACCCAGCCACTGACGATGCGCAAGCCAGTGCATTCTTAGTGCCGGTCCCAAGCCCGGATAAATGGGGATGGTTGCATCAGGAAGGACATCCGGTGTAAAATCTTTGCCAAATCAAATGTGCGGATCATAAATAACATTTACATACTGGATCGGTCGAGGCCCGGGTTACCAATGACCGCCACCGGTACTGTTAACCAGCAGGGTGCCAGTGGAAACTATGCTACTGTTGGGCGAAGGAGAAGGAGAGGGGAAGGCATGTCCAGAGGCAGCTAGAGAGGAGGAAGGGTAGGCATGTGGAGGTGAGAGTCGGAACTTTGAATGTTGGCACTATGACTGGTAAAGGGAGAGAGCTGGCTGACATGATGGAAAGAAGAAAGGTAGGCATACTGTGTGTGCAAGAGACCAGGTGGAAGGGGAGTAAGGCCAGGAGTATCGGAGGTGGGTTCAAACTCTTCTACCATGGTGCTAATGGGAGGAGAAATGGGGTAGGGGTAATTCTGAAGGAAGAGTATATCTAGAGCGTGCTGGAGGTGAAGAGAGTGTCAGACAGAGTGATGAGTATGAAGCTGGAAATCGAAGGTGTATTGCTGAATGTTATCAGTGCATATGCCCCGCAAGTTGGGTGTGAGATGGAAGACGGAGAAGAATTGTGGAGTGAGTTGGACGACGTGGTGGAGAGGGTACCCAAGGAGGAGAGAGTGGTGATTGGAGCGGACTTCAATGGACATGTTGGTGAAGGGAACAGAGGTGATAAGGAGATGATGAGTAGATATGGAGTCAAGGAGAGAAATGTACAAGGAAATATGGTGGTTGATTGTGGGAAAAGGATGAAGATGGCTGCGGTGAATACATACTGCAAGAAGAGGGAGGAACACAGGGTGACGTACAAGAGTGGAGGAAAGTGCACACAGGTGGACTATATCTTATGTAGAAGGCACAATCTAAAAGGGATTGGAGACTGCAAGGTGGTGACGGAAGAACGTAGCTAGGCAGCATCGGATGCTGGTCTGTAGGATGAATTTGGAGACCAAGAAGAGGAAGCGAGTGAAGACACAGCCGAAGATCAGATGGTGGAAGTTGAAGAAGGAAGACTTGTGTGGAGTTCAGGCAGGAGGTAAGACAGGCACTGGGTGGTAGTGGAGAGAACCACTGCAGAAATAGTGAGGAAGACAGCCAGGAAGGTACTTGGTGTGTCATCAGGACAGAGGAAGGAAGACAAGGAGATGTGGTGGTGGAATCAGCAAGTACACCAAATTATGCAGAGGAAGACGTTGGCAAAGAAGTGGGATAGTCAGATGAAGAAAGTAGACAGGAGTACAAGGAGATGCAGCATAAAGCGAAGAGAGAGGTCATAAAGGAAAAGGAAAAGGTGTATGGTGAGTTGTATGACAGATTAGACACTAAGGAAGGAGAAAAGGACTTGTACTGATTGCCTAGACAGAGGGGCCGAGCTGTGAAGGATGTGCAGCAAGTTAGTGATAAAGGATAGAGATGGAAATGTGCCCGCAAGCGAGGAGAGTGTGCTAAGAAGGTGGAAGGAATACTTCGAGAGGCTGATGAATGCAGAAAATGAGAGAGAGAGAAGGTTGGATGATGTAGGGATAGTGAATCAGGAAGTTCAGTGGATTAGCAAGGAGGAAGTGAGGGCAGCTATGAAGAGGATGAAGAGTGGAAAGGCAGTTGGTCCTGATGACACACCTGTGGAGGCATGGAGATGTTTAGGAGAGATGGCAGTGGGGTTTTTAACTAGATTGTTTAACACAATCCTGGAAAGTGAGAGGATGCCTGAGGACTGGAGAAGAAGCATACTGGTACCAATTTTCAAGAACAAGGGCGATGTGCAGAACTGTAGCAACTACAGAGGTATAAAGTTGATCAGCCACAGCATGAAGATATGGGAAAGAGTAATAGAAGCTAGGTTAAGAGGAGAGAAAGAGTAATAGAAGCTAAGTTAAGAAGAGAGAAAGAGTAATAGAAGCTAGGTTAAGAGGAGAGAAAGAGTAATAGAAGCTAGGTTAAGAGGAGAGGTGATGATCAGCAGCAGCAGTATGGTTTCATGACAGGAAAGAGCACCACAGATGTGATGTTTACTTTGAGAATGTTGATGGAGAAGTATAGAGAAGGCCAGAAAGAGTTGCATTGTGTCTTTGTAGATTTAGAGAAAGCATACGACAGGGTGCTGAGAGAGGAGGTGTGGTATTGTATGAGGAAGTGGGGAGTAGCAGAGAAGTATGTAGGAGTGGTGCAGGATATGTATGAGGAAAGTGTGACAGTGGTGAGGTGTGTGCTTGGAATGACAGATGGGTTCAAGGTGGAGGTGGGATTACATCAAGGATCGGCTCTGAGCCCTTTCTTGTTTGCAATGGTGATGGACAGCGTGATGGAGGAGATCAGGCAGGAGTCTCCATGGACGATGATGTTTGCAGATGACATTGTGATCTGTAGTGAGAGTAGGATGCAGGAGAGCCTGGAGAGGTGGAGGTATGCACTGGAGAGAAGAGGAATGAAAGTCAGTAGGAGCAAGACGGAATACCTATGCATGAATGAGAGGGAGGACAGTGGAATGGTCAAGATGCAAGGAGTGGAGGTGACAAAGGCATAGGAGTTTAAATACTTGGGGTCAACTGTCCAAAGTAATGGGGAGTGCAGAAGAGAGGTGAAGAAGAGAGTGCAGGCAGGGTGGAGTGGGTGGAGAAGTGTGTCAGGAGTGATGTGTGACAGAATGGTACCAGCAAGAGTTAAAGGGAAGGTTTACAAGATGGTTGTGAGACCAGCTATGTTGTATGATTTGGAGACAGTGGCACTGATGAAAAGACAGGAGGTGGAGGTGGAGGTGGCAGAGATGAAGATGATAAGATTTTCACTGGGAGTGATGAAGAAGGACAGGATTAGGAACGAGTATATTAGAGGGACCGCTCAGGTTGGACGGTTTGGAGACAAAGCAAGAGAGACAAGATTGAGATGGTTTGGACATGTGTGGAGGAGAGATGCTGGGTATACTGGGAGAAGGATGCTGAATATGGAGCTGCCAGGGAAGAGGAGAAGAGGAAGGCCAAAGAGGAGGTTTATGGATGTGGTGAGGGAGGACATGCAGGTGGCTGGTGTGACAGAGGAAGATGCAGAAGACAGGAAGAAATGGAAACGATGATTTGCTTGTGGGTTGACTGTTTGTTTGTTGTATTATAGTTGTGGTACAGTGTGTGTTATAGCGTGTACTGTGCATGTATTGTTAAACTGGTGGGTTGACTGTGTGTGTGTGTGTGTGTGTGTGTGTGTGTGTGTGTGTGTGATGCCGTACTGATGGTGGAAGTTGTAGGACAGCAGCATGTGTGTGCCCACGTGATGAAAGGGTCTGGATGAACAGACTGGGGAAAACTGTGATCCAAACCATTTGCAGCTCTGTAATTGGTAGGGATGCCCCCCGAAACCCGGTTCTAAACGGGAACCGGTTCTAAATTAGTAAAAACCGGATCATTTTTAAGATCCGACATTTTCGGTTCTGCTATCGGTAGTCGGTAGGTACTCGAGAAATCATGGAGTGAGATTTATAATGTGGCAATTGTGTTTTTCGAGGAATTTAAACGTCGCGAACATAATCTTGTTCGCCGTTTTCTCCATCTCTCTGTCTCGCTCTCTTACTGCGCGAGGGGCGGGGCTGTGCTGTGCTCCACACACTCGCTCACACACGCACAGACAGCTCTGCTCAAGGGCTCATCATGGCGGAGAGAACTAAACGTTCAAATGTTCGGGTATATTTTTCAAAAGTCGATGACAACAACGCTCGTTGCCACAAGTGCAACAAATCATTTGCCAGTAAGGGTGGCAATACAAGCAATCTGTCGAAACATCTTTTGTCGAAACATGGTATTAATCTTCAGAAATGCGGAGTTTTCCACTGCTTTGCTCGTAGTGTTCCATCCACCTCCACTGCAGGTAAGCCGTATGAGCCATAGATACGGAGTTAGCTAGGCTAATAACGAATTATTACGAATAGACCAATAAATAAAATATAATTGCTTAGCTAATTGTTTAGCTACAAATATATAAGCCATAGATACGGAGTTAGCTAGGCTAATAACGAATTATTACGAATAGGCCAATAAATAAAATATAATTGCTTAGCTAATTGTTTAGCTACAAATATATAAGCCATAGATACGGAGTTAGCTAGGCTAATAACGAATTATTACGAATAGGCCAATAAATAAAATATAATTGCTTAGCTAATTGCTTAGCTACAAATATATAAGCCATAGATACGGAGTTAGCTAGGCTAATAGCCGGGGACACTATAAGTCAGGAGAGATCACGACTCCTGCTGGAGAAGGCAGATATGTTGATTTTTCTGCAGAAGAACTGTTAGGATAATGTTCTAGGTTCTTGTTTGTTTGAACTTCCGTTAGCCTTTTGCTGTAAAAAAATATTTTTAATATATATATATTTTTTTTCTTTATCTACTTTTATTTTTTATCTTATTTGTTGTTGTTGAATGTTGATTGTAAAGTCTATAATTCAGACGCATTTAAAACATTGCTGCTGCTGTTGCTGCTGAATAAATAATATTTGTTTATATTTATATCTACTACTACTACTACTTTCGGCTGCTCCCGTTAGGGGTCGCCACAGCGGATCATCCGAAATCTTATTTATGATCCGCATATTTGATTTGGCAAAGATTTTACGCCGGATGCCCTTCCTGACGCAACCCTCCCCATTTGTCCGGGCTTGGGACCGGCACTAAGAATGCACTGGCTTGTGCATCCTCGGTGGCTGGGTTATTTGTTTATATTTATATAAAGTTATATAATAGAATAATAAAGCAATGTCGATTCTGTTCTTAATTAAGCATCTTTTTTTCTTGCATAATAATCAAAAAGAACCGATAAGAGTATCGATAAAGTACCGAACCGACAAACAGTACCGATAAGAGTAGTATTATCGATAAAATCCTAACGATACCCATCCCTAGTAATTGGGGGGTCCAGCGTCCTGGCGGGACCAATCAGAGACCTGTCAGAGTGTTGATGTCGTCACTGTACAACAAGATGAGAGGAACTGATAGTTGCACACCTGTCAGAGAGAGACACACGGGTGAGGTGATGTCAGAGATGGAAAAGAGAGGGATGAGAATGGGTGAGAGAGAAAAAGAGCAAAGGGTGGGAAAATCGCAGCTAATAGGGAGGTTAAGCGCAGAAAATAGGGTGTTGACTTCAAGTTATGATGACAAGGTCCCCTCTGGTGTGGAAGTACCTCACGGCCATATAAGTAAAGTTATTATAATCAATACATTTTATTATAATCCAATGCATCTTATTATAATCCAATACATTTTAATATAACCAATACATCTTATTATAATCCAATACATCTTATTATAATCAATACATTTTAATATAATCAATACATCTTATTATAAACCAATGCATCTTATTATAAACAATAAATCTTATTATAATCCAATACATTTTATTATAATCAATAAATCTGATTATAACCCAATACATTTTAATATAATCAATACATCTTATAATCAATTCATCTTATTATAATTCAATACAACTTATTATAATCCAATACGTTATTATAATCAATACATTTTGTTATCAATACATACTATAATCCAATACATTTTATTGTAATCAATACATTTTATTATAATCCAATACATTTTATTATAATCCAATACATTTTATTATAATCAATACATTGTGGCGGACGCTAGGGGCTATGCCTCTCACCCAGCAGGGCTGTGAGCTGGGGGCGTGGTTTATGTTCCCGGGCTCTCTTGTGCAGGGTTGTTCCTGCTGCAGTTGGTTTTTGGAGTTGAGGAATAAACATCAAACTCGCCTTGGTCTCCTGTGTTTTTCCTCATCCTGCCACATTGGGACCCCGAATTGAACATGTTTGGAGCAAAAGAAGAGTGTGAACCCACTTCGGCCACGCCGCCCCAACTCTCACAGCCGGCCGTTCTCGCCGTGGCTGTGAAGCTCCCAGAGTTCTGGCAGAGCGACCCGGCCTCGTGGTTCCAGCATGTCGAGGCGCTGTTCCACCTGCGTGGAATCTCCGCGGACGACTCCAGATACTACACTGCTCAAAAAAATAAAGGGAACACATAAGCAATGCAATGTAGCTCCAAGTCAATCACACTTTTGAGATATCAACCTGTCCAGTTAGGAAGCAACACTGATTTGTGAATCAATTTCACCTGTTGGTAAATTGTCTAATTTCCACCTGGTGGAAATTAGACAATTTGCAAGACAACCCCTATAAAAGGAATGGATTTGCAGGTGGTGGCCACAGACCATTTGCCTGTCCTCATCTTTTCTGGCCGATCTTTGGTTAGTTTTTCATTTTGCTAGTGCCCTCACCACTAGAGGTGGCATGAGGCGGTATCTGCAACCTACAGAAGTTGCTCAGGTAGTGCAGCTCATCCAGGATGGCATATCAATGCGTGCTGTGGCAAGAAGATTTGATGTGTCTCCCAGCACAGTGTCCAGAGCATGGAGGAGGTACCAGGAGACAGGCCAGTACACCAGGAGACGTGGAGGGGGCCGCAGGAGGACAACAACCCCGCAGCAGGACCGCTATCTGGTCCTTTGTGCAAGGAGGAACAGGAGGAGCACTGCCGGAGCCCTACAAAACGACCTTCAACAGGCCACTAATGTGCAGGTTTCTGCTCAAACAGTGAGAAACAGAATGCATGAGGATCGTATGAGGGCCCGACGTCCACAGTTGGGGCCTGTGCTCACAGCCCAACACCGTGCAGCCCGATTGACCTTTGCCAGAGAACATCTTGGTTGGCAGATTCGCCATTGGCGCCCTGTGCTCTTCACAGATGAGAGCAGGTTCACACTGAACACATGTGACAGACGTGAGAGAGTCTGGAGACGCTGTGGAGAACGTTCTGCTGCCTGCAACATCCTCCAGCATGACCGATTTGGCGGTGGGTCAGTGATGGTCTGGGGAGGCATATCCTTGGAGGGCCGCACAGACCTCTACGTGCTAGCCAGAGGTACCATGACTGCCATTAGGTACCGGGATGAGATCCTCAGACCCATTGTCAGACCATATGCTGGTGCAGTGGGCCCTGGGTTCCTGCTCATGCATGACAATGCTCGTCCTCATGTGGCCAGAGTGTGTCAGCAGTTCCTGTATGTCGAGGGTATTGATGCTATGGACTGGCCTGCACGTTCCCCAGACCTGAATCCAATCGAGCACCTCTGGGACATCATGTCTCGTACCATCCGCCAACGCAATGTCGCACCACAGACTGTCCAGGAGTTGACCGATGCCTTGATCCAGGTCTGGGAGGAGATCCCTCAGGAGACCATCCGTCGTCTCATCAGGAGCATGCCCAGACGTTGTAGGGAGTGCATACAGGCACGTGGAGGCCACACACACTACTGAGCCTCATTTCGAATCGTCTTGAAGAATTTCCACAGAAGTTCGATCAGCCTATGTTCTCATTTTCCACTTTGATTTTGAGTATGATTCTGAATCCAGACCTTAATGGGCTAATGATTTTGATTTCCATTGATCATTCTTAGGTTATTTTGCTCTAAACACATTCCTCTGTGTAATAAATAAAGATTTTCAGCTGGAATATTTCATTCATCGAGGTCTATATTGTGTTTTTTAGGTGTTCCCTTTATTTTTTTGAGCAGTGTATTTGGTCGTCGCTGCGCTGGACCAGCAGTCCACACGCCGGGCCATGCAGCTGTTGCGCGCCCCTCCGCAACACGGTAAATACGTCGCCCTCAAACATCTTCTGCTCCGGAGGTACAGCCTATCGACCGCAGAGAGGGCAGATAGGATCCTCTCCCTGTCCGGTTTGGGCGACGGGACGGCTGTGGATCTCATGGACAATATGCTGTCGCTGCTAGGCTCAGACGAAGGTGGGTTCCTTTTCCCGCACGTTTTCCTGCGCCAGCTCCCGTCTCCTGTGCGCGCGGCTTTGGCTAACTCCCCGTGTCTGGCCGCTGGTGACTGCCGAGGTTTGGCTGAGGAGGCCGATCGGGTCCTGCTGGCTACCAGACGGTTCTCTGTGCAGAGTGTGGCATCGGAGCCTCTGCAGCCGGCGTCGGAGGACGCGGACCCGGCGGTGGTGGCTGAAGTGACTGCCCGGAGACGGCGCGGGAGAGGCCTCTGTTTCTTCCACCAGCGGTTCGGCGGCAAGGCGAGGCGCTGCGTCCCTCCGTGCACGTTTGAGGCGGCGGGAAACTCCAGGGCAGCGCTCAGTAGCAGCTGTGGGCGCTGGTGGACGTAGTGAGCGGCTCTTCATTAAGGACTTAATGTCAGGAAGACGGTTTCTGGTGGACTCAGGCTCGCAAAAGAGCCTACTCCCTCCTGCTAAGACAGACAGGTCGGCCGAAGGCGGCGGCCCACGGTTAAGTGCAGCTAACGGTTCGTCCATTGCGACGTTTGGCACAAGGTTGGTGACTGTTTGCTTCCACGGGCGCCATTTTGAGTGGGACTTTGTAGTGGCCGCCATTACTGTTCCTATTATCGGCGCGGATGTTCTGTGTGCTAATGGTCTGCTGGTTGATGTTGCAAACCACCGTTTAATTGATGCTGTGTCTTTCGCCACTGTTCCGTGCGAGACAGGGGGAGCCGTTCTTATTGTTCTTATTATAATCACACATTTTATTATAATAAATACATCTTATAATAATCAATACATTTTATTATAATCAATACATCTTATTATAATCACACATTTTATTATAATAAATACATCTTCTAATAATCAATACATTTTATTATAATCAATACATCCTATTATAATCAATACTACTACTACTACTTTCAGCTGCTCCCGTTGGGGGGCGCCACAGCAGATCATCCGTTTCCATTTTTTCCTGTCTTCAGCGTCTTCCTCTGTCACACCAGCCACCAGCATGTCCTCCCTCACCACATCCATAAACCTCCTCTTCTCCTCTTCCCTGGCAGCTCCATATTCACCATCCTTCTCCCAGTATACCCATCATCTCTCCTCCACACATGTCCAAACCATCTCAATCTTGTCTCTCTTGCTTTGTCTCCAAACCGTCCAACCTGAGCTGTCCCTCTAATATAATCATTCCTAATCCTGTCCTTCTTCATCACTCACAGTGGAAATCTTAGCATCTTCATCTCTGCCACCTCCAGCTCCACCTCCTGTCTTTTCATCAGTGTCACTGTCTCCAAGCCATACAACATAGCTGGTCTCACAACCATCTTGTAAACCTTCCCTTTAACTCTTGCTGGTACCCTTCTGTCACACATCACTCCTGACACTCTTCTCCACCCACTCCACCCTGCCTGCACTCTCTTCTTCACCTCTCTTCTGCACTCCCCATTACTTTGGACAGTTGACCCCAAGTATTTAAACTCATATGCCTTCGTCACCTCCACTCCTTGCATCTTGACCATTCCACTGTCCTCCCTCTCATTCACGCATAGGTATTCCGTCTTGCTCCTACTGACTTTCATTCCTCTTCTCTCCAGTGCATACCTCCACCTCTCCAGGCTCTCCTCAACCTGCACCCTACTCTCACTACAGATCACAATGTCATCCGCGAACATCGTCGTCCACAGAGATTCCTGCCTGATCTTGTCCGTCAACCTGTCCATCACCATTGCAAACAACAAAGGGCTCAGAGCCGATCCTTGATGTAATCCCACCTCCACCTTGAACCCATCTGTCATTCCAACAACACACCTCACCATTGTCACACTGCCCTCATACATATCCTGCACCACTCCTACATACTTCTCTGCAACTCCCAACTTCCTCATACAATACCACACCTCCTCTCTCGGCACCCTGTCATATGCTTTCTCTAAATCTACAAAGACACAATGCAACTCTTTCTGGCCTTCTCTATACTTCTCCATCAACATTCTCAAAGCAAACATCACATCTGTGGTGCTCTTTCCTGGCATGAAACCATACTGCTGCTGCTGATCATCACCTCTCCTCTTAACCTAGCTTCTGTTACTCCTTCTCTCCTCTTAACCTAGCTTCTATTACTCCTTCTCTCCTCTTCACCTAGCTTCTATTACTCTTTCTCTCCTCTTAACCTAGCTTCTATTACTCTTTCTCTCCTCTTAACCTAGCTTCTATTACTCTTTCTCTCTTCTTAACCCAGCTTCTATTACTCTTTCCCTTGTTCTTGAAAATCGGTACCAGTATGCTTCTTCTCCACTCCTCAGGCATCCTCTCACTTTCCAGGATTGTGTTAAACAATCTAGTTAAAAACTCCACTGCCATCTCTCCTAAACATCTCCATGCCTCCACAGGTATGTCATCAGGACCAGCTGCCTTTCCACTCTTCATCCTCTTCATAGCTGCCCTCACTTCCTCCTTGCTAATCCACTGAACTTCCTGATTCACTATCCTCACATCATCCAACCTTCTCTCTCTCTCATTTTCTTCATTCATCAGCCCCTCAAAGTACTCCTTCCACCTTCTCAGCACACTCTCCTCGCTTGTCAGCACATTTCCATCTCTATCCTTGATCGCCCTAACTTGCTGCACATCCTTTGCAGCTCGGCCCCTCTGTCTAGCCAATCGGTACAAGTCCTTTTCTCCTTCCTTAGTGTCTAACCTGTCATACAACTCACCATACACCTTTTCCTTTGCCACCTCTCTCTTTGCTTTACGTTGCATCTCCTTGTACTCCTGTCTACTTTCTTCATCTCTCTGACTATCCCACTTCTTCTTTGCCAACCTCTTCCTCTGTATAATTTGCTGTACTTCCTCATTCCACCACCAAGTCTCCTTGTCTTCCTTCCTCTGTCCTGATGACACACCAAGTACCTTCCTAGCTGTCTTCCTCACTATGTCTGCAGTGGTTGTCCAGCCATCTGGCAACTCTTCACTACCACCCAGTGCCTGTCTTACCTCCTGCCTGAACTCCACACAACAGTCTTCCTTCTTATACTTCCACCATTTGATCTTCGGCTGTGTCTTCACTCTCTTCCTCTTCTTGGTCTCCAAAGTCGTCCTACAGACCACCATCCGATGCTGCCTAGCTACGTTCTCCCCTGTCACCACCTTGTAGTCTCCAATCCCTTTTAGATGGCGCCTCCTACATAAGATATAGTCCACCTGTGTGCACTTCCCTCCACTCTTGTACGTCACCCTGTGTTCCTCCCTCTTCTTGAAATATGTATTCACCACAGCCATTTCCATCCTTTTCACAAAATCCCCCACCATCTGTCCTTCCATATTTCTCTCCTTGACTCCATATCTACCCATCACCTCCTCATCACCTCTGTTCCCTTCACCAACATGCACATTGAACTCCGCTCCAATCACCACTCTCTCCTCCTTGGGTACCCTCTCCACCACGTCGTCCAACTCACTCCACAATTCTTCTTTCTCGTCGTGCTCCCACCCAACTTGCGGGGCATATGCACTGATAACATTCAGCAATACACCTTCGATTTCCAGCTTCATACTCATCACTCTGTCTGACACCCTCTTCACCTCCAGCACGCTTTTGACATACTCTTCTTTCAGAATTACCCCTACCCCATTTCTCCTCCCATCAGCACCATGGTAGAAGAGTTTGAACCCACCTCCGATACTCCTGGCCTTACTCCCCTTCCACCCGGTCTCTTGCACACACAGTATGCCTACCTTTCTTCTTTCCATCATATCAGCCAGCTCTCTCCCTTTACCAGTCATAGTGCCAACATTCAAAGTTCCGACTCTCACCTCCACACACCTACCCTTCCTCCTCTCTAGCTGCTTCTGGACATGCCTTCCCCCTCTCCTTCTCCTTCGCCCAACAGTAGCGTAGTTTCCACCAGCCCCCTTCTCGTTAACGGTGGCGGTCATTGGTAACCCGGGCCTCGACCAATCCAGTATGTAAATCTTATTTATGATCTGCATATTTGATTTGGCAAAGATTTTACGCCGGATGCCCTTCCTGACGCAACCCTAAGAATGCACTGGCTTGCGAATCTTCATGGGCTGGGTTTTCTTATTATTGGCTGGGTTATCTTATTATAATCAATACATTTTATTATAATCAATATATGTTATTATAATCAATGCATTTTATAATCAATACATATTATAACCCAATACATCTTATTATAATCAATACATTTTATTATAAACAATACATCTTATTATAATCAATACATTTTATAATCAATACATATTATAACCCAATACATCTTATTATAATCAATACATTTTATTATAATCAATACATCTTATTATAATAAATACATCTCATTATAATCAATGCATCTTATTATAATCAATACATCTTATTGTGTCATTAAGTAATTCAAAACAAGTGTCCATACCAACAGGTTCCAAACTCAGGTCAACTCTGCATGCATGGCCCAAAATCACAAACCCACATTAAATAAAAGATGAATAAATAAACTAAAAACGTAAGCCAAATATACAGCCAGGGCTCACCGTGGTTACACAAGTTAGAAACAGAAACCAGGTCTTACTCATCACCCACTGAGCACAATACTCCCCCTATTGCCCTCTTAAGGCTGAAAGCCTCTAACTTGTCTACTGTTTTGTAGTAGGAATACTCCACCCTGAGTCAAGCCTTCAGCAGACCATCAAGAACCTGCACAGGGTGCACACAGCCCACCGTCCGAGCCCGGTTCTCATGGCTCAGCCAGATGGCTAGTTTGGCAGTGGATGATATGAAATGTGAAATAAGTGTGGGCATACTTTTCTTCCTGGCTAGGTATTTGGGACCATACACAAGCAACTGAACAGAAAAAGCCTCCCCCAAGCCCCAAAACCAGCCCCATCACAACTCAAACACACCCGCCAACCTAGGACCCTGGACAAATAAATGTGTTAGAGTTCCACACTGTGAGAAAAAAAGACACGTCTCCCTGTGGTCAGGATCCAGGTGTGCTCTGTGTCCGTTTGTAGCTATTGCTCCGTACAAAATCTTCCACTGGAGGTCAGTTGACCGTTTTCAATCGGTAGCTTGTACAGGGACTGCCAGCACCCTTTTGGGGAAGAGCCTGGACCAAAAAACTCTGACCCCCTCGACGCTTTCATGGCCTGCAGAGACTGAAACTGCCTCAGTTTCACACAGAGCACTGTCAGACAGATTCAGAGAATGTCTGGATATACTTGTTCATATGGACCAAACACACTCTGTACAGGGTAGAACAATAATGGACAATCTTTTTCTTTTTCGAGATGTAATTGAGTTATGCGAACTTTATGATCTCGACATTGGTATTCTCTGCTTAGATCAAGAAAAAGCATTTGACAGGGCGAACCATGGCTATTTGTGTTCAGTACTCAAAGCATTTGGTTTTGGTGACCATTTTGTATCATGGGTGGGGTTATTATATAGTGGTTCTGAGTGTTTGATGAAAGATGGTGGAGGATTGAGCCAGTCAGGCCCTGTGCAGAGGGGGATAAGACAGGGTTGTCCCATCTCAGGCCAGCTGTAGTCTGGCTATTGAGGAAACGAGACCTAACGAGGGCTCCTTTCACTCTCTCCTGCATGAAAGCCCTGAGCTCCAGTCTTTTTTCTTGCACCAGGCCGTCAGTAGCATTGTCTGGATTAGTACTCATAACACACTTGATGTTCTTAATACGGTCCTCCAGCTCCTGGACAACTGCTTTAATTCTAGCAGTGGAGTGAGACGTATACTGCTGACAGAAAACACGAATCTGTGCCTTACCCACTTCCCACCACTGCCTCAGCGAATCAAAATTAGCTTTTTTACTTTGCCAGCAGTCCCAAAAATGTTCAAAGCTCTGACAGAAAACGCTATCCTGCAACAAGTTGTTGTTGAAATGCCAATATGACCTAACTTTTTGCCCAGGAGAAATGTTCAAATCTACCGTGATGAGAAGGTGATCAGTGAAGCTAGCTGGAGTAATGGAGCTACAAACTAGACTGGATGCAAGTGACTTTGAAATGTGGAACCTGTCTAACCTGGCTGCACTCACCCTGTTATTGCTCACCCTGACCCACGTGTACTGTCTAGCAGTGGGGTGTTTCAGTCTTCATGCATCTAGAAAATCCAATAAAGTAACTATTCTGCCTAAGCTACCAGATGACTGAATGTGTGTTCCTCACTTTTCCTGTCCATGGTGAAATCAATGGTGCAGTTCCAGTCCCCACCTATGACCAGCTGCTCCTGACCACACTTCTGCAGCTCATCCCTCAAAACACTAAAAAAGGCTAATCTGTCAGCTCCTTGAATTGAGGCATATATACATGTACATATATATACACTCACCGGCCACTTTATTAGGCACACCTGTCCAACTGCTCATTAACGCAAATTTCTAATCAGTCAATCACATGGCAGCAACTCAATGCATTTAGGCATGTAGACATGGTCAAGACGATCTGCTGCAGTTCAAACCGAGCATCAGAATGGGGAAGAAAGGTGATTTAAGTGACTTTGAGCGTGGCATGGTTGTTGGTGCCAGACGGGCTGATCTGAGTATTTCAGAAACTGCTGATCTACTGGGATTTTCACGCACAACCATCTCTAGGGTTTACAGAGAATGGTCCAAAAAAGAGAAAATATCCAGTGAGCGGCAGTTCTGTGGGCGAAAATGCCTTGTTGATGTCAGAGGAGAATGGCCAGACTGGTTCGAGCTGATAGAAAGGCAACAGTAACTCAAATAACCACTCATTACAACCGAGGTATGCAGAAGAGCATCTCTGAACGCACAACACGTCGAACCTTGAGGCAGATGGGCTACAGCAGCAGAAGACCACACCGGGTGCCACTCCTGTCAGCTAAGAACAGGAAACTGAGGCTACAATTCGCACAGGCTCACCAAAATTGGACAATAGAAGATTGGAAAAACGTTGCCTGGTCTGATGAGTCTCGATTTCTGCTGCGACATTCGGATGGTAGGGTCAGAATTTGGCGTCAACAACATGAAAGCATGGATCCATCCTGCCTTGTATCAACGGTTCAGGCTGCTGGTGGTGGTGTAATGGTGTGGGGGATATTTTCTTGGCACACTTTGGGCCCCTTAGTACCAATTGAGCATCGTGTCAACGCCACAGCCTACCTGAGTATTGTTGCTGACCATGTCCATCCCTTTATGACCACAGTGTTCCCATCTTCTGATGGCTACTTCCAGCAGGATAACGCGCCATGTCATAAAGCTCGAATCATCTCAGACTGGTTTCTTGAACATGACAATGAGTTCACTGTACTCAAATGGCCTCCACAGTCACCAGATCTCAATCCAATAGAGCACCTTTGGGATGTGGTGGACCGGGAGATTCGCATCATGGATGTGCAGCCGACAAATCTGCAGCAACTGCGTGATGCTATCATGTCAATATGGACCAAACTCTCTGAGGAATGTTTCCAGTACCTTGTTGAATCTATGTCACGAAGGATTAAGGCAGTTCTGAAGGCAAAAGGGGGTCCAACCCGGTACTAGCAAGGTGTACCTAATTAAGTGGCCAGTGAGTGTATTTGTGTATATATATATATATATATATATATATATATATATATATATATATATATATATATATATATATATATATACGTATATATATATAGTATACACACACACACATATATATATATGTATATACATGTATATGGCGGGTTTTTTTCTGAAACCATCAATGGTGTTGAGTGCTCAACTAATGAGGAGCGGAATATCAACACGGATACAGGAAAAAAGATTTTAATACATTGCAGTACAGGCCTGTTTCGTGCATCTCGCACTCATCGGCTGCTAATGTATTAAAATCTTTTTTCCTGTATCCGTGTTGATTTATATATATATAATATAGTGTGGCGAATTCTGTTGGAGTGTTCTTGCTGGAAGTCTCGGTTCATTTGCTTATTACCCACAATGCAGCTGAAGAGTGTTAATGTTTTGTGTTATATTGTATGATATTGAACTTGTTAAAAACGGGCATATTTGTTACACATAGCGGGGATGTTGTGGAAGGTAATGGGGACGTTATTAGAAAAGTTGTATTGGACAGCATAGTATTTCCCACCATGAGTGTAAAGAGTAGGCAAATAGGTTAGGTCGGTTCTGTGGCTAAGAAAAGGGATAAGCTGAGACCAATACAAACTTGTATCTGTTATCACTGGCTTGTCTTATGGTCGCAAGAGCTTGCTGATTAACTCTGACAGGTTGGCTGAGGAGTCCATTATTTGACCATGTCACAATATATAGACAAACCAGAAAAGGCACTGTTCAATTTCTATCCTTACAATCAGACACCTCCCCTTAACCAAGTCCACAGATGATACAATTCTTGGATTAGTTATTTTATTTAGTAACACTGCTACCCCTCCACTGAAGTTTTTGCCATGGCTGAGTACATATGACCCCTCCCACCACCACCCCAATCTATCTCATTAGTTTGGTCACTATGAGTTTCCTTTAGAAAAACCACATCTAACTTTTTCTGTTTCACAACCTCAGCCACTAAAGCCCTCTTACGTCTGTCTCTCCCACCATTAATATCAAGAGATCCAACCCTGAGCCCCTGCATAAGATGGGTAGAACAGAGAAAAAGACAGAGACAGAAACAGACCGGTACGAACCAGAAACAAGAATAAAGCACCCTGTGATGCATGATCATAATTTATTTCACAACTTGTTCCTTCTTACAGTTTCCCCTTTGCTTTGTCAAGGCTGTGACGTGTTTAAGCCGAAAACGTTTTTTTCTCTCCATCAAGCAGCTCAACACCACCCCTTTTCTGCCGATGACCAACAGTCCTAATAAACTTCTCTGTATCGTTAAAATAATCTTTTACTGACTTCCCAAAAGTTTCATCCAAAACAACACTTATGTCCTCCAGAGAATACAGATCTGTGCTGTGGTTTGATGCTTTACCAGCTGACACACTATCAGACTCCGAATCATAATCCAAGTCCTCAGCCTCACCTGGCTACAGGGACTGTCCTCCACACTCAGTGTTCCCTTCAGTAGGCCTACCTCCACCCTTCACACCCTGTCCCTCACCACTGAGCACATCCTCGGTCCCTGCCCAGCTGCTGGATGCAGCCACCGGTTCAGCTGCGAGTGTTTCTGCACGCTCTGCCCCGGCTCCGAGCTCTGCCCCCGGCCCCGAGGCCATAGGCTGAGAGCCTACTTCCTACAAGCGGTGGAGCAGGCTGTTCCTCCGACTCACTCCGTTCTCCTCCCCCCGCCTCTCAGACATTATCAGGGGGATGTTAGCCTCTGCGGTGTCTGCCTCTGCTTGCTGTCTATACGCACATGCGAACCGCTTATGGCCGACATCACCACACTCAAAACATTTCACCTGCCCCGAACTAGCATACACCATGTACGAGCCGTTACCGTGTGTACCTCTAAAGGAAACCTCCAAACTCTGTGTCGGAGAGTCCAAAAGCGTAAACAGCTGTCTGCTGAGTGACTGAACATGCTCTACCTCCGGATCTGTACACCCGAGACTGACAGTTTTGAACGCACCGGGGAATTTACCAAACCTCCGCAGCTCATTTTCCAACAGCTCGTTGGGGATAAACGGCAGAACACCTGACCCTGTGATTCTGGTAGAGGAACCGACAACGGAGAAACAGTAGTATAGACATCCCTGATAACTACACCCCTCTCCACCATCTCACTGGCATGACGCTCCTCCTTCAAAACACCACCACAGCCTTGTTCCTCCTGGACGCAAACAGTAGACCATGACCAACTTGCTGTCCTACGGCCAACAAAACCTCCTGCACCGTCACCCTGGGCTCCAGCGGGACTATCTGGATCCCGTGACGGATGGACGGAGGTGGCGTCTCGGAGGGAGGCCATTCCTCCTGAAAACAACCCAACTAAACCACCGAACACTCGGTAAAAAATGAAATGTACCTGATCATGCACACAGGACAACTGAAGAAAACCCGAGAAAAATACAGCAAACAATTCACCTGTCATGCCAATCTCACACTCCCCACCCCCTCGCTCATGCTCAAACACCCAACATCCCAGCATGCAGTGCGCAGACAGAGAGACAGAGACAGCAGGAGTGGAGGAAGTTTGAGTGCGTAAGAAAGGGGAAGCGATGGTAATAAAGTGATAGATGGAGGAAGAGGAGTGAAAGAGAGAGAGGAAATCAGACAGAATATGAGCAGTCTCCGAACAAAACACTGTTGCTAAGCAACTGAGCGGCTCATCTTTGAAGTTTTTTCATTGTGTTTTTTTAACAATCAGGTCAGAATGACACACAATGGAAACTGCAAACGCACAATCTGGCATCACACACACACACACACACTGTTCCCATCACAGCCAGTCTGCATCCAGCCACAGCCAGCAGATTCTTCTCAGAGTGCCTTTGAGTAAGTAGTTAGTTGCTGTGCTGTGTTGATGGGACAGCAGATGGCCAGGGGCTAGGGTGAGCCGGAGTAGCCTTCCGGGGGCTAGGGTGAGTCGGAGTAGCCTTCCGGGGGCTAGGGTGAGCCGGAGTAGCCTTCCGGGGGCTAGGGTGAGCCGAAGTAGCGTTCCGGGGGCTAGGGTGGGCTGGAACAGCATTGCGGGGGCTAGGGTGGGCCGGAACAGCGTTGCGGGGGCTAGGGTGGGCTGGAACAGCGTTCCAGAGGATAGGGTGGGCCGGGGTAGCGTTCTGGGGGCTAGGGTGGGCTGGAACAGCGTTCCGGGGGCTAGGGTGAGCTGGAGTAGCGTTCCAGGAGCTAGGGTGGGCTGGAGTAGCGTGCCGGGGGCTAGGGTGGGCTGGAACAGCGTTCCGGAGGCTAGGGTGGGCCGGGGTAGCGTTCCAGGAGCTAGGGTGGGCTGGAACAGCGTTCCGGGGGCTAGGGTGGGCCAGGGTAGCGTTCCAGGGGCTAGGGTGGGCTGGAACAGCGTTCCGGGGGCTAGGGTGAGCTGGAGTAGCGTTCCAGGAGCTAGGGTGGGCTGGAGTAGCGTTCTGGGGGCTAGGGTGGGCTGGAACAGCATTCCGGGGGCTAGGGTGGGCCGGGGTAGCGTTCCGGGGGCTAGGGTGGGCTGGAACAGCGTTCCGGAGGATAGGGTGGGCCGGGGTAGCGTTCTGGGGGCTAGGGTGGGCTGGAACAGCGTTCCGGAGGATAGGGTGGGCCGGGGTAGCGTTCTGGGGGCTAGGGTGGGCTGGAACAGCGTTCCGGGGGCTAGGGTGGGCTGGAGTAGCGTTCCAGGAGCTAGGGTGGGCTGGAGTAGCGTTCTGGGGGCTAGGGTGGGCTGGAACAGCGTTCCAGAGGCTAGGGTGGGCCGGGGTAGCGTTCCAGGAGCTAGGGTGGGCTGGAACAGCGTTCCGGGGGCTAGGGTGGGCCGGGGTAGCGTTCCAGGAGCTAGGGTGGGCTTGAACAGCGTTCCGGGGGCTAGGGTGGGCCGGGGTAGCGTTCCAGGGGCTAGGGTGGGCTGGAACAGCGTTCCGGGGGCTAGGGTGAGCTGGAGTAGTGTTCCAGGAGCTAGGGTGGGCTGGAGTAGCATTCTGGGGGCTAGGGTGGGCTGGAACAGCATTCCGGGGGCTAGGGTGGGCCGGGGTAGCGTGCGGGGGGCTGGGGGGGGCAGGAACAGCGTTCCGGGAGCTAGGGTGGGCTGGAGTAGCGTTCTGGGGGCTAGGGTGGGCTGGAACAGCGTTCCAGAGGCTAGGGTGGGCCGGGGTAGCGTTCCAGGAGCTAGGGTGGGCTGGAACAGCGTTCCGGGGGCTAGGGTGGGCCGGGGTAGCGTTCCAGGGGCTAGGGTGGGCTGGAACAGCGTTCCAGGGGCTAGGGTGAGCTGGAGTAGCGTTCCGGGAGCTAGGGTGGGCTGGAACAGCATTCTGGGGGCTAGGGTGAGCTGGAGTAGCGTTCCAGGAGCTAGGGTGGGCTGGAACAGCGTTCCAGGGGCTAGAGTGGGCTGGAACAGCGTTCCAGGGGCTAGGCTGAGTTGGAGTAGCGTTCTGGGGGCTAGGGTGGGCTGGAACAGCATTCTGGGGGCTGGGGTGGGCTGGAACAGCATTCCGGGGGCTAGGGTGAGCTGGAGTAGCGTTCCAGGAGCTAGGGTGGGCTGGAGTAGCGTTCCGGGGGCTAGGGTGGGCTGGAACAGCATTCTGGGGGCTAGGGTGGGCTGGAACAGCGTTCCAGGGGCTAGAGTGGGCTGGAACAGCGTTCCAGGGGCTAGAGTGGGCTGGAACAGCGTTCCAGGGGCTAGAGTGGGCTGGAACAGCGTTCCAGGGGCTAGGGTGAGCTGGAGTAGCGTTCTGGGGGCTAGGGTGGGCCGGGGTAGCGTTCCGGCACCTTCAATTAATAAGTAAATAAACATGATTTAGGTGGCACGGTGGCACAGTGGTCAACGCGGTCGCCTCACAGAAAGAAGGTCCTGGGTTCGAGCCCCAGGGTAGTCTAACGCTGGGGGTCGTCCCGGGTCGTCCTCTGTGTGGAGTTTGCATGTTCTCTCCGTATTTGCGTGGGTTTCCTCCGGGGGCTCCGGTTTCCTCCCACAGTCCAAAGACATGGAAGTCAGGTGACTCAAAGACATGTAGGTCAGGTGACTCAAAACATGTCGCTCAGGTGAACCGGCCGTACTAAACTGTCCCTAGGTATGAATGTGTGTGTGTGTGTGTGATGGCCTGGCGGCCTGTCCAGGGTGTCTCCCCGCCTGCTGCCCAGTGGCTGCTGGGATAGGCTCCAGCATCCCCGCCACCCTGAGAGCAGGGTAAGCGGTTCACATCATGGATGGATGAACGTGATTTGCGGGTTCATACATAATAATGTCAAGTGGTGGTGCTTCCAGGGGCTCCCATTGTTCTGAAAAATGCCCCAATGGACCAAAAGCCCATTTGCCCAACAGCCTGTTCTCCCAAAAGAAAAACCACCCACTGCTGTGAAGGCCTGTTGTTTGAAAACACACAACCTCCCTTGATGTATTTTGATGTGCAAACGTGAAGATACCGTGTACTACTACTACGTCAGGTGAACAGGTGTAATGTTAAAGCGGGGGGTGGGGGTGGGGGGGTGCCGCCCGTCTCTGCTGCAGCAGCAGCAGCAGCAGCGTCCCTGTATCGACTATCTCTGGCCAGTCCACCTCAATGATTCACAAGGACACCGGACGGGCCAGGTGTTGCATGAAATGTGTGCTCCATCATTTTATGTGACGCTGCTGCTTTTGAAAGACGCCATGTCCGACCGGATACGGCGGTCAGATCGCTGTGGTTAAACTGGGGCATGAAACTCCAAGGGCTGGGCCCGAATACTCGACTATCCGGATATTCGTTCGCTGGGTAGGTATTCAGTTTTCAATTTTGGGATTCGGGTATTCGGGGTTTTTTCTTTTTTTTTCTAAATGTAGGCCTGGGCCGGTTCTGCAGGGGTAGCAACGGGAGCAACCGCACCGGGCCCAGGTCTGGAGGGGGGCCCAGAAAAGGAAAAAAAACCTTTCTGGGCTGATTCTGCTGTAAGTGCAGGGATTGTTAATTGTGTGTCTCAGCAGTGCAAAGAGGCCCTGTATGTTGCTCCTCCTGGCAGTTTCCCTAATGGCTGATAACCATTTATTCTCAAAACTGTATCAAAAGCTGTGTTGTCATCCCCTCCCCCATGAGTTAGTATAGCCTATGGTGAAGACGTGAAATTCGGTTCTACTAACCAAAAACATGTCTGGAAACAAATCTGGTTGTAAGAAAAGAAAATGACAGAACGTAAGGTAGAAAATACAAAAACAGAGGCAGAATAGGCAAAGAAGGTATACGGTGCTTGGCTTAACGTTCGGGCAGCAGAACACTTGGAGGATACTGTGGATAGTAGTGAAGTTAGCACATCCACCACGTGTGCTAGCTCAGCAGCAGAGGATACCGGAGCGGACAGCGACCGTGGCGCTCGTGCTAGCACCTCCATCGCTATCGAGAATGCAAACGACCACCGAGAATCTGTCGAGGAAGGGGTAAGTCACGAAAGTGATGGGGAGCGTGAGTTGGACTTATGTGATCCTGCACAGTGGCCAGAAAGAATGCATGATGATGACGTCAGAACGGACATAGTCAGAAATAAACCACTGCAGATGACCGATTTTGATTTCCCCAAAACGGATGGCCGTCTCTTCACACCAGCTAATTACACCAGGACAGTCGGTGCCCTAAAAGTACCTCGGCCATGGTTAGTCTACTCAGAGTCTGCCAATGCCGTCTTCTGTTTCTGTTGTCACTGGAGTTTCATTTACTCAAGCCTAATAGACATGTTAGCTTGTCAGATGGTCAGAAATAAGGCAATACAGACTCACTGACTTTACTGTTGCACATAGTTGCGACGCCAACCGATCATGCTTATTGTCATGCGTAGTCACCCCTCAAAGGCCCATTCTGAGCCAGGAAAAACCCTGAAAGCTGTTTTCAGGTGACCATAAAAAACATGGGTCTTATGGTTGATGCTGTGGAGGAGCTCAAAGGTTTGTCTGAAAGTTTGTAGTCAAGAGACGTAACATTATTTCATGCTGTGAACACCGTTAAGAGATGAATTGATGTTGTTCTGGCCAGACAACAAAAGCCTGGACCACACTACAGACAGGCTGCTGAAATTGTTGAACATGGAAGCTTCCATGGGGTAAAAGTGCAAAAGGACTCAAGGCAGAAATCAACCAACCCTCAGAAATTTTATGAAGCACTCGCTGAACGGTGACCGAGAATGACACATCGCTTTTTGGCCAAATCAACATACTTATGCCAAAAGCATGGCCATCGCCTTTACCAATGTTTTATGGGGAGGAGGACATAAGAAAGCTCTGTGACCTTTTTGACATCAGCTTTTCTGGTGTCAGACAGAGAGATTTCAAAGAGTATCCAGAAATTGCTATGACTGCTGGGCTGCTGAAACTGCAACAAGCAGTAAAATCACTGGCTGTTAGCAGTGCTGACTGTGAAAGAGGATTCTCTGAAACAAACAATATAATAACACCACTATGGACACAACTACAAGTCATCAAGGGCTCAGCACTGATGTCCATTTCTTTGGACCAGCGGGATCCAGAAAAATATGCCAAGAAATAGGTGCTTAAAAGAAGGTCAGCTGATCACATAGCATGTCCATGTAGAAAACAAGTCCGCCGGAGCTCACAGTACAAGTCAATTTGGGAGATATTTTGAGGTGAGTCATTTTCCCTGCTGCACTGCTACACCAGATCTTAGGGCTCCCCCACCTACTAAATCCCACTTTAACCCCTGCAGACAGCCAACAGCTAGCATGCTAACAGTCAAACTGTCCTGTTAGTTTTGGTTTTTTTTGATGAATAACGCAGTCTTGTTACAGGTTGGCTGTTTGGTGAGCTCTGACGGTTCGTCATGTTTGGATCAGATGCTGAGACGTTTTACATTTTAAAAACATTCATTCACAGACCGAACAAGCTTTTGATAGAAGGGTGGACTACCATAAAAACTATGTAAACAAAAAACAAAAACGTGATTTTCCCCTTTTTTCATTCATCGAAATGAATGACTTGATAATTAATTGTCTGCCTCAGGAAAAACAAAGAATCACACAGATGACTAAAATCCAACAGCTGTCCATAATGTCTTAATAAGCTGATCATATTTGCTGTCGACTCATTACAGGTGACTTTTTACTGCCATGCAACACCCATTCAACTGCTTACCAGCAGGGACGGAAGCTGAAGCTAATGTGGAAGTGCCTTACATTGCAATTCCACCATGACCACTAGATGCCTGGCTTCAGAAATCTTCCAGTCCAATATATGTAAGTCAGTGGGAGAATTCCACCTTTCCAGCCACAAATGCAAACGTCAATACCTTTTTTTTTTGCTACAGGTTTGGGTCTCAGTTACTGATTTCAAGTCTGGCACAGAATGTGAGGGTGGTCATTTTGAAAATTATTGTTCCACTAAGGCAATATTAAGGACTAATAAAGTGCCATATTGGGGGGTGTCTGCCTTGATTGACAGGTTTGTCAACATATATGCACTGCAGGTCCCATCCCAACTCTGCCCATGGTCCACCTGATGCCCAAATTTGGATTTTCTGGCTCCAACAACTGACAAAATGGCATCCACGTCCACACATGTACGTCCACCCTGATCCTAACCCTAATCCTAACACGTAACACCACAACACAAATAACCTCTCTGTCAATTTTCGGAAAGCCTCGTCCAGACCAAAATCTTGGAATCTACCTGGATGTTATTATCCTGATTTGTTGACGATCTTCCTCTTAGAACGTCAAGTCCATTCCAGCTTTTCCTGGAAGGACTCCTTTCATACACAGAGAATCCCTGGATCTTACAATAATGTCCACATTAGCAAGGTTAAATTTGATATGCTAAGATTTTCACTGGGAGTGATGAAGAAAGACAGGATTAGGAACGAGTATATTAGAGGGACAGCTCAGGTTGGCCGGTTTGGAGACAACGCAAGGAGACAAGCTTGAGATGGTGTGGACATGTGTGGAGGAGAGATGCTGGGTATACTGGGAGAAGGATGCTGAATATGGAGCTGCCAGGGAAGAGGAGAAGAGGAAGGCCAAAGAGGATGTGGTGAGGGAGGACATGCAGGTGGCTGGTGTGACAGAGGAAGATGCAGAGGACAGGAAGAGATGGAAACGGATGATCCGCTGTGGCGCCCCCTAACGGGAGCAGCCGAAGGTAGTAGAAGTGGTAGTAGTAGTAGCAAGGTAAAATTTGGAAATGAATCTTTTTTCCGCTGTTTTGTACCCCCAGCCACACTTAAGGCATCGTTTTTTAACACTGACCATTTTAAACCATTTCCAAAGTGGATAAATGTGAGAACTCCGATCTGGCATTGTAGTGTGGACAGTGAAAACGAAGCTTTCTACCAACACTGATTTAGGACTGATGTATGATTTTCAAGTGAAAAGCATAAAGCTGCTGTTTCAAGCTGTGGACACATGTCCAATGGAGGACATGGGCCCTCCAGAAAACCACAAAATCAGCGTTTGCTGGTTTGAACGGGGAGTCAAAGAGGCCATCTATGTGAAGAGGGAACGACCATCCCTGACCCGAGGAGGGGGCCTAAGATGGTGTTTATACCTGGCATTAATATGCATCTTGGGTGATCCGATCACAATTGGATAGCTCTAAGTACTGGTGTGAATGCACTCAATGCCTTCTTAATGCATCTTAAGATCCAACTGTTCAGGCCACATTTCGAGGTGGCCTGGGACGCATTTGGCCACATCACATTTCAAGTGTAAACACACCCGTTCCAGGCCACATTGCAGAGGAGGTCAGTTGACTAGGCGGTCACCAAAGCCTCCTCTGGGTTTAGTTTATTTTCCTTTTTGTTTTTTACCTTGTCTGAAATTTTTGACACACATCAGACCCACAGCTGTGGAAGAGCCCCCGCCCGCTTGCACATTCAAGTTAAACTTCAGGTTCAAGTTCATTTATCCACAGCAACACAGAGCCTGACCCTCTAAAACCTGCTGGAATTATTAAATAATTTGAGCCTGAACTAACGGGATCAGGTCAGGCCTGACAGGGTTCAGGTTAAGAACTAACGGGATCAGGTTAGGCCTGACAGGGTTCAAGTTAAGAACTAACGGGATCAGGTCAGGCCTGACAGGGTTCAGGTTAAGAACTATCGGGATCAGGTCAGGCCTGACAGGGTTCAAGTTAAGAACTAACGGGATCAGGTCAGGCCTGACGGGTTCAGGTTAAGAACTAATTGAATCAGGTCAGGCCAGACAGGGTTCAGGTTAAGAACTAACGGGATCAGGTTTGGCCTGACAGGGTTCAGGTTAAGAACTAACGGGATCAGGTCAGGCCTGACAGGGTTCAGGTTAAGAACTAACGGGATCAGGTTAGGCCTGACAGGGTTCAAGTTAAGAACTAACGGGTTCAGGTCAGGCCTGACAGGGTTCGGGTTAAGAACTAAGGGGATCAGGTCAGGGTTCAGGTTAAGAACTAAGGGGATCAGGTCAGGCCTGACAGGGTTCAGGTTAAGAACTAAGGGGATCAGGTTAGGCCTGACAGGGTTCAGGTTAAGAACTAATGGGATCAGCTCAGGCCTGACAGGGTTCAGGTTAAGAACTAACGGGATCAGGTCAGGCCTGACAGGGTTCAGGTTAAAAACTAATGGGATCAGGTCAGGCCTGACAGGGATCCGGTTTGCAGCCAGTCTAGGAGAAGGAGAACTCTGATTTCAAACCCGGGTAGATGAAGGTCGTTAGCCTGTCGGGCAGTTCATCTAGGAGAAGGACAACTCTGATTTCAATCCCAGGTAGATGAAGCTCGTTAGCCTGTCGGGCAGTTCAACTAGGAGAAGGCAATTGGTTTAAACCCTCCGCTGCCTTGCGGGTATACTCGTCTACGGGAAAGGCTTCGGGAAGAAACCCCTTAAGAAAAATCTGCATCCGTCTCCATTGCCAGTCGTCTCGCTAGTCTTGCCACTGGTAGTAGGTGGTCTCGGACGAGAGAGTGGGGCTGACAATGCACAACTCTTCCTCACTTTAATCATCGCGCAAGTCATCAGTCATCCATCACAGGATGACTAGATGGTCCTCGTCGCTGCGACAGACGAATAAGAATAACAAGCTCAAAGAGCAAAGTAACCTCAGTTGCTAGTGTAGTCGAACCACATTTCTTATTTTATTCTATTTCTTTATTTTCCCTGAATTCTTTATTTTTTTAATTGTGAACTTCCCCAAAATTAGTTCCTACCTGTTAATAGGTTCCACCCTAGCGGTTTTCCATGCATACCTTTTGATGCCCGGGGGCGCTGTTTTGGTGTGACACCTCGGAGCCTAGCTTCAGTGAGCGCGTATGCTCGGAGCTGTATGGAGAGACGCAGAGGACAAGACGTGGGACTGATGCCCGTGTTTCTTTCTTTTACTTGTGGAGAAAAATAAACCCCACAGATCTCGAACTCCGGTGTGTGTCTCACTCAACCGCACAATGCAGAGACAGAAGCCAGTTGTTAGTCTGTTAAAACTGGTGCAGTGACCCGGATTCTAAAGATCAGCCGCTGCAGATCGCCGAGGTCAAGGTGTGTGCAAGTAAGGTATCGTGCAGTGGACAATGAGAATCCGAGGACTGTAGTGACTGTTGTGTAGAATGACTCCAGTCAGAGGTCTTGTTAATGAACATTTGTTCCGGCAGCACAATGCTAGCCTTCGACATGGCATACCAAAAAACTGAAAATGTCCGACCCCTTGCGTCACGCATGTACAGTGACGTGGCCACGCATGTTGTAGTAAGTAATGGCGTATCACACATTACTCTACATCCCCCCTCTTTAACTCAACACCTCCCATAAACAAAACGTACAACAAAGATTTCCCCTGTACTAAATAAACATCAGTTAAAGGTTGTTAAATTCTACCCATATTAAGAAAGCATTTATTAGTTTTTTTTGTTTTTACTCAATTTTTAACCAATCAAAATCTTTGTAGAGTCCCACTGTTGGATGAAGTGTTATACTTAGGGTTGGGCTTGAAAACTCTGCCATACCTGGAGCGGTAGGGTGAGTGTCTAGTGGGTGCCTGCATGGTGGGGGGGGGGGCGCTCTCTGGAGCGACATGGTGAGTGTCCAGTGTGTACGGGGGACTGAATCGTGGGAGAAACTGAGACACCAGGTGTTAGTCTGGGTGTCTTCATTTTCAGGTCCTGGATTTGGTGGTGGAGATGGATCTTCCATCTCTGCCAGTGCCTGTGATGGTTGTGGTTCTTTCACAGGTAGTAGATGTCGCCGGTACTCCCTGCCTTCAGACTCGACCAGGTAGGATCTTAGTTCAGCAGCAGCCCTTTTGATGATGCCTATTTTGTCATGTCCCTTCTCAGTTTGCAGACGGGCCACCTGGGAGTTGTGGAGTGGACTGAGTGGTTGGCTGCCTCGGTTGTAGAATCCTCTCTGTACTTCTCTCTTCTTCGACAGATGGGTGTGGATTGCCCCTGGTGTTCACTGGCTTTGGTTTAAGCAGGCGTTTGCTGACAGGCATGTTCGTGCATATTACCCTGGACATCAACCGTTGTGCAGGTGAACCCAGTGTGGCATTTCGGGATACATTTCTAATGTTTAGCAGATTCGAAAACATATCTGTCCCATCTCTCTTGGATGTTTCGAGTAAACGCTTTGCACTTCGCACTGCCCTCTCTGCCAGTCCATTTGGTTGAAGCTACTCTGGACTGCTGGTGATGTGACTGAAGTCCCACTCTTTAGCAAAGCCACGAAATGTCTGACTCGTGAACACTGTGCCACAGTCAGATATCAGCTTGTGGGGTACCCCGTGGACAGAAAAGTACCGTTTTAACTTACTGCTCACAAGCTGTGATATGATTTTCTTAAGTAGATCGAGCTCAAATGAATCCACTAATACGAGGTAGTGATGGCTGTTCCATTCAAACAGGTCAGTTGCAACCGTCGACCATGGAAGTTCTGGGACCGTGTGTAGCTGTAATGGCTCTCCCTGCTGGTGTGCTTTCAGTGCATTGCACGTGTTTCATTATTGCAAAACGATGTCAATGTCCTCTGTCATTGTAGTCCAAAATATCACACCGCGTGCTCGACGTTTGGTTGCCTCTGCACTTGGATGTCCTCTGTGTAGCAGCGCCAGGTATTCTTTGTGCAGTGACTTTGGAATTACTGCTCTTTTCCCCTTCATTATGATCCCATCGTCAATGGAGAGCTCATCTCGGAATGGAAAGAATTGTTTCGCTGCAGCCGGAACTTTGTTCAGTCAATCTGGCCATCAGTGCCTGGTGATGTTGCTCAGGGTCTGCAGAGAACCATCTCCTGCTGTTTGCTCATGGAGTCCTTGTTGACGATTGGATGAAATATGTTGTACTGTCATTTCTTCGATGTCCTCTTGCTCTGTGAGGTGTTGTATCATGCTCTCGGCACGCGTGACAGTGTGTCCGCCAGGTACAGCTCCTTCCCCTTCTTGTAGACCAACATCAGGTTGAACTTTTGGAGCTTCAGCATCATCTGCTGTTGGCGTGCTGGTGCTGTTTGGAGAGTCTTTTTTAGGATCGAGATTAGTGGTTGATGATATGATTGCACATGGGTAGCCTGCAGAGATCTGCTCCATGGACCTCTGGAAGACCTCGGATGCGGCATTGATCCCAAATGGCATTCTCCTCTCCCTCTACAGTCATAGTGGCAACATTCAAAGTTCCAACTCTCACCTCCACAAACCTACCCTTCCTCCTCTCTCGCTGCCTCTGGACATGATTTCCCCCTCTCCTCCCCTTCGCCCAACAGTAGCATAGTTTCACCAGCCATCATGGTCTGTGGTCATGGCTGTCCCATCCCCTGATTGGCGCTTTAATCCACCTGCGCCCGTGTTCCTGATTGACCCGGATTGCTTGGCTTCACTCAACCTCCCCTGTCTCCGATTGGCTGGCCGGTTCCTGCGCACCTGTGCCCAATCTCCCTGATTGGCCTCCCCTTGGTATATATGTCCCTTGGTTGTTCTGGCGCTTTGTCGGGTCATCTCACACTCTCACTGAGACACCCACTGAGACTCAGAGACTTTTGGTCGCCAGAGTGCCTTGTCTGTTGTGAGCTTTCCCCATGTCCATTCCTGCCGTTTGTACCTGCTGTTTTGTAAGTTTTGCCACAGTCTGTTGTTAGCCCTCCCCGCTATCTGTACCTGCTGTTTTTGTTCCCTGTAATAAAAGAGTTGTCGGAACCGGTTTGCCTCCACCGCCTCCACTTGATTCCTCTTCCTGCTACCATCGTGACAGTACAACCCGACCAGTATCGACCCAGCAGATGGTTCAGCGTACCGGAGACAACGGTTTCTGGGGTCAATGGCCTCCGGCGAGGGGTTGTTTGGCTGGATAACCAGCAGCCTGCCTCCTGGTCTGCTGGCACTGAACCCGCTAGCCGCCAGCCTGCCTACCGCCTGGTAACCACCAGGGTTGGTGCCGAGCCCTGGACCCATTCTGAGGAACCCATCTGGCCAGGGGAGGTCCCTGGAATCTCTGCCAGTCCCATGTTCCTCAGCAGCCGGCCGACGTCCTGTTCGACTACCAGTCGCCGGCCACACCGGCCGACTCCTTCTACAGGTTCCTGTTCGGCCGGCCACTTCAGGCAACCTGTCAAGCTCAGCTGCCCAGCCTCCCCGAGCCTTGGCTGCCCAGCGTCCCCGGGGCACCTCCAAAGCCTGCTCCACGAGCGGCTTGCCGGGCCGCCTCCGAAGCCTGCTCCACGAGTGGTTCGCGGGCCACCTCCGAAGCCTGCTCCACAAGCGGCTCCTGGGCCACCTCCGAAACCTGCTCCATGAGCGGCTGCCGGGCTGCCTTTGAAACCTGCTCCAGAGTCTGTTTGCCCCACGGCCGTCCGGTCTGTTTGTCCAGCGGCCCTCCAGCCGCCTCCGAAGTCCGTGGCCTTCCAGCCACAGCGGTGCTGTCAGCGTCATCCATCTGCCCGTCAACCGGAGATGCCCTGTGTTCTGGTCGCCATCCTGATCGGTCCCAGCCCTCAGGCCACCTGCCTGAGATCCCTGGACCCATTGTTCCGCCCCCTGGTACCGTCTGTCCATTCTTTTGGGTACTCTGGGTCCTTTGGTTTTGGGACGTCTGGAATCTGCCCCTTGAGAGGGGGGTTCTATCATGGCTCTCCCATCCCGATTGGTGCTTTAATCCACCTGCGCCTTTGTTCCTGAATGACCTGGATTGCTTGGCTTCTCTCAACCTCCCCTGTCTCCGACTGTCTGGCCGGTTCCTGCGCACCTGCGCCTAAACTTCCTGATTGGCCTCCTCTGGGTATATATGTCCCTTGGTTGCTCTGGCGCTTTGTTGGGTCATCTCACACTCTCACTGAGACCCCCACCGAGACTCAGAGACTTTTGGTCGCCAGAGTGCCTCGTCTGTTGTGAGCTTTCCCCATGTCCATTTCTGCAGTTTGAACCTGCTGTTTTGCCACGTGCTGTTGTTAGCCCCCCCCCCCCACGTTATCTGTACCTGCTGTTTTTATTCTCTGTAATAAAAGAGTTGTTGGAACCGGTTTGCCTCTACCGTCTGCGCCTGGGTCCTCTTCCTGCTACCATCGTGACACCGGCACCCTGCTGGCCAAAAGTACCGGCAGTGGTCATTGGTAACTCAGGCCTCGACCGATCCGGTATGGAAATCTGATTTATGTGCCACATATTTGATTTGGCAGAGATTTTACGCCGGGTGCCCTTCTTGATGCAACCCTCCCCATTTATCCGGGCTTGGGACCAGCAGTAAGAATGCACTGGCTTGTGCATCCTCCGTGGCTGGGTTTATTCAACCAAGAAGCAGAAGTGTGAAAATGGGTGAAGAAATAAGTAAAGATATTACTTTGCTGACGTTTGATCTGTCTTCATAAGATGATTGAGTTGGTATGTACAAATATGTGACTAGCTCATTACAAAGCTCTGGTTCTGTTCTTTCTTGTGATATGTGTTCCATATCTATGCAGTGACGATTTCACGAGTAATTAAAATGAGTAATTAATGGGTGTGGAGAAAGACACAGAACTGTGTGCAGATCGTAACGTTGATTAAATTTGATGTAAATTGAAAATTACTTTTTCTTGTTGCATAGACAAGCTATCGGCATCACTGGAAAGCTCACGTCATGCCGTTTTATTTGATATGCACTCCACCTCGCTGCAATGACTACTTGGTGAGCAGTTCAACTCAGAAAAAGGGATGTGACTTTGTACAGAAATTGCGTCTGTTAAGGGTTAAAATGACATTGGTTTGGGTTGGGGGGGCACTGCAAGGTGTCGCTCAGGGCCCCAAAATGTTCAGAAACGGCCCTGCCTGGGATTCATGTCGGTGGAACTTGTCTCTCTAAACTCAGACCTTCCCTCGTCGGACATGTTGAGTTTGAGCCATTAGACACACAACCAGTGAAAGTTGGTGAGTTGCTGAAGGGTCAGATGTTCCTCTCTGCTGCTCTGCAGCTGCAGTGTGGAGCAGCTGATGGAGGAACCGACATGAAATACACCTGCAGGTTGTTCAAATCCAACAATATATGAAAAATAACTCATCACAACCATCTAGTCCTCCCTCCATTTTGACACCATCAATATGAACAAGGTGATGAGATGGAGGGGGTGGGAGGACCGGACGGCTCTGGTGGAGCTGCAGTCCTGGAATTCTCTCTGTGTGTTTGAACGAGTTTTAGCCACAATCCCACAATCTGAAATCCAGGACCAGTCCAGGACTTTAGTAAGAATGAGGCTATAGTATGTATGCTGAACAGCTGCAACACACACACACACACACACACACACACACACACACACACACACACACACACACACACAAACAGAAGCCCATTGTCATTCAAATACACATAACACAGACGTACACACAGAGCCATTGTCATGCATGCTGCTGGCTGTTTCACGCCGATTTAGAAAGATTAACGGGCAGTCGGCATCAGTTTACACTGGAGAGAGAGAGAGAGAAAGAGAGGAAGGAGAAAGCGATAAATATGGGGGAGGAAGGAGAAAGAATTGTTTGAGAGAGAGAGAAAGGGAGAAAGATGTTTCTGAGATATAAATGTTGGTTATTAGATTTAAACCTTTTTATTCAGAGGAAGATCTACTGAACACCAAACTCCGTATCAGCTTCACATTCTCACCTAGAACTTGACCAGTACAACCACAGTCTTCTCCAGGTGGTTACCGGGAGCTGACCAGTACAACCACAGTCTTCTCCAGGTGGTTACCGGGAGCTGACCAGTACAACCACAGTCTTCTCCAGGTGGTTACCGGGAGCTGACCAGTACAACCAGTCTTCTCCAGGTGGTTACCGGCAGCTGACCAGTACAACCACAGTCTTCTCCAGGTGGTTACCGGGAGCTGACCAGTACAACCACAGTCTTCTCCAGGTGGTTACCGGGAGCTGAGCAGTACAACCACAGTCTTCTCCAGGTGGTTACCGGCAGCTGACCAGTACAACCACAGTCTTCTCCAGGTGGTTACCGGCAGCTGACCAGTACAACCACAGTCTTCTCCAGGTGGTTACCGGCAGCTGACCAGTACAACCACAGTCTTCTCCAGGTGGTTACCGGGAGCTGACCAGTACAACCACAGTCTTCTCCAGGTGGTTACCGGCAGCTGACCAGTACAACCACAGTCTTCTCCAGGTGGTTACCGGCAGCTGACCAGTACAACCACAGTCTTCTCCAGGTGGTTACCGGGAGCTGACCAGTACAACCACAGTCTTCTCCAGGTGGTTACCGGCAGCTGACCAGTACAACCACAGTCTTCTCCACGTGGTTACCGGGAGCTGACCAGTACAACCACAGTCTTCTCCAGGTGGTTACCGGGAGCTGACCAGTACAACCACAGTCTTCTCCAGGTGGTTACCGGGAGCTGACCAGTACAACCACAGTCTTCTCCAGGTGGTTACCGGGAGCTGACCAGTACAACCACAGTCTTCTCCAGGTGGTTACCGGGAGCTGACCAGTACAACCACAGTCTTCTCCAGGTGGTTACCGGCAGCTGACCAGTACAACCACAGTCTTCTCCAGGTGGTTACCGGCAGCTGACCAGTACAACCACAGTCTTCTCCAGGTGGTTACCGGGAGCTGACCAGTACAACCACAGTCTTCTCCAGGTGGTTACCGGGAGCTGACCAGTACAACCACAGTCTTCTCCTGGTGGTTACCGGGAGCTGACCAATACAACCACAGTCTTCTCCAGGTGGTTACCGGGAGCTGACCAGTACAACCACAGTCTTCTCCAGGTGGTTACCGGCAGCTGACCAGTACAACCACAGTCTTCTCCAGGTGGTTACCGGGAGCTGACCAGTACAACCACAGTCTTCTCCAGGTGGTTACCGGGAGCTGACCAGTACAACCACAGTCTTCTCCAGGTGGTTACCGGGAGCTGACCAGTACAACCAGCGATGGGCAACCAGGCGTCCCGAGGCAGCAGAGCGAAGTGATCGGGCGAGGGTGTAGGGCTTGACCATGGCCTGGAGATAGGAAGGAGCTGTTCCTTTCACTGCCCTGTAGGCCAGCACCAGAGTCTTAAACTAGATGCGAGCAGTTACTGGGAGCCAGTGTAGGGACATGAGAAGGGGAGGTGTGTGGGAGAACTTAGGGCGGTTGAACACCAGACGAGCTGCAGCTTTCTGAACCAGCTCCAGAAGTCTGATGGCCGACGCCGGGGCTCCAACAAGGAGGGAGTTGCCGTAGTCCAGCCGGGAGATGACCAGAGCCTGGATGAGCACCTGTGCCATCTCGTTGCTGAGGAATGGGCGAATTCTCCTGATGTTATAGAGGAGAAATCTGCAGGAGCGAGCAACCGATGCAACGTTTTCAGCAAACGACAGTTGGTCGTCCAGAATCACACCCAGATTCCCCACAGTCCGAGTTGGCATCACCACGGTGTTGTCAATGGTGATGGCCAGGTCTCGGTGCGGGCAACCTTTCCCCGGGAGTAACATCAGCTCTGTCTTGTCCAGCTTGAGCTTCAGGTGGTGTGCCGCCATCCACTCCGAGATGTCAGCCAAGCACGCAGCAATGTGTGTCTCTACTTGTGTGTCAGAGGGAGGAAAGGACAAGATCAGCTGGGTGTCATCGGCATAACAATGGTAAGAGAAGTCATGCGAGCGAATAGCAGAACCCAGGGATGTCGTGTACAGGCAGAAAAGGAGAAAACCCAGAACCGAATCCTGTGGAACGCCCGTCGTCAGTCTGTGATACTCCGGCACTGATCCCCTCCATGTCACCTGGTAGGAGCGACCCGTCAGGTAGGATGCAAACATTGAGAGTGCAGAGCCTGTGACACCCAGCCCCTCGAGGGTAAAGAGGAGGCTCTGGTGGTTCACTGTGTCGAACGCAGCTGACAGGTCCAGGAGTATCAGAACAGAGGAGAGAGAGTTTGCTCTCGCAGAGTGCAGCAATTCTGTCACTGCAAGGCTGGCCGTCTCTGCCGAGTGACCCACCCTAACCCAGACTGGTTGGGGTCCAGGAGTTTGTTCTGGTGGAGGTACAAAGAAAGTTGGTTAAAGACAGCACGTTCGAATGTTTTGGATAGAAAGGGTAGAAGGGAAACTGGTCTGTAGTTTTTGACGTCCAAGGGTTAAGTGATGGTTTCTTGAGAAGGGGGGTGACTCTAGCAGTCTTGAAGGCAGATGGAAAGCATCCTGCCTGGAGGGAGGTGTTGATGAGGTGGGTTAGATAGGGAAGGAGTTCAGGTGCTATAGACTGAAGAAGAGGGGAGAGGACCGGGTCAAGGGAGCATGTGGTGGGGCGACTGGATGTGATGAGGCTAAGGACCTTGTTGGGGGAGAGGGCAGCGAGGTGGGATAGGGTGGGACGTGGAGAGGTGAGGGAGGGTGCAGAGGGTGGGATAGTGCAAGCAGCACTAACCGGGTGGTGAGAAAAGGAGGATCTGATGTCGTTTACCTTCTTGTCAAAGAAGTTAGCGAAGTCATCAGGGAGAAGGGAGGAAGTGGGAGGAGGAGGAGGTGGGGGTTGAAGTGTAGAGAAGGTTTCAAAGAGTTTCTTAGGATTAGAGGCAGAGGATAGGATTTTAGAGAGATAGAAGGCAGCCTTAGCAGCAGAAAGGGACGAGGAGAAAGTGGAAAGAAGAGATTGGAAGTTGAGAAGGTCCTCTGGGACTTTGCCTTTTCTCCATTTGCACTCTGCCACTCTCAGGCTCCATCTGTCAGTACGTACTGAGTCGGACAGCCAAGGGGCAGGTGGAGTTGGACATGCAGGCCTGGAGGTGAGGGGACAGAGATTGTCCAGAGAAGAGGAGAGGGTAGAGAGAATAAGATAAGTAACAGTGTCAGTGGGTAGGAGAGCGAAAGATTCAGGTGTAGGGAGGATAGAGGTAACAAAGAAAGAAAGATCAGTGGTGGAAAGAGAGCGGAGGTGTCTACGGGTGGAAACCATGTGGGTAGGGGAAGGGGCTGAGGGGGGTGAAGAGAGGGAGAGAGAGTAAGACATGAAATAGTGGTCAGAGAGCTGGATGGGAGTAACAGAGAGATTGGAAATAGGACAGTGTCTAGTAAAGATAAGGTCCAGCTGGTTGCCGGCCTTGTGGGTAGGAGGTGAAGGTCAAAAGAGGAGAGGAAAGAGAGAAGAGGATCTAGCTTGTTAGTGTGGATGTTGAAGTCACTAAGAAGGATAAGTGCAGAGTCATCGACAGGGAAGTGCGAGACAAGTGTGTCAAGCTCCTCCAGAAACTCACCAAGGGGGCCTGGTGGGCGGTACACAACCACGATGGTGAGTTTGACTGGATAAGAGACAGTAACAGCATGAAATTCAAACGAGGGCGGAGAAAACTGTGGAATGGAAACGAGAGTATTTCCATTTCAGGGAGATTAGCAGGCCAGTACCACCACCCCGCCTCCCAGCTCTGGGAGTGTGAGAAAAGGACTACACATCAGACAGAGCTGCGGGTGGGGTAGTGTTTTCTGGCATGATCCAGGTCTCAGTTAGAGCAAGCAAGTTGAGAGAGAGCAAGGATGCGTAACCTGAGATAAACTCAGCTTTCGGCACCGCAGACTGGCAATTCCAGAGACCTCCCGTCACCACTTGCTCAACGTGAGTGGAGAGAATGGGATAGATGAGATTGGTAGGGTCACAGCGCCTAGGAGTGACCCAACGTCTATGCCAGCCCCGGGAAGAGGAAAGGACAGGAATGTGAAGGAAACACATAGTCTATACTAGGTACACAAGATACAGATGACTGACCAGATCTAAAAAGAGCAGTCCGTGCTTGACGAAGTCTGGGCTTGAAAAAGTCGCGCTTGCCTTTGTTCACTCTCGCCTTCATTCAACCTAGACCTGTTTGCCCTCGGCTTGATTGCCTGACGCTTGGAAGCTGACACTTCCAAGTAGCAGCAGTTATTTAAAGAACACTGATTGCTAATTGTCTGCCATGAGTGCAGGCCACACCCTGGCCACTTAACACCCAATTGGCCAAAGAGGTACACTGAAAATAGGCTTATTGCCTATAAACTGGTCACTTATGTAAAACTCTATCAAACATCACACAATACTATTAAAACTGCAAACAAGTTACCAAGGAATATATTTATAAGCTAAAATGATAACTAAGTCAAAACAGCTAGCCAACAAGAAATATTTAAGGACACACTAGGTGAAAAACAGCTACAGCTAGAATAAGTAAATAAGACAAGTAAGTAAATAGAATAAGACAGCTACAGCTAGAATAAGATCCCACTAGGAACCAGCAGCAGATGTATAGAGAAAAGGACTAATACTCAAGCAGCTGGAATAAGACTCGTAGCAACTTGTTAAGCAAGAAAGATGATACTTACTCTGTTCTAGATGAACCAGCAATTCAGAATCACTCCAGAAGTTAAGAATGCACACTGGATTAAAACTGAATCAGGCCAGATTTATAAATCCCTGTGATGTTCTGGCCACACCCTGGCCACTTAACACCCAATTGGCCAAAGAGGTACACTCAAAATAGGCCTATTGCCCAGAAACTGGTCACTTATGTAAAACTCTATCAAACCTTACACAATACTATTAAAACTGCAAACAGCAAGTTACCAAGGAATATATTTATAAGCTAAAAGGATAACTAAGTCTAAACAGCTAGGCAACAAGAAATATTTAAGGACACACTAGGTCAAAATCAGCTACAGCTAGATCAAGTAAATAAGACAAGTAAATAGAATAAGACAGCTACAGCTAGAATAAGATCCCACTAGGAACCAGCAGCAGATGTATAGAGAAAATGACTAATACTCAAGCAGCTGGAATAAGACTAATAGCAACTTGTGAAGCAAAAAAGATGATACGTACTCTATACTAGATGTACCAGCAATTCAGAATCACTCCAGAAGTAAAAATGCACAAATGTACTTCCTCATTCCACCACCATGTCTCCTTGTCGTCCTTCCTCTGTGCTGATGACACACCAAGTACCTTCCTAGCTGTCTCCCTCACTGTTTCTGAAGTGGTTGCCCAGCCATCCGCCATCGAGTGCCTGTTTTAACTCCTCCCTGAATTCCTCACAACAGTTTTCCTTCTTCAACTTCCAACATTTGATCCTTGGCTCTTCCTTCACCCTCTTTCTCTTCTATGTCTCCACCCTAAAGGCCACCATCAGATGCTGCCTAGCTACGTTCTCCCCTGTCACCACCTTGCAGTCTCCAATACCTTTCAGATCATGCCTTCTACGTAAGATATAGTCCACGTGTGTGCACTTTCCTCCACTCTTATGCATCACCTTGTGTTCCTTCCTCGTCCCTCTTCCTCCCGCTGATAACATTCAGCAATAAACCTTCGATGTCTAGCTTCATACTCATCACTGTCTGACACTCTCTTCACCTCCAGCACACTCTTGACATACCCTTCCTTTAGAATTACCCCTACCCCATTTCTCCTCCCATTCGCACCATAGTAGAAGAGTCTGAACCGTCCTTCGATGACTCTGGCCTTACTCCCCTTCCACCTGGTCTCTTGCACCCACAGTATGCCTACCTTTCTTTTTTCCATTATATCAGCCAGCTCTCTCTCTTTACCAGTCGTAGTGCCAACATTCAAAGTTCCGACTCTCACCTCCACACGCCTACCCTTCCTCCTCTCTCGCTGCCTCTGGACACTATACTATCCATCTGCGTCCCGGAGAAGACTACAATCTGCGCCCACCAAGTAAAATCCACGCCCACTTTGGTAGTAACGTCACCACTACAATCCGCGCCCACCACAAGTAACGTCATCACTACAATCCACGCCCACCACGCACTTCCGGTGTGGGTTCCATTTCCGCTCGGGTACAATATCGACTCGGGGTCCTTCGACTACATATGATGTCACGGATTATGTTGATAGCTAGCGTTACTTAACACTTGCTTTATAGTTATTTAGCTGTGTGTTTTTACAATCCACGTTGAAATAGAGTTGTTTAGTAAAGGTGCGAGGGCCGAAGGCCCGAGCTGCGTCAAAGGAGCGAGGCCACAGGCTCAGGACCCCCCCCCCCCTCCCCGAAGGGAGGGGATCCTGGACGAGCGAACGAACGCGCGTGAGGGCCTAAGGCCCGAGCTGCGTCTAACGTCAATCTACTGTTTCCCGCTGTTCCTAAACTGAACTAGACCCTACCCAAGCCCCTACCCAATCATAATGCATGAAGTAGTGATGTCATCTGTAGTCGCAGGACCCCAAGCAGGCTGAGTAGGGCCCAATCCCAAACGGTAGAGGCTAGTTCCCATCGATGCAGAGAACGGTCAACTGAGCATGCGCAAGTATTCGTTGCCTCCGTTGTTTGGGTAGGTTAAGGTTAGGGTTAGGGCGGGGTTAGGGTTAAAGTTAGCTAATCAGAAGCAGAGTAGGGGCGGGTCTTCCTAGAATCCTAGCGCCTGGATGCTACGCGGGGCGTGTGGAGGCATGGTAGAGGCATTTCGCGCATGCTCAGTTGACCGTTCTCTACTCCATTTCCGTTCTCTGCATCGATGGGAACTAGCCTCTACCAATCCCAAACCACCCCCTACCCACTCCCACGCCACCTCCGAGTGTCACTCCAAATGAAGTTTCACTTGCAGCTGTGGAGAGCACTCTCAGTTGAGGGGGAGGGTGTATAAATGGACAGCCAAATGTGGGACGGACTCCCCACTCCACCAGAACCGACTGGAACAGGGAAGCAGCCGTCACCATGGCAACAGTCAGACGCCGTGCTGCACTGCTTTTACACAATGTGCGCGATGCAAGAATGTCATAGGTGTGAGTTGGCTACCCAGCCCTCTTAAGGGAGCCTGGGATAATATGATCCACAATTAGATTATCATATTTCATATGAAGAGTTCATTTGCAAAAAGTGATTAATGGCATTATTATAATGAACAAAACCTGTTTGAGACTCCCTGGAGTGCACATAAAAAAGATGTAGGTGATTTATGAGAAGAAATTGTTTACATTATGATTTGTACTAAAAAAAAAGAATCAATATAGTTAAATGGGCTAAAAATGAGTAATGATCAAACTTACTCCCATGCCTCTTTGGCAGCATTTCTTTTCTTTGTGAGTAGGCTTGTATTTTCAGGCCGCAGCCTCATCAGCTGCCTGTCTGTTCCACTGTCCCTGTAAATAAAGGAATACACGATGTAAATCTGACGTAGCCCTAGGCCGATTCTGATTTATTTTTACGTCGGCTATGCATGAATGCAGGCTGTGAGTTGACTACAAGTCAAGCGATCTAGGGATAAAGTGATGTTCTTCTATTTTTGGTTTTATCTTTTGACACCACATTCTGTGGTTTTGTTTGAGGCTGTGAAATCACAGTGTGAGGAAAACCTAAGTTTGAGTACTGTAGCCGATCTAAAATAATTGACAGTGTAGGAAGCCGGAACTTCCATTTCTATGTGAGTTCTTCCGGCATGGCGTCCGCAGGGGCACTTCCATGCGGAGCTTGCACCGATGCAGACTCGCTAGTTCAGGGTTTGACGGTCCACTCGCAATCCAAGTGCACTCCACGCTAATTGGTTCGGGACGGCCTTTAACATGGCGAACCTCGGCGTGAGCACCCAAACGGAGGGGGGGGGGGTGGACAGGGCGAGCGGCTAGGGGATGGTTTGAGATTGGGCCTAGATCAAGTACCGACAGGAATTTTCTTAACGGAAGCCGAAAAGGGCTTTGACGGAAAACAACAACAACAATGGTTGCAAGAATGAATTACCGTGCCGCGTCTGTTCCAGTATGTTCTCTGTTACTGTGCTATACAAATAACATTATTATTATTATTATATTATTGCTCTCCAGAATGACTTTCAACCAATTATTTAACCACCCGATTAAAACATCCCGCTTCATCTTCTTCTTCTTTGGCGTCTTCTTCTATTTTATGGCGGTTAGCAAACGATTTATGGTGCATTACCGCCACCCTCTGGATGAATTCTCCATTCTTGGTGTGATTTAGAAAAGTACCAGTTACACCTCCTGCTACAAGTTACACCCCTACAAGTTACGCCCCTTTCTTGCAGTCCGCAGACAGACCCTTCTCTCTGGACATGCCTTCCGCCTCTTCTCCTTAGCCCAGCATAGTGTTCGCATGCATCCTGCTGGCCAACATTACTGGTGGCGGTCGTTTGTAACCCGGGTCTCGACCGATCCGGTATGGAAATCCGATTTATGATCCACGCATTTCATTTGGCAAATATTCTATGCCTGATGCCCTTCCTGACACAACCCTCCCCATTTATCAGGACTTGGAACATAACTAAACCAAACTACATTAAATTAAACCAAACTAAATTAAACTAACCTAAATTATTTAAGCCAAGCATAACTAAACTAAACTAAATGTAACAAACTAAACACAATTTAACCAAACTAAACTAAGCCAAAGTAAAGTACGTATAATAAACTCAACTGAACATAACTAAACTAAATGAAATTAAACTAAACTAAACTAAACCAAACTAAACTAAACTATATTAAACTCAACTAAACATAACTAAACTAAACTAAATGTAACCAAACTAAACGCAATTTAACAAAACTAAGCCAAACTAAAGTATAATAAACTCAACTGAACATAACTAAACTAAACATAACTAAACTAAATGAAATTAAACTAAACTGAAATAAACTAAATTAAACTATACTAAACTCAACTAAACATAACTAAACTAAGCATAACTAAATTAAACTAAACTAAACTAAAACAAACTAAACATAACTAAACCAAACTAAACTAAACTATATTAAACTCAACTAAACATAACTAAACTAAACTAAATGTAACCAAACTAAACGCAATTTAACAAAACTAAGCCAAACTAAAGTATAATAAACTCAACTGAACCAAACTAAACTAAACATAACTAAACTAAACCAAACTAAACTAAACTATATTAAACTCAACTAAACATAACTAAACTAAACTACATGAAATTAAACTAAACCAAACTAAAATAAACTATATTAAACTCAACTAAACATAACTAAACTAAACATAACTAAACTAAATGAAATTAAACTAAACTAAACTAAAATAAACTAAATTAAACTATACTATACTAAACTCAACTAAACACAACTAAACTAAGCATAACTAAATTAAACTAAACTAAACTAAAACAAACTAAACATAACTAAACCAAACTAAAAAAATACCAAACTAAACTAAAGTAAACCAAACTCCACTGAACATAACTAAATTAAACATAACTAAACATAACTAAACTAAACTAAACGTAATTTAACCATATCAGGCTAAACTAAACTTAACTATACTAAAGTAAACCAAATTAAACTAAACTGAAAATGACTAAACCAAATTAAACGAAACTAAACGTAATTTAACCAAATTAAGCTAAACGTATCAAAATTAAACTAAAGTAAACATGACTAAACCAAACTAAACTAAACTAAACTAAACTAAAACATAATTTAACCAAACTATGCTAAACTAAGCTAGACTAAACCAAACCAAACTAAACTAGACTAAACTAAACCAAACCAATCTAAGCTAAACTAAACTAAAATAAACCAGTCTAAACTAAACCAAACTAAACTAAACCAAACCAAGCTAAGCTACACTATTCTAAACTAAAGTATACTAAACTAAACTAAAACATAATTTAACCCAACTACGCTAAACTAACCTAAACTAACCTAAAATAGACCAAACTAAACCAAACCAGTCTAAGTTACACTAAATTAAACTAAACGTAACCAATCTAAACTAAACTAGCTAAACTAAACTAAACAAGACTAAACCAAACCAATCTAAGCTACACTAAACTAAACTAAAGTATACTAAACTAAACTAAACCAAACTAAGCTAAGCTAAATTAAACTAAACTAAAATATAATTTAACCAAACTACGCTAAACTAAACTAGACTAAACTAAACAAAACCAATCTAAGCTAAGCTAAACTAAACTAAAACATAATTAACCAAACTACGCTAAACTAAACTAGACTAAAATAAACTAGACTAAGCTAAACCAAACTAAACTAAGCTAAATTAAACTAAACTTAAATATAATTTAACCAAACTAAACCAAACTAAGCTAAGCTAAATTAAACTAAACTAAAATATAATTTAACCAAACTACGCTAAACTAAACTAGACTAAACTAAACAAAACCAATCTAAGCTAAGCTAAACTAAACTAAAACATAATTAAACTACGCTAAACTAAACTAGACTAAAATAAACTAGACTAAGCTAAACCAAACTAAACTAAGCTAAATTAAACTAAACTTAAATATAATTTAACCAAACTATGCCAAACTAAAGCAAACTAAACTAAATTAAACCAAACTAAATATACTACACTAAACGAAACCAAACTAAACTAAGCTAAGCTAAATTAAACTAAACTAAAACATAATTTAACCAAACTACGCTAAACTAAACCAAACCAAACCAAACCAATGTAAACTAAACTAAACTAGCTAAACTAAAATAAACTAGACTAAACTAAACCAATCTAACCCTAACCCTAAACTAAACTAGAGTATACTAAACAAAGTAAAAAATAATTTAACCAAAGTACGCTAAACTAAACTAAACTAAACCAAACCAATATAAGCTACACTAAACTAAACTAAAGTATACTAAACAAATTAAAAATTAATTTAACCAAAGTACGCTAAACTAAACTAAACTAAACCAAACCAAACCAAACCAATATAAGCTACACTAAACTAAACTAAAGTATACTAAACTAAACTAAAAAGTCATTTAACCAAACTACGCTAAACTAAACCAAACCAAACCAATCTAAGCTACACTAAACTAAAGTAAAGTAAACCAGTCTAAACTAAACTAGCTAAACTAAACTAAACTAGACTAAACCGAACCAATATAAGCTACACTAGACTAAAGTATACTAAACTAAACTAAACCAAACTAAACTAAACTAAGCTAAGCTAAATTAAACTAAACTAAAACATAATCAAACTATGCTAACCTATACTGGACTACACTAAACAAAACCAATCTAAGATAAACTGAAGTAAACTACAACATAATTAACCAAACTACACTAAACTAGACTAAACCAAACCAATCTAAGCTACACTAACCATAACTAAACTAAACTAACTTAACTAAACTAGCTAAACTAAACTAGACTAGACTAATCTAAACCAAACCAATCTAAGCTACACCAAACTAAACTAAGCTAAGCTAAATTAAACTAAACTAAAACATAATTTAACCAAACTACGTTAAACTAAACTAGACTAAACTAAACCAAAGCAAACTAAACTAAACCAATCTAAGCTACACTAAACTAAATTAAATTAACCAAACTACGCTAAACTAGACTAAACTAAACCAAAGCAATCTAAACTAGACTAAACCAAACCAATCTAAGCTAGACTAAACCAAACCAATCTAAGCTAGACTAAACTAAACTAAAACATAATTTAACCAAACTACACTAGACCAAACTACACTAGACTAAACTAAAACATAATTTAACCAAACTACACTAGACCAGACTAAACTAGACTAAACTAAACAATCTAACATAAACTAGACTAAACTAAACAAACTAAAATAAAACATGATCAGTATATTTTCTGTGAAATATGTTGCTAAAATTAAAATGATTGTGTAGTAAAAGCCCCAAACGAAAAGCCTTAACACACACACGCACGCACGCACACACACGCACACACGCACACGCACACGCACACGCACACGCACACACACACACACACACACACACACACACACACACAGACAAACGTTCTCTGATGAGGTCTTTTAAAAGAGACCACAGTCCTCCCTTCATCTGATGTCTCCCTCCTCTCATCTTCTCTCATCTTCTCTTCTCTTCTCTTCTCTTCTCTCCTCTCCTCTT